>JAWNNH010000280.1:0-551709 GCA_035043045.1 Hirtodrosophila alboralis | reverse complement strand
GTTAAATTGTTTCGATTTGTTCTTCTACGCTGTTATGGCTGTAGTTAACAGATGTTAAATTCGAATTAATATTCGATTAATTTCGGAAGTTTAGCAACTTTATTAGTTTTAAATTAGCACAAAATTCCATTAATATATTTAATAAATTTTACATACTTATACAAAATAGGAGAGAAAATCAATTGTTTAGGATATACAATTTGTGAATTCTGTTAATAACATTACAGCGCAATGTTAAGTTTTGTTGTGGTATATGTGTAGTGTAGGCGAACATCAACGCAAACCGCAACAACAGCGCGTCGCGTTCGCACGGAGACCGCTTTGATAAAGAATCTGTAGATTATTTTGAAAAGTTAAAGTTGTTTTAATTGAACGGAAGAATCGGCAACTTTTATTTGTTATTAAAATAGAACTTGTATGTGCAAATAACAAAAGAGTAGTCAAGCGCGCGAATGCAAAGCAACTACAAACTCGCGAGATGCAGCAAAAGTTTAACTGCGACAAGTGAAAAAATAAAGTGTAAAAACGTTTGCAAAGTTGCTTAATAAAATTGTTATTTTCAAAAAGGTAAAAATACAATGTGTGCTCACAAAAATTCAATTCACTTGCCGTGTTTTGTGGGTGTATATACACACATATGTAAATACATATTTATTTAGATATACTATGTACATGTGTGTGTAGGCGCTGTGTGTGGAATTATTAGTTGGTCTGACTGAGCGCAAAGAAAACGGAAAAAAGGCAAACGCAATAAAATACAAAAATAAAAATATAAAGTGCATTCATCTTTAACTGCGCGTGTTAAATTTGTGTGTTTGATTTTGACCAAATAAATATAATAACAGTGAATCAATAAAGTGGCGATGTTGTTGTTATTGTTATTGCAGTTGTTGCTGTTGCAAAGCCCTTGAAGTGTTGCAGAAAATGCCAACATATATACATACATACACATGCATACATATATGTACGTATATATGTACGTAGAGTGCCGAAAACGGAAAACGCAAACGACGTTGATATTGTTGTTGTTTTTAGTTGCTTGCAGTGGTACCAAACTGCATGATTAAGTCATATAAAATGTGAATAAACATTAGTGAATGAATTCGCACATACATACATAGTTGTATATGTATTGAATACAGAATTGTAGAATTTTTGTGCTTTTTAGTTTGCTTTTTGTTTACATTGCGTTTTGTTTTCTTTTATATATATTTTATGACTTGTTTTTGTTTTCATCTTGTTTTTGCGTTGTCGTTTCGACTTTCGTCCAATTGGACAAGCGTTTTCCTATAATAAGGGTATTCACTATGACTTGGTGACTTTTTTGCATTTATTATAATTAGAATTTAAAATTTTTCTTTATGATACAAATAAATTAAAATGTGCGCATTTAATAAGAATTTACTTCATATATTTACATGGAAAACTCAAAAAAATCCATCTTTACAGTGTGAACACCCTTATAATATTTGTGCAGCAAGTGATATACTGATTTGCCCACTAAAAATTTAGAAAACAAATTATAAATCAAAACAAAAAATTTATTCAAATCTGCAAGGTTTAAAAAGACGCCGCCAAAATTGATTTCCGTCGCATCAAAATCTTTACCTCTAAACTGGATTATAATAAATCCGTTGATATTGGAACGCAGCAGGAAAACAACTCTGGGGTAACCAACAAAATGGTCAAACGGTAAGTTAAAAAAATAAAAATATATTTATGTAAATTTCAATATTGATATGATGAATGAATGTCCCTTATCAACGGTGGAGTGCAGTTCATTAACCCATTCTCCGTTTTCCACATTTGCCAAGAAATTAGCGCCCGGCCCCATTGCGCATATTTCCGTTGTGTAGACATACTATAATATTTTATGGCTATTTTTGGAATTTCGTATTTGGATCCATTGGCCGGAGTCTATTGAACTTCAGGCGACGGCGGCTGATAAACAATTTGTTGCCTCTTTTTTCAACGAAATTATAACGCAATTTATTATTGTTAATTGTTTAGTGTAGGAGGAGGGGTTGCTCTAAACTACGTCGTCGCATTCTGCATTCTCAATTTGTTAGAACGACGTTTCTATGAGATTCTTTAGTGCTCCACCAACAACCCCCAATGCTGAAAATAAAACACACCCCTCGGATTGCAGCCACCACCAGAACAGATCCAACAGAGGCGACAGGCGACGGGCGACGTCGCATAAATTTGTTGTGTGCGTTTTCCGAAAAATCAAAATGTAAAAGCAACAACAAACGAAAGAAAAACTCAACGCGGCAACAGCTCAACGCATGCGCCCTGACGTCATAACAAACAAAAACCAACAACAACAACAAAGAACAGCTCCGTGTCTGTTTTGTCTGCAATTTGATTTTCTACACGATTTTATGCTTTTTCATCTGTTGGGCACTCTAAAAACAAAAACAAGAACCGTGTCTAGCAGCGCTGCGCTGCTGCTGCCGCTGCCTGCATAAATAACTGCACACATTGCATTCTCTCGCTCGCTCCCATCATTCTATCGTTTACATTTAGATTTGCTTTCTTTGTCGCACACACGTCATGCTGGTTGTAATTTTAGACGTTAGCAGCGCTTTCCGCCTCTGCATCTGAACAATATTTCCCATTACTTTGTCTTGTTGTTATTTCGTCCTTCCAGTCTCAGCAGGTTCTTGTTGCATTTTTACAGTTGCTTTTTCGGTTCATCGTCGCGCCTCCAGCCACAGCCCTAAAACCCACCACACAGGCAGTATTCACAACAACAACAACACCAATGTAGAAATTCTGTGCCTGTATTTGTCGCTTTGTTGCTTTTTACCTGCTGCGTTTCGCCTTTTGTTTTGACCACGAGCGTAGCGCAGTTCATAGTTGTTGGTTGCTGTTTAGTTTCCTGCTTGCCCTGCTGCTCATTTATCGATATTTATCAGACACAATCTTATCGTTCTCGCTCTCTCTCTCGCTCGCTTGCTCTCACTTCCTGCTGCCTGCTTGTTTACCTGAAGCTGACCTGTTCGCCTGGTTGTTGTTGTTGCTGCTGCTGCTGTGCTTGTTCTTGCTTGCCGATCTCCTTCAATAGCCTTACAAATCTCCAAACTTGCATACATGCATATACTTCATATACATACTTACATGCATTGTCTGTATAGTTGTAAGTACATATGCCCGCATTGTTGTTGTTGTTGTTGTGTTTGCTGCTGCCGTCTCTGCAGATCGTGCTGCCTGCGTGAGCTGTTTTGTGTTTATTAAATTTTATGTATATATTTATGCATGTGTGCATTCATTGTATACATACAGTTGCCGTTGCCTGGTTAAGAATTTATTTGTCTGCACGCCATTATCCATTTTATATGTACATATGTAGATATATATATGTACATATATGTGCATATGTATTGGTGAGTGACTGCGTAGTCAATGGGTAAGCTTGCCTGTTGCCTTTTCCTCTTCTCTTTATTTTTATACTCCTCTGCTGTCTGTTCTCTCCGCTCATTTTGGCGATTAAAATTAAATTTTAATTCCGTTGTTGTTGTCTGGCTTTAGCTGATGCCATTGCTCTTCTGTCTCCTCCACCTTTCTGTCATTGGGCATTGCTTTGTTTTTACGACTTCCTTGTTGTTGTCCGGCTGCCAAGCTTCTCCACAGCAGTCTCCCCTCCCCCCACCAGCTCTATCATTGCATGTTGTTAGCCTGTTGCGCTTAGCAACATTCTCTGTTCATTTGTTAAAGTGCAAATTTATTTATGAAAAACCCCACACATGCGAACACACACACACAAATGAGCATAATTAACCGTTATTATTCATGCTCATGATTCATGAAGCTGGGTGTTGCTGAGTGTGACTTTTGTCAAAGCGTGGGAGAATAATAAACGTAAATGTACGTTTGTACATAGTATGTATGTACATACATTAAAATTACCTAATGTATATACATATGTATGAATATGTATGTATTTTGTAACTTCCCCAAGAGTCAACATTTTATAGATCTTTTAATATAATACTAACATTCAAAGCTCTAATTTCTGTTCTTTCGCTGCTGTCTTTTGCTCTCCTTTCTTATCTCCTACAAAATCTGTTACAGTCTTAACATTTTGCAAAACTTGACAGGCAGCTGCAGCTGCAGCAGCAGCGTCAGCAAATTTGGCCCTTAACATTTCAACTTTTTGCGCGGCAGACAGAATGAGCTCCAAATGCTGATAAGAAGCAGCCGTCACTGCATGAAAAAAATTTAAATCAACAACGAAATAAGAATGATCAAATAATCAAAACTTTGCTCAACTAGCAGTTATCCTGCGATAGACCCGTAAAACTATAGACATGACATTAATTATCGATAGTTTTGTAGCTTAACATAATGCCGACAAATATCGATATATTGTATTAAGAAATGAAGTTATCAATGTTAGCTACTTAAGGTCTAACATTTCCATAGCGCACATACCCTTTGGCAGATCAACTCCTTTGACCAGCAAAATTTCCTAATCATTTTATTTAGGAGAACATCTCAGTTCGCAGACGGTGTTTTTGGCATTGAGTGTTTGGCCAAGTGAGGAATTACTGTGCTTGATTTAAAGGGTGAAACGTGTCCTTTAGAACACTGTTTTAAGCATTTGTCTATATCATACCCTTTTTACCACTATTTTTTAGATACAGGGTATTTAAATAAATATAACAAGAATAACTTAAAAGACACGTGACCTGATTTTGAAGCTGCATGCACGCGGACCCTAATTACATTCGTATGTGTGTGTGTGTGTGTGTGTAGCTGTGATAAGAACTGTGCTTAGAAACGTCAACAACGCTTAGTAAATGCCACACAAAAGCGAAAAAAATGCTGGCAAATGAAAATTAAATGAGACCTCAACAAAATAAATAATAATATACAATATATGTATATATGTACTTACTAGGGATGCAACTAGCTCTAAAATATGCGATTAATGATATATTAGCGACGGGTTCTACAAGTCGTATAAAAGGTAATCATATTAATCAATTTTTAAATTTTTACAAAAAATCAATAAATTTTAAGTTTTCTTTTAAATATAGTTAATGTTTTTAAGTTTAATATAAAGATAAACCAAGAAAAAAGATCGTGTTTTTTTTTTTATTACTTCATGAAAAACCTTCACTAATTTTTTAATAAAATACATATTTTAGGTCTATATACATATATAATGTTTTATTAAAATATTTTTACAGCAAACCAAACATGCATATTGCAATTTCTTTGCATTAAAAAATAAATTCACATTGATCAATATTTCACTTTTAACATTCCTAATTAGGAATAAAATTATTCAAACATATCTTATGGGCCGTGTAGCCTAATGGATAGGGCGTCGGACTTCGGATCCGGAGATTGCGGGTTCGAGTCCCGTCATGGTCAGATGAAAATTTTCTTTTTCCTTTTTTTATTTTATTTTTTTAACTTTTGACAAGAGGAGCTATAAGACGACATTCATTTAAAAGTCAAAATAATGTAAATTTGTAAATTGATATTAAACAATAAATGATATAAAATCAAACCTTTCGCGAAATAATTACTTATTGCAAATATGTCAACAATACAATGAAGGCTTTTCTTTTGAAATTTAAATGAAATTTACAATATTTATGAACTAAAAAATGTTCCATAATATTCACAAAAGAACACTTTTTAAGTTTACAGAGCTCTAGCATTTGTATAATACAACAATTTGTATTTAAAATATTGATTTATTTTTGCATTCTTTTATCTCTTATATTTGTTCGTAATAGGTATCGTTGTAGCATTAAAGAGCCTTCAGTCTGAGAGATTTGCACACGGTTCCAAGCAAACTTTGATGTCAAAGTTCATTGTCAAAATTGGCTTGAACAACTGTAATATTTGCTGCTGACCGAGCGATGAGTTCAAAGTTCACGCAGCGCATCTTTTATCAGCACACATCTCGCAGCCAGAGATTTGAGTTGTTGTTGTTGTTGCTATTATATTGTTGGAATCCAATTTGCCTCTGCGTGCATTGGCATTTGAACCCAACTCAAATTGTGAGCCGTGCAGAGTTTTTTTGAGATAAGCCAAAGATTTTTCGCAGCTGCTCCAGGCGAGCTTTTTGACCCACATAAGGGGTACTCAGCCGGAGCAGGAGCTTTATTTTGGCCTTTTGTGTGTTCGTCAAGTGAAAGTTTTTGTTGTTGCTGGTACTGCTGCGAGTATATATAACTTTTTAAGCCACTTACAACAATTTACGACAAATTTGCATTGGCCGAGCTGAAATGAAAGTGAAAATGTAAAAATTGGAAAATTATTTTAATGGTCGATATACTGTTTTCAAAGTTCGATTCGGTTAGATAAACAGTTAAAAAATAATCAAGTTGGTAAATGAATGTTGTAAAATGTGTTTCTACGGCAAATAAAATTTCCTTTAGATTTTTTGAGCTCCTCTTGATCGATGTGTAAACTAAATTATGGAAATATTTCAATGTTAAATTTTAATTCCAAACAATATAAAATTGTAGTTTTTCAAGGCTTTTCCCAGACCTGAGATTACCTTTATCAATGATATTTAATTCAATTCTAGTTAGAACTTAATAAAACCCAAATTCAATATAGTTAGTTAAAAATATTAGATTAATAGTCAAAAACTTTTTTAGAATACAGACTATAGGGTGAAATTACAATCCAGTACATACTAAATTGTGCTCGATTGAATCTTTAAGATTGTTGACGTATGTAAAAAAAATTTAATTAAAAAAAAATTAAAATTAAATTTATTTTGAAAATAATCTTCAAATTTGTAAGGCTTTGCTGTCACATTAATGATTAATCCGAAAATGTGACAATAGGATTACTAAATGGAATAAGATCTACAAATATTGGTGTATATATCATTTTGAACATAAATAATTAGGTGAACTACTCAATTGAATAAGTAACTGAAACACAAAAACACATTTTTAAATACTTAAAAAAATAGCATCTCTATAAAAAATATATTTTTGTGCCGATAATACCAGAAAGAACCCAGTTTTTATTGCGATCATTTAAATTTTGAAGTGTTCCTCCTTAGTATTTTTCCTTTTAATATTTCTAGATTCGGTCCCCTAAGTTAAAAACAGATTTCTCAGAAAAATATCTGTCAGTATTCGAATGCATTAATCTTAAATCAACAAATAAATTAGATAAACATTATATGCATCTAATATAAATAAGATCAGAACGGGAATATTGCAAATTGTTTGTTAACATCGATATTTTGAAAGACAAACTTTAATATATCGAAATATTGATTTATATTTACTTTTTTTCGGTTTCCAAAATACCATTTATTTGCTTGAAAAAAACTCTATTGAATTTAAATTAAATTGAATTTTAAATAAATAAAATATTTTCGTTTATTCAAACAAAGATCTGTCTTCAAACTGTTGAAAAGAATAAATATATATATACATTTATTATTGAATATTAGTTTCAATTCATTAAAAGGCTTTGATTAAATCAGAACTTATCATATAGCTCACATATCGCTATATACTAGCAACTATTTGTAGGATCGCTTAATGTTATCTTATATAGACCCGTTGCGTGCAGGAATGAAGCCTCTCCTATTGAGATAGAGGACACAAAAACCTGCATACAGGATGCGAAGTATATGCAGGATATGCGCGTCGCTGAGTTGCAGCTGCAATAAAAAGTAAAAAAAACAAAAAACTTGCACACATCCTGCGTTGCAAAAAAGTGCCAACGTTGTCGTACACAACAACTAGAACAGCAACAAAAAATAAAAAATAAAAAATGAGAAATAAAAAAAAAATGAAAATATAAAAAACTTCATGTCATGTCGTTGTCATTAATATGCGGAGCCAGCCGCCCCTCAGACCACAGATGCCTCCAGAACGCTGACTGATGTTGTGTCTGACGTTGGGGATGGATCGCAGGGTATAAGAGAGAGTAGTCCTGGTCCTGGTCTCGTCTCTGAGCTTTAGCTTTTGTGCATGATTTGACCTTAATTCGTTGGTGGCACATTGCACTTTAAATGCACACGCGCTCAGCCGCTAGTATATATGGCATATAATGTCCTTTAAGAACTTTGAACTTTTTGTTGCGAGCGTTTCCGGTTTACGGTCCGAGCGTCTCGCTTCCTTGTGGCCACTTGCAGCAAAATCTGCCAGCTCCAAGTGTCCTTTGTGCTCTCTTGGTTTCAGTTCTTGGTTACAAAGCGCCCGCAGGAAAGTGAAAGAGCGTATGCCAGACGACGAGCAAGGATGCAGGTTGCTGCAGGATGTGTGTGCTCGCTGTGTGACGGTCTGTGTCATTTCTATTCACTACAATGTTTGGGCTTGGGTCATTGCTCTTGCCTTTTAACTTGCCAACTTATATTGCCTTAAATTATACTCTATAAATTTTCTATAAAATTATTTACTTTATTATTAATTTTCTATGATTTTTTTCTGTTTTTGCAGGTAAGTTCCGCTTGAAAACATTTGGAAGCAAACAATTTTGATGCTGACCTGCAGAGCCCACATACAAAACACTTGGAAGCTTGATTTTTTGGTATCTCATTGTATTTGTTGTATAAGTTTTTGTTGCGCTTTTGTGAACTCATTTAAAATAATTACATGGCAACGCTCAATGTCTTTCTCAGCTCTTTTCTATACATATTTATTTATTTTGTTGCTAAAAATTTTTTTGAACAATTTTATTCCCACACACAGCAGCACAACAAAAAAAAACTTTGCAAAGATGACAAAGCCACGAAATGGGGAAATTGCTTGCCCAGAAATAAAGACAGACAACTAAGACATACATCCAACTATATATATAGTTATTGTTTTCTATGTCAGTCATTGTCTTGGCTTAAATATGTATGTTTGAATACATTGTGGGCTGGTGGTTAAAGTTGAAGTCTGTGTACTCATGTGTGGGGTGTACATACATATAAAATACTTATGTAAGTGTACTTAGAGCCAACTCAAATAACTGAAATTGGCCTTGTGCACTTTAGTGCTAAGTAGGTGGGTCTTCTTATACAGTTATCTGGCCCAAACTTATGCACTGAACTGTCTAAAATTATTGCGTGGAATAGCTAAGAACTAGATATATAAATATGTACACAATCAAAGTAGTTAAAGTTCTTAAAGTTAACAATAGCCAAAATTATAAATGTAAATAAATATCTACAATCGATTACTTCAGCTTTCGATGATTTCAGCTTGAAATTTCAGAAATACAACGATTAATCGAACATCGATAATTTATACCAAAATCGAGCAATGCATATGATTTGATAATCTTGTCTCAAATAGATTATTTCTGATTTTCTTAATTGCAAATATATAAAAATTTATTTATTTTATGTTGTACTTTAAAACGATTGGGTCTTATATCATTTTTTATCAATTTAAAAGAAACTAGTTTTGTCTTGGAAACATCGGTTATTCGATTTTTTCAAGTCGATTATTTCATGCCTTCTGAAAATATATTTTTAAAATAAATTTGAGAATCAAAAATAAATGTATTCAAATAAAATTTTAATTGAAACGAATTTTCTTTTTTTAGTGTTTATTTTCTGAAAGCAAATGACTTTGTTTAATTGTCCAATTGTTGTTTTAAAGAAGCAGATTTTTTTTTTTAAATATACATGAGATCATAAATATGTTTATTACAATTATTTTTATTTTCTTAGTAGTAATATTAGTATATACAAGTCTGAAGATCTTGAGAAGCGTGCAGTTCAATTATATATTTATCATACACATCATTTATTATTTGAATTCATTCAGTTTTAATTGTAACCATATATTTGCGGAGTTTTCTTTTAATTTATTTTTAAAACGGATATTAAACACTTATTGCATTTTAGAAACCCAACTTAAAGAATGTGATTTGGTTTCAAAATGTTCTGCATATCTGATAAGATTTGCTTATCAACAATTTGTATATTTGCAATCATATACATATGTACACAAGTATTTGCGTATGTAAATATGCACAAGCACTTATTTACATAAGTATATATAACAAAAGTATAAATATATCAAGTCTTATATATACTTAAATATATTCTGATGACTTTGGACTTAATGTGTAGTGTATTCGTATCTTTTGCCGGTAGATAAGTATCCGTAACAACGCATTTTATACTTTTGCGGATGGTATTATTATTTAGTATAAATTTTTAATTTAGATATATGCGTATATATAGGCTGTATGTTTATATTTAAAACAGTCTCATACTTGACATACTTAGCTGCTTTTCTTTGGCGACTGTAGTCCATATATAGAAACTAGCTATATTAGCTGCAATGGGACCGATTTGTCGAAAAATATAATAGTATATTGGTATTTTTCTTGATTTTTCAAAGTTACTATAAGAGCTTAATTTTTTCGATTTAGAAAAATACTATTGATCTAAAATGGATCATTTATAATACCAATAACAATCGGTAGAAATAGTTATCTTGTAAGAAAAACTATTTTTGTTATATCATAGCATTATTTTAGTTAAATGCCCTGCAAGGCTAATAAACTGTTGACAATCCCTGAAGATAGTTTTATCTTGTTGGTATTTTTTGCTTTGGTATTTTTTTGCTTTGGTATTTTTTTTTTGTTGGCTTATTTATACTAAACGCGGTTATGTAACTGTAACTGCAATGAGACCGATTCGTCGAAAAATATAGTAGAGTATATTGGTATATATCTTGATTTTTCAAAGTTGTTTCGATTTAGAAAAATGAATAATCATTATTTACGATTAAATAGTATTTATCAAAAACGAATCACTACATTATACCAATAAGAATCGGTAGAAATTGCTATTTTGTAAAAAAAAAAATTTTGTTATATTATGACATTATTTTAGATAAATAAACTGTTGACAATCCCCGAAGATAGTTTTATCTTGTTGGTATTTTTTGCTTTGGTGGTATTTTTTGTTGGTTTATTAATACTAATCGCGGTTATGTAACTGTTTACATATTTGGTATTTCCTTCAACTTGTTCTGTGCCCATTTGATGACCCAATTAATCTGTTTACATACATAATTTTCAAGTTAGTAAGTGCGTAATTGCATTTGTGTGTGTGAATGTGTAGGTGTGGGTTAACATTTTTGTTGTGTGTGTGTGTGTGTGTGTTTATAGTGCGCGTTACTTTTCGCGCAATTTTCGAATTGCAAACAAAGTTGTCGAACAAAAACAACAAAGGCGCGCCTTGATTTTTGGATGGGTTTGGTCTGTGTCTGTGGCTGGGCTGATTTGTAACTGCAGGCAGGCGTACTCATAGATACACACACACACACACACACACATACACTATATGCAGTTGATAACTATTGTTGTGGCGTTTATTGGGCGTTATTGTTGTGGTTGCTGTTGACCCACATTTTTGCCAATATGTTGCACAGTTTGTGCTGCTTAACAAGCAACAGCAACATCCATCAGATGGGATACTTTTTTTTTATAGAAAGAGGAGAGCATTTAGCCATAAGATAGTTTTGTACTTTGTATTATTTATTACAATATATTTTGTATTATGCATTTGCAGTTTGTGGTCGTTGCGGTGCATTTATTGCCACAAAAGTGGAGCAGCTACTTATAAAGAATGCATTAAAGTGAATCATGGAAAAAATCTCTTTTTGTATAATCTATATGTGAGAAAATTTACATAAATTTTAAGTTTCTAACTTAAAAAATTTTTCGTTTAAAAAACATTTTTTTTCCCTTTAAATGACTTTAGAATCCTTGCCACTTTATAGGGAAATATTTTGTGTACGCACAGGTTACAAAAAACAGGATAACAAAAAATGTGAATTTTTCTAACATGTTTTTTTTATAAGGAATCTACAAAGTCATCAATTGAACTTAACAATGAAAATCACTTTAAATGAATGCAATATTCATAAAAATGTATTTATATATATGTGTGTATGTAGCATAATGTGTTTTTTCATGTTCATTGTTGACATTTAATATTACATACTTATATCAACGTATTTGTATTTTAAATGCAGTTCAAAATATCAGACATAATGTTGATATATAATACAATTTATCTTTCTACAAGTTACAAGATATATATATATATATATATTTTGGGGCCCCAGACTGTTAAAATGTTTCTTGTGAATTTTTTTTTTTAAATCTGTGTTTTTTTAACATGCGGGCTCATGCATTTTTAATATTACTCGGGAATCTTATAAATCTCTCTCAAGAATCTCGATAATCTCATAAAATGTATGAATTAATCGTATAAATAAAATGTATGTATTAATTATTGATATAATTTTTTGTGCGATTTTTCTCTCATAAAGTTAAAGGAAAAGACGAAATTTTACAATTATAATTTAATTGTATTTGCCGATAAGAATGCACCAAATATTGAGCTCAATTTATATTTTATCTTAAACTGGCTTGAGCATATTTATGAAGATTAAAGTAACTTCAACTGATTATAAAAGTAATAATTAGCAAACATCATATTAAGAAAACATTGTAAAGGGTACCTGAATAAACGATGTTTGTCAGAGAAAGAGCAAACTAATTGTTTTGCTGGCCTCGATTCAACTGTACTTATTAGAGATGTACGATATTTATATACACATACATATATCGATTACTTGACATATTTAACCACCTGCGCGTTGACCTTCGCTAAGATGACGCATATTCTACAAAAGCAACTATACAATTAGAGCTGATATACAACATTAGATTGGATGCTAAAACTAACTAAAAAAAACGTGTCTCCTCACGTCATTATTTTATAGCCTGAAACCTATTATATATTCCTTTGTCGATTTAATGCAAACACCGTCAAATTGCGACCATTAACTAACAAATTGTTGAGGCAGATCAGTGTTTTGTACATGAAAATGCTTTTTTATTTTTTTTATACGAAACAACAAAAACAATGAACAAATGTTTGCTGCGAAGCTCAATTATTCCAATTAATAGACAACATCAAAAATTTGTATAAGTAAAAGTTGTACATGTATATATATATATATATAGTTTAACAAAAGAGAGAGAAATTTATATGACGAGCAGAGCGCAAATTAAGTGCAATTAATTTTAATACACTGTATGCATAAAATGGTTAAAAAATTTATGGAAATTAACTCGACATATGTTTGTATGTGAACACATATGGGTATTATCTGAGAATCTGTAAGAGTTAAGTATGCATTTTTCTTGAAATATTCAGAAATCGATGAAATCATTCTATAATATATGTAATTTTTCATTTTTCATACATTTTTTATATACATTTTAAAGTACGCTGGTTTTAAGGAAGAAGAGTAATAAATTATTTAATATCTGAACAGGAATTCATTGTAGGCAAACGCTTGGGGTGTTAACGGGTTAACTGTTAAATTTAACCTTTAATGGGTGTTTACAGCAAGATATCAAATTATTTTGTTGGTTAAATTGAAATACATACAGTGAAGCATAAAAAAAGTTAATTTTAATGAGAATATGCTCTTAGAAATGCAGAAAGTTGATCAGAACATGATTTTCAATTTTGAAGCACGATTACTCGCTAATGCAACTAAAAACAGCTTTTAACTCTTTAATTTATTAAATTTTGAACATTTCTCTATAGTAATTAAAGCTAAAAAAATTTTTAAATGACTTCTATTTTATTGGTCGCGGTGGAGCTTTCTGTGGACCAGTGGTGGACCTTTCTATATGTAAAAATTCGTATTACAAGTACACAAAGTTTTGAATTTAGATGAATAAATACATACTTTATTTATTTTTATTTCTTAACAACTCGTTAATATCCAGCCTATTAAATTTGTCTTAATTTTGCTGAAGATGCAATATTACCATATTATAATCGTTAATATTTTACATAGTATAAATATAACTGAATTCAAAGAAAAACCCAAAATATGTTTACAAATGATGTATAGAAAATTGAAAAGAAGCGGCAATCAAAAGATTAAAGTGGTTGCATTCAATCTCTGGTGGTAGCATGTGCAGCAGCACGATTAAATCATAGAAAAGAAAGAAAAAAAGAAAGAAGTAACAAAATATAATAAGCGGCCAGCCTCTCGCATGCGTCATAGGTGGAAACAAACTGGTTTTGTGGCTGCTGCTGCTGCTGCTGCCAGTCGATGAGGCAATGTCGCTGACCAGCTTTCAGGTGTGCCAAGCTTCCACTCTCTCACCATGCACACAAACACTTACAAACAGAGAGATAGATATACACACATGGTATCTGTGTGCTTGTGTGTGAATTCTAGAGATGAACTAAATTGTCATTTGAGAGACAAAAATAATTTTGATTTTAACTTATAGTTAAATAATAGGCTACGTTCTAATTAAATATATACATTTGTATATTTATTTTAAATGAAGAAAATATAAGATAACTAAGTAATTTTGAAGGATTTTTTTGGGCGCAGGGAAATTCTCCGTATTATTGTTAGTAAATTTAACAGAGAAACTCTAATGCATTGTTTTGTTCTATTGTTTTTTTTTTGATTCACACTAAGTAAACTTTGTTTGTATTTCTATGACTATAAATATAAATTCCAGCTATTTGTTATAAACAATATCGCTGAGTGAAATCGATAAGTGCTTAATATATTGCTTTATATATACAACTATTGTACTTTACAATACTTATAATACATATAATTTCATGGTAATGCACACACAAACTTGATGTGTTAGAGACTATGAAAGCTTAGCTTAATGATTTGTCCATTTGTAAGACACAGTCTACATTTTAATTGTAAAACTTTATTTAACAATGACTGTAGTTTATATTGCGAATTTTATTTCTCAATTAAATTATGTTTCAACCTTAAAAACAGAATTGAATAAGCCAAAGGCAAAACTTTTAAGAGTTAATATATTTGTTCTTTTTTTTATTGCGGAATTTAGAACACTCAAGAATTTCGTATAATTAAATTCGGAAATGGAAACATGTAACAAAAACCCAGTCACCATTTTTTTTATATTTTAAAAATTTACTGATTTAAATGTTTAAATATGGGTTTAAAAAAAAAAAAAAAAAAAAAAAATTAACGTTAAAAAATGGGAACCTAATTGTTTTAGGAAACAATTGATATTGGGTTTTTTTTTTTTTTATTTGTTTTACTATATTTACATCTGCCCATGTGGCATTAAATTTAATGTTATGGTAAAATAGCAGGGAATATAATACATGGGTATTAGCGATGATCAATTGTAATTATTAAAAGAAAGCGTCCCTGTTAGGGAATTCTGAATGGTAAATCAAGTGTATGGTGCCTCATAAGCCTCCTTCGCTAGTCGCTAATATCCAGGAGATATCGATATCACATAAAAATTGTTTATAAATTCAACGCGTATTCACAAATTTGTATTTTTGAATATGATAATTGAAAATGCTTTACCACAATGTACCTTTTACCTGGTATTTACGATTTACATACACAGTGTGATTCGATAATTGCCAGTCACAGCGAATGCTGTGCACATCTCTAGTGAACGCTCCCTCTCTCTCTCTTTCTTTTGCCCTCTCGCGTTATTTTCATTTACGCTGCACTGCATGAAAGTGACGCCGCGGCGTAATCGTCGCTTGGCCTTTGTCTTTTGATATTTTTTTTACTGTCACTGTCGCGCTGTGTCGGTGCTTTTTGCACTGATTATGGCAATTGGCGCTGCAAACAATGCGAAAATGAAAAGCTCGACGCAATAGGCAAAGCCAAACAAAAGTCATGAAAAGAAATGCAACTTGTCGCACTGTTTGTTGTTGTTTCTACTTGATGCTGCTGTTGTCGCCTTGAGACTGTCTGCATCTGTGAGTTCAGCGTCTGATTATTGACGACGTCAACATGAGCGCCGCTAGAGTGTTGTTGACATGGACTCGCTCCGCCAGTCGTATCCATAAATATGTACATGGCCACCAAGGTGCTGCTGCTGTCTCAGTCTCTGCCTCTGCCACTGCCTCTGCCTGCTGTGTGCACTGCACTTGTCAACTCGGTTTGCGGCTTTGAAGCCGACTTGGCTACTTGTCATGGATGCCGTTGCCTGACCATATGGGGGCTCCTAGTATTTGCATTACAAATCCATACATGAGAAATTCATTTTTTCAATTATTTTTATACATATATAAATATAGTATATTTCAATGGTTAGTGCAATTAAATATAAATTATCTGCACGCTTTGGCGATTTGAGAATTCATTGAACAAATATCAAGATACGAGCAGCGGTTTGAGTTATGTTCATGGGGCGTAGATCGATGGAATGCGATTCGGAATAGTGTTGTCATAGCGAGTTAATTCTTGATATATGATTGGTGTAGGTGGGATAGGTGTAACCTCCGAAAATAAATAGAAATAACTCATATAGTAAAAGTTGACAACGTTCTTTGATTTGTGTGACATTTCATTACTTATAGAGTGATATGAGTACAATATTTATTTATTTGTGATTTGCAATACGTAGAAAAGTGGATTGTTGTATTATATTGCATTTATTTATAGGAATTTTAAAGATACGGCATGGCATTAATACAATTACGTGTTTATAAATAGAAATTGAGATTATCAGCTTTATTTATATATTTCTGTAAATTAAACATTATACAATGTATACAGACTATTTGAAATAAGAGAAACCATCGAAATATTTAAGATTAAAGTTTTGTATACCTCTTACTTAATTTTTCCTCTATTTTCTATATAATATTATAGTTATAGTTAACTTGGTAATAGTTAACCAGGTCGTGTTTCTTATCAACTTTGATAAGAATCGTCTTTAACATAACGGAAACACAATATTGCGAGAGCGGAAATCCAAAATAAAATGAAATCGTTATATGCAAAAGAAATTACAGGTACTTAGTATTTATATACATGAAGCAAACAAAAAATTTATTTTTTTTTAAACTTTGCGTCAATATCCGTTCCAAATTCGGCACCGTCCAACAAAAAGAAAAGGAAACAAAAAATTGAAAGTGCGCTATGGTAAATTTTACTAATGGTTTTCTAACAGCACCGTTAACTAATACCGGTACCACCCCAAAAAAAAAAAACTTGTACACACTCACGATAACCTTTGGCTCTCACTCAACGTAATCGCATCGACAATTTCTTGGCATTTCGTAAATCAGTCGACAGCCTTGGATGTTGCATACGCCCTGGAGAAACTAGAACGGAACTAAATAAAGCTTGGAAAATGTAAAATGTTTGTTGCATTAGTAATATTAGAATAACAACAACAACAAGTCTGTATATATAAGTATATTTGTAATTTTATTTTTTGACAAGGCAATGGACAGTCGCTGGTTCGGTACGCCAGGGGGCGCCACTTCAAAGCAACATTTGGCAGCAATTAAATTTATAGGTCTGTTGCCTTAACTGTCGGTCGCATTACGTACGGAGAGCTGACTTTTGACATTTGCACTTGGCTTTTGCCAGTGTAGAATATGTGTCAACTATTTTGGATATTACGGAGGCATTTTACGGATTTTGGGTCGTCATTTTGACAGCTTTAAAATAATGTCTCACATGTCACTTGTCGCTTTCCTTAGGCTACATTCCATTTGTCCTAAGCTGCCCTTTTGTTTTTTGTAGAGGGTATTATAATGTTGTCACAAAATGTGTAAAAAAATGTAAATAAAAAAGAAAAACTTTCGATTCCATAAAGTGTATATGTATACCCTCTTTATTTAAAGCTATATCAATGACATTTTGCATAGATTCTATTATAACGCATATAAGACGATAGAAATATTATTTCATAGGATTAATCGATTAAATATTAAGTTGTATAACAAATAGGTATGGGAAACAAAACTCCCCAATTCCAATTTATATTTTATATGTTTTTTCAATCAATATCGAACCCTAATATCTGGAATTGTTCACAGGAACAATCGGTCATAAAATTAGATGTGTAAAAAGCTTTTTGTTGCAATGGCGACTTTTAATGTAAATTATATCATAAATCTACCAAATATAAATTTTATTAAAATCTCTGCAAGGGTATAAGAACTTCGTCTTTTTAGAAATAGTTTTCTGGTTTGTTGTTGAGAAATGCTTTAGCAGATTGCACCAAACGCCTTGCTGGCAAAAAAAACCCCCATTTTCAAACCCTAAGAACGTCAAACTCAGCCACAAACTCAGATCATGTCTCTCAAGAGTGCGCAAATGCCACAAAACACGTAATGATAATAATATGCAGCAGTTAAGGGAGGAGCCATGAGGTGGGAGTGTGTGCTGACTTTTATAGAGAACTGTGCATGCAGACGGGTTTGTTGTTGTAACCCATGCAGCTCAGTGACATAATCGGCACAGTTGGCCTGGCAACAACGATTTTGCCATTCAACATTGACGTTAACGTTAACGTTACGACAACATTGAAGTGGCCTAGAAGAAGAAGAAGCAGCAGAGTAAACTTCTCAGAATTTTACCTTATTCGGGTATGTAAATAAATACTACAGCTCTCTGTTTAATATCAAATTAAATTTGTTTAATGTAATGTAACGTATTCAACTGAGCTTTTTACTTTGATTACTTTTTTTTTTGTGCAGTGCCCTAAATTGTTCTAGTAATTGATTATATTATTATGATAGTCAAATGAGCTTATGTATTCATTTATGTAGCTTTTTTTTGATACATAAATTGTTTAATTGTTATATTAAGGTTACGGTTAATACTTACCAAGAAAGAAAGAAATGCCAATTAAATCGATTATTACCATAGAAGTACATACTTCAAGCAAAATATTGCGATTAATCGAGATTGATTATTTTTAGAAAAAGTTATCTATCTAATTAGATAATAAATACTTCGATTATGTATTTATTTATGTAGCTTATTCTTAATACATAAATTGTTCAATTGTTATATGAAGGTTACGGTTAATTCTTACCTAAAAAATAAAAAAATACAAATTAAATCGATTATTACATACTTCAATCGAAATATTGCGATTAATCGAGATCGATTAGTTTCAAAAAAAAAGTTATCTATCTAATTAGATAATAAATATTTCGATTATTAAAAATTAGTATTTTTGGTCTGATGTTTTCTTCTATTAATCTTTGATGATTCAATTAACAATAATAAAAATCGATAAAGTTTTTTAAAAGTCAATAATTGCTTTAATTATGTTATTCAGAAATATTTACATTCACACTGTACCTACTAATTCTAGATTAAATCTATTTTTTATTATTATATTTTTTTTTTTGGTTTTATTAAACATAATAATAATGTAACATCCAAAAGTTCATTATATTTTTTCTTCAGAATAATCAATATTATAATACAATAATAAGTTATTTAAATTTTCTTGTGTTCATCAATTCTACATATTTTTCTTCATTATTATGGTAGTTAATAATCTCTCCAGCAGTAATCTCTTACATCCATAAGAAGAGGCAACAAAATAAGATTTATGTGTATTATAAACAGTTGAAAAAAAAACAACATTATTGCTAGTTTTCGAAATTCTCCTTAAAGTCCCATAAATTGTTTTTTTTTTTTTTTTATTTTTTTTTTGCGGTTCACAATAATATGGCAGTTCAGTTTATTGCTGACCTAAGGCTTCATTCATATTTAGCTTGGCGACCTTTGACATTCTGTGCGGTTGGTTGGCCTACTTGACCTGTTTTGATTGACACACTCGTATTAAATGGAATTCTTTTTTTTATATATATTTGTAGCTATGATTTCGATGTAACTATTTCAGCCAAATGTCACTGCAAGCATTAAATGTCAATGAACCAAGAACAAAGATGGCTATAATATGCGGGTGTCGCAAGGGAATTGGGTTGGGCATGGGAGGGAGCATGGGGTATTTTTGGCAGCAGGGGGGACAAGGAGCATGTCCACGTTTTTATGGCTTTATTTCAATTTGGAATTAATTGGCACACGAATTTGCAAATGTTGGCCATTGTTTATTAACTATACCCTACCAAAATGAATAGGGTGTTTGTGATCAACATACATTTGGTATGCTTATTCCTGTTTTTCTTTAGACTGTACTAAAGTTTTTAAAATGCAATATAATTGCGCTAAGATTAATTTCCTAAAAATTCCTAAATTAAGGAAAATATGTTGAAATACGCAAGATTCTATGAATTGCGGAAATGAGAACCTTTAAGGGAAATTCACTTGCTTAAAATTGTCGACAGTGGAAATCGGAGCGGAATTGCATTTACTCTACAGCTGATGATCGTTTTGAAGGAGGAAATTCCTAAATTAAGGAAAATATGTTGAAATGCGCAAGATTGAATTGTGGAAATGAGAACCTTTAAGGGAAATTCACTTGCTTAAAATCTTTTCGACAGTGGAATTAAACAGAGCTGCACTTACTTTACAGCTGATGATCGTTTTGAAAGAGAGAATTCATAAATAAAGGAAAATATGTTAAAATTCGCAAGATTATATAAAATGTGGAAATGAGAACCTTTAAGGCAAATTCACTTGCATTTACTCTACAGCTGATGATCGTTTTGAAAGAGGAAATTTCTAATGATATAGGGATGTTCTCAATGAGGTAACAGAGTATATAACAGTCGAAATCTATCTGCAAAGTAAAGCTTGCACATAGCCCCATTTAAATGTATTTCATATTTTGTTGTTCGCTTGCATATTTATGGCTTTCGCTAGCCCGCGGGCGTAATCAGCAACAGCAACACCATCTGGAGTTGGAGTTGTAGTTGAACCTGGAGCTGTAGCTGTAGCTGAAGCCGAGGCTAGAGCTGTCGGAGCAGCTGGGCTCTGGTTCGGTTTGAGGAGCTGCTGCTGATTTTTTGCTGTAGCAACTGGGTAGAGAGCCATGCTTGAGTGACGAACGCTGCGGCTGGCTGGTTGGGCACTCTTTTGTGGCTCTTTGGGCACTTTTGGCTTTTTTGTGTTGTTTGGCTGACTAGGTTGTGGCTATATGCAGATTGCCGGCTGCAATTTTCAATGCATAATCAGCAACAACTCTTTGCTACGTGACGAATTACGTGCAAAATTGCTAGACAACAAAAAAAAAAAATAAATGCAATGAGTGGGCTTAGCAGCTGTAGCGTCTATATCATCTAAAGATATCAAGATATCTAAATTAGCACTTGGTAGAAAAAGCACAATAAAAATTGTAAGAATATTTTTAAGGAATTTCAGATGAAATATTTACGTAAGATAAATAAGTTAAAAAGATGAATTTTTATGAATTGCATTCAAAAGCTTTATAAACTATAAATTATAGGTAATAATTTTGAAAAATAAAGCATATTATACTATATACATATATACATAGGAAGCTTAACTCAAATCTCTTTATAATTGTGATCACTAAAAATCATGAAAATATATTGGTAATTGTAGTCAATTATTATTTTAATTGATTCTAAAAGTGTGCACAAATTTGCAAGAAAAATGTGAGAACTTACATACAAAATGTGAGGTTTAAGCCTCGTATAGACTTTCAGATCAACCCGTTTATATATGTATATAGATAGTAAAATATACAGTGGTAGATCATCTGCCTGTTAAACACAATTGCATTATTTTATTACTATATTTTTAATCTTTTATTTGGGCTGCTTATTAGTTAATAAAAATAAATTTTAAAAATGTCAATAACGCATTTTAAGTTCGATTTATAAAAGTTATTTCAATATGCGCATAACAATCAAAAAGGCAGTTTTAATATAGATTAAAAGTTTAATATCTGTTAAACTATATATAAAGTAAAGGTATATATATAAAGTAGAGCTTTAGATAACAAAAATGATAGTTAGATTTTTAACTATATTAATAAAATTTTTACAGAATTTTATCGAATTTAACATAAAAAATTCCCCTTTTTTTTTGCGACAACCAACATTTCGCTTTTGTTTAAGTTTTTGCTTGTAATTTGTCGTTTTTAACTTATGAAAATTAATTTTTATTTAATTCAATAAATTTTCAAAAAAATGAGGTAAATACGGAAAGAGCAAAAGCAAAGAGAACACGTTAAAAATTAAATCTTTGAAATAATTCTTATGAAATTGTATTAAAATTTATTATACATTTAAGTGAGAACATGAAAAATTTAAGATTTTTGCAACATTTCTTATTTTTTTATCAAAATTGATTATGAATTTGAGATAAAAGTAAAATTTTTTGCAAAATTCTTAAATTTTTCATGTTCTTGTTATGAATTTTTCTATTTTTATCAAAAAAGTTCCAGCTACTTAAAAGGAGTTTGTAATTAATAAAACGCTGTAATGTGTTAGTTTAATGTAGAAATAATAAGTAAGAAATAATTTAAGTTTAATTTAACTAAGAACTTGACACTTTATTGTAATGAAAAATAGTTTCTATTTGTTGAATAAAAGTTGAAGATGGAATTATTATGAAAAGGAGTTCGCTGGCCTTTTGAATACCATTTTTTTATTCTCTTCGTGTATGTATTAATAACTAGAAGTTATATACAAGTATTATTTTGTAGTTGTGTTGTATGGTTGCCCTTCTATGGAACTGCTTGTCGAGTTGTCGACTTGCGGTCTGGATTCAAAGGCTTTTCTAATGCGCATATTCTGAAAGCTGTCTATCCAGTTGATGTCTCCGGATCCCCAGCCCCTCCCCAAATGTCACGTACGACAGAGCGACAGAGCATTTTATTTTGTTTTGTGCCAAATGTGTGTGTTGTAGCCAGATATTATATCTTTCTCTATCTCTATCTTATGGCTTTATATCGCTGCATCTCTTTCTGTTTTATTGGCACGCATGCGCTGTGCATAAATTTTTAATCAAATCGCAATTTTGGCCTAAAGATCAACGTTCCACGATGCGGCATGGCTGCTGCTCCTTGCCAGGAACTGGCGCGTTGGCAGGCCTGGCAGGCCCGGCTTGCAGGTGAAATTGTGTGCAGCGTAACATATTATTAAATTGGCTTGATTATGGCCATGAACAGAGCAACAGCAGCAATGGCAGCAACAACAGCAACAAAGGCGGGCTAGAAGGGGGGCGTGGTGCGCTCTTTGGGCACGAAAAAACCAATTTTCAGTCAGCCAGAGCATTTCCTGTCGTGCCATGCTGTTGCTGTGCTGTATTCCACTCGACTCCACTCCACACTCCAAGCAATTAAAGCCGGGTAAACATGGCTGAGTAAGCTGAATTGACTGTCGGAGTGGCAGACGTTTGGCCATAAATCTTCCAGCACAGCCAAAAATAGAGCCGCCACAGCTTTTGGGATCTCGCATCGCATCGAAGTGCAATGCGCTGATAAAAAAAAAAAAAAATAAAAGAAAAATAAAATTAAAAAAAAAACCAAAAATAGTTGAGAGACAATAACAACAAGAACAACAAATGCAACGAGTCGTGGCAATCAATAAAAAAGCAAAAAGGTCTTAGGCCCACTTTTGATTGATCTACGAGAGTCAGTATGTGGCATTTGTGGCATTTTCACTGTGTGGCAAGCAGCAGCGTCGTCACAATCAGAGAGACATTTTCCCCATTCCCTATTAAACTGTGCCCCGTGTACCCTGTATGTAGGTCATTACTTGGGTGTTTACGCCTCGACAATCGAGTCCACACTCAATTCTTTCTAGATAATGGTTTGCGTCGATAAAGTTTTGTTAACGTTTCAATTGCAACTTT
The DNA here is from genome assembly GCA_035043045.1 of Hirtodrosophila alboralis. Classification (NCBI taxonomy): domain Eukaryota; kingdom Metazoa; phylum Arthropoda; class Insecta; order Diptera; family Drosophilidae; genus Hirtodrosophila; species Hirtodrosophila alboralis. The sequence continues at coordinate 528,154 of JAWNNH010000280.1, read as the reverse complement.
CAATTGAATACATATATATGATAAATAGAAAAAAAATATAGTAAATTGGGAACGTTACAGTTATACCTTATATATGAAAAAATCAGTTAATTTTTATATGAAACTTTTGATAAAATTTAAATGCTGAACACACAATAATATTGGTATATTTTGCTCTAACAAATTTAATATAAGTAAATGATTTCTTTGAGGATAATTAAATTCAATATTTTTTATTTACGATTTCTGATAATTACACAAGGTACAACTCATTTTATACTCTTTTCTGAAAGTGCATATACAAGCTTATTAAATTGGTTTAAAAGTCGAAAGATCGGTTAAAAAAGCAGTTCTAGAAATAACCTTATCTGAAACAATCTCAATAATTTTATTTATAGATTTTATACTCGATAAAATCGGATGAAATTTATGTTTTTTAATTATAATAGTTGTTTAGGAATAATTTTATTTTTATCTCTACTTGGTCTTTGTTTTTAATATTATCAACATGCAACAATATTTTTTATTCCAAGCAACTGACAGAAAAAAATTAAAAAAAAAAAATATATTTTCGGTGACAATTTTTAAGGTTATCGAGAAACGCAAAATTTTTTGGAATAATTTTATTTTTTATCCCTACAGGGGTATTCCAGCTTAGGAATAAATTTGATTTTTATCTCTACTTGGACTTTGGTTTTAAAAATATCAACATGCAACAATATTTTTTATTTCGAGCAACTGATAAAAATAATTAAAAAAATATATATATTTTCGGTGACAATTTTTGAGGTTTACGAGAAACGCTAAATCTTTTGAATTTTCAAACAATGAAAGATGCAGATTTTTTAAAATCTCTTCATTCTTTCTTCTTCTATCATATTTTCATTATAAAACTACAACGTTCGATAACTTTTATTTATATAAATTCTAGCTATTTTTATCATCTTTCTCCGTTAAAAAAATACAACAAAAACTTGTAACCAAAGTTAGGTAACTAAACCATAAACTGCCTAGCTTATAAACCATATTTTATTATTATAACATTTCTTGGCTTTGGTTTAGTTTTTCATATTATATCATAATGATTTTAGTCACGCATCTGAAGCGACACTTTTATAACTTTTAAACTGAATTCATTTCTCATTTTCTACTATTTCTCTTTTTACTTGCAACTTGTGCAATTTTTGTTTAACTCTGTTGCGTTTTCATTTAATTTTTTCATAAAATTATGTCACCTTATTTAGTTTAATGTTTATTTAAAAACTTATGAACGCCCTAAGTTTCAATTTCCGTTCGCTCATTAAGCATGCTAGCCAGACAGCAGGGGGGCCTGGTGGAGCCAGGGAGTACATAATTAAGTGACTTTGACTATGGGTAGTAACAACAACCACAGTACAAATAAACAACAACAACAACACCCACACAAATATTGCCAAATGGCCCACGAAGCCAAATAGAGCGCCCATTTGGTTTTGTTCATTTCGTTGCCTTTTTCTTTTATTTATTTTGTATATATGTACATATATATTTTTGTGGGTTTTCACAGCCATTTACGGGGGTAATGAGTTTAACAACCCGTCGTCATTTATTTTACAATATTTCAATTGAAAAATATACTAATGAAACCATATCATTATTATTTATGCTGTTTAATTTCTAAATGTTCAGTAAATGGCCCAAGAACAGGCTTATATAAACCACAAAAAAATTATCTATTCTATGACAAAAAAATATTTAATTAATCAAGCTTAAGATAGTTCGATTTTGACCATATTTAATGGCACTATATGATACGCAGTAGAAAGTTATAATTATATATTGAAAATCGTTGTAAATCGTGAACTTTACCGACTTAAATTATTATATATATAATTTTTTTTATTGATTTATTATATTCTGTAATGAAAAGTATTATAAAATCTTTGTTTGTACTCTTCTATATCGTCACAATATTTAGATGTATCTTCAATAACCAAAAAATATTTAACTAATTCAGCTTAAGATAGTTCGATTTTGAGCATATTTATCTGCACTTTATAATACGAAGTAAAAAATTGTAATTACATATTAAATAGCGTTGTAAATCGTGAACTTAAAATATTTTATTTTTTTTCTATTTATTCACAATATTCTGCATTAAAAAGTGTTATAAAATCTTTGGTTGTACTCTTATACATGTATATCGTCAAAATACTTAGATGTATCTTACCAAAAAAAAAAAAACGATGTTCGAGTTCTTAAAAAATGATTTAAAGAATAGATTAAAATAAATATTTTTTTTTCATAATTTGTCTATATACATACAAACCACTAAATTCAAACAAGTTAAAAATTTACATTTTGTGTGGCATGTCAGATATGTCTACTTAGGAATAAAATACTTATGGAATTCCTAGATAAAAAAAAATGAATTGCTTTTCATTATCAAATATTCAATAATATAGTGATATAATAATAATATATCTCAAGTAATATTTTATTAAAATTTTGAAAATATATATCTTTGTTAAACATATTAACATTTTTACATTAATACAATTCATTTTTACATTTATACAATTTATTTTTACATTTATACAATTCAATTTTAAATTTTTTCCTGTAACCGCATGTAAGTTTTTTTTCAATCAGTTACCTATACATGTATTTTCCAATATAAATATTAATTTTAATGCTGCCTTAATTGAATTAAATATTTTAAAATATATATTAATTGAAATAATTAATATTTACAAACACCAAAAAATATAATAAATAAATAAAACAGTTGTCCCCAATATTGTCTACAAGGTGTGTTCCATATATATGTACTCATATTTTTAAGGTCTTATCTGTGCTGTCATTAATTAAAATGCCATCGATTTTCATATATTATTATTATATCATGGCACATGTCCATTAGATGACAACATATGTTAATTAATGAATTGAATGAATTTTAACGCACATATGGCACAATTATTTTGATTGCTTGTCGATGTTAGAATTTTTATTTCCAATTGAAGATGATTATATTTTTCTATGCAATAATATTCTCGAGTTGTGATTGGCCTTAAACCATTTAAAAATTGGAATGCAGGTCTGGTCTGCAAATCAATCGGAACCCAAATAATAATTTCGATATTTCGATATTAAAATGAGAAATACCTATACCAATAAATTAAATAAAATATCTTGTGGTTGTTGAATGATGATCATGAGTATCATTTATAAATAATGTTAGTATCGAGTGAGAATTATAATATTGTCATAAGCAATTTGTCATGCATTAGGGTTCACTGCCTAGGCCTAAGCCTAGTTCCAGAAGAGAGCCTCAGAGCTGCCATCACTGACATTTGTTTATTAAAATTACTCGGCATTCGTTGGCTCATAAATTAATGCTTTCATTGGATGACAAACTGCAGTCGTCGATGAACATTTAAAGTTCGTAAAGCAATCGAGCTGTTTCAGTAAGTCAGTGGTCCATTAGTTTAGGCTTTAACTCTTCCGCATTACGACATTAGAGCCAAGTTAACAACATGAAAATGTGACAGTCATTGGCCCAAAAATGCAAAGCCATACCAGACAATGGTAGTATGGCAATTGAAATTGGCAGAAACCGTTTACAAAGGCAGCCAGAGACAACATGGAAATGAAAATGGCAAACACTCCGCAAATGAAAAGCGAAACTATAAGCCATAAACACAGCAAATGCTTGGGCTCTTTTCCATTTGGTTTTCGGTGGTTTTATTTTTAGACAAAAACAGCTAAATTGTCAGCCAACACAAGAAAATGCATAAACATAGCCAGAAATCTAGGTAGGCTAAGGGAAAACTAAAATAAAAACACAAGATGTTAGATATATGTATATCTTTAGCGCGTCGAGGATTAAATTCCCTTGCTATAGTTGCTGCATACAAAAAAATTAAACTTAGTTGATTTAGTATAAATGTAGAAAAAATTATAAACCACAACATATAAATTTCTTGATATATTTGGTCTTTAATACTGGCAAAAAAAAAATTTTAAAAAAAATATAAAAAAAAAATATTAAAAAAAAATATTAAAAAAAAATATAAAAACAATTTAAAAAAAATTATAAAAAAAAAATATAAGAAAATATGAAAAGTATCAAAAAAGTATTAAAATGGTTTGTTTTATGTAGATTATTTTATGAATATATTTGTACGTTTTCAGAAAATTATTATTGTTTGAAAAATTATTATTATGTTGAAAATTATTATTATTTGGATAATTATTATTAGTTGGAAAATTATTATTATTATTTGGAAAATTATTATTAGGATAATTATTATTTTTTTTTTTTAAATTATTATTAGTTGGAAAACTATTAATATTTGGAAAATTATTATTATTTGGAAAAATATAATTATTTGGAAAATTATACTAGTTTGCAGCAAAAAATGAGCTGAGCGCTGATTTCAAAAATGCAAACCATTTTTTTTTTCAAAGAATAGTTTTTGAGAAAACCGCAAATAGCTAGTTTTTTTTTTTGGCAGTATTTCAGTTTATTTGTTCAAATCTACATCAGATCTTATTTGATCTTAAATTATGTTACACAATCCAATAGATAATTGTATCCCCTTTCTAACGATGTGCAGTTTATGCGGATCGAATAAGAAATAAAGCCATTAGAAATCCTGAAAAATGTGAACTTTTTCTGCATTTTTGAAAAATTGCTAAATTTCATTTGCTTTTTTAAAAATTTTAAAAATTTGTTTAAATACTTTTTAAATTATTCTCTTCAAGTTATTTTTTATAATATTTTCTTTAATATTTTTTTTTAATATTTATTTAAATTTTTTAATTTTTTTTCCCTACTCAGATAAGTATATTATTAGGTTATATTATTAACTACGACATAAACCAAAAATGACTTTAGGTAAAGACAGATATCAAAGGCAATACCGCAGAATGGTTTCAAACTAAGAGTTTCATTAGATCTTGGTTGTGTTAAGTTATAAAAGCACATTATGTATACACTATGCCCAGAGTAAGTGTATCAGAAGTAAAAACCCAAAGCGTGCATAAGAGCAGCCCTCAGCTACATAGCTAGTCATGCTTGGCTAGCCAACTCTTGTTACCATTTTTTTTTTTAATGTTTTTTCTACAATTTTAGACGGGCTTAAAATGTTGTTGTTTCTGCTGTTGTCACCTAGTACTGGAGTACTTGCAAATTTGTTTGCCCAAAACGGAGAAAATAGTTCAAAACGTGCTTCTGCATAGCCAAACAAAAGAAAAATAAACGCAAACGGAACCAAACCAAAACTAAACTTAACTAAAGTAAACTAAACACAACTGAAGCTGCTTCTGAAGAGCAAACCGGCAAAAATAAAAATCATAGAAAAAAGAGTTGCTTGTCATTGTTGTTGTGGTTCAGAGCTCGTTTAACATAAACAAATGTTATGTAAAAAAAAAACTTAAGCTAAAGCCAATTTTGTGATGCTTATGTAACTACAAAACTATAAAATAAACATTTTATTTTTGTGGTAGAAAAGTTGTTTAGAAATTGACAAGGAGATTTGCATAAATGAAATTAGTGAGATTTTGCTAACAAGCTAGCTCAGGGGCCAGAGGGCATGAAGGGTGTAACCAACCAACAGCTGACTGACTGACCAGCTTGAGTTCAACAATGTAGTATATGTATCTCAATTTGTATTTGTATCTTTCTTTACTCGTTTGCAAAAGTTCTAGATGCTAAACTTCTTTTGTCTTGTGAATGCGTTCGCATTATTTCTGAATTTCAGCTGCGCATACGTTATTTATACTCTGTAATTTCTTGTGCTTCACGCTTTATGCTCAAAATTCGCTGGCAAAAACGAGTTTTTGCTGTGTTTGAACGCATTGTATCTGCACGTCGGGAATTTCATTCTTGAAATGCAAACAGCTGTGCCAAAGGCCGCCACATAAAACCCAGTCAGACATATATGTATATATACAAAACACAGATACAGATACAGATACTCAGATACTGAGATACAAATACTCAGATACACAGCTACAGCTATTACGGCTTTGGCATATGAATGAAGCATGAACTGAAGTGCCATCAACAAACCAAGCACAGCCACAAATTTGGCCATAAAATATGTTAACGAAACACCTGCCACACATTCGGGGCATCATCATTGGTTGTGGCAACTGAACCACCTGCAAAAAAGTGTCGTCTGTCCCAAAAACTCTATGGTCGCTGCCCTCTGTTTACCTGTGCTATTGTTCTCTTGTTCCCTTGTTCCCTTTGTTTATTGTTTAATCTTTCATTTGCACTTTTGCTGCGCTTTGCATTCACTACAACAATTCGATGACAAGCGGCCAAAACTTGCAGGTTGCATATTTCATTTATTCAGCAGACATTTGACATGCACACAATCAGCTCAAATTTCAGATACACTGAAATACAAAATCGCATAAATATTCATTTCATCTATATATATTGTTTATTTCAAATATGGTTTATGATCTTTGTCGCAGTTTGTTTGCCTATAGAGAGGTATAGAGACACGTCTACCTATGAATAATGGCAATATCAAATACAGCTCAAAGAAGAAGAAAGTGAAAAGACATAATTTTTAAGAGCTTCCAAATAACTAGTCATTATTCATATGTCAAGTATTTAATTCCACAAACCTTAACTAATTGGAACTTATCGAAAATTTGAATTCATAATAATATTATGCAACATTTTGTAGGGAAAAATGCTCTTAGAGTTTTAGGAAAAATAAATTTTGTATATAAATAAAAATATGGATAAATTTACTTCAAAAAGCTGCAGTTAAACTAGTTTTTTTTAGTTAATTCTATTAATAAAAACAAAAAATAACAATTGGTAACAATCCAGTGCAAATCAGTTCATTTTTTTAATTATAAATTATATATATTAAATCAAAAATAGATAAAATAAAACAAAATATAAAGATTCAGTTACAATTATATAAAATATATTTTTTTCACTTCAAAGTAAAAATATATTTTTCCACTGAAAAGTTAAAAATATAATTTTTCCACTTAAAAGTAAAAATCGATTTGTATTCAGTAAAAACTAAAAAAATGTGTTATAAATCCTAATTCTAATTTCTGAAAAATCTAATTTCTAAAGGTTGTAATTTGTGAATGTAGACTGTATTAATATTTTGATTTTGAAAATCACTCTCATTTTGTGATAAAAACAAATTTTAAATATGAAGAATTTTTTTTTTAAATTATTATTTTTGTTGTGATATGAGGAACTATTTTTTTAATTATTATTTTTATTTGCATGTATAAACTAATACTTCAATATTATAAATACGTTTTTGATTATATTTCTTCTTTCTAATTTTTCAAGCTTTAACTGCAAGCTCCGATCAATATCATTACTTATTCTACAACATATAAATGCACTTCTTTTAAGTTTCTTTTAAATTAATGTCAGAAGCTAACAAGCAAATCGGTAGCGAAAAGTTCAAAGTAGCCAATTTGGTATAGCAAATGGATTGTATTGCATCTAAGCAAACACGTACGCTTCTCATAGTTACACTCGTACGTAATGGAAAGACACTCAGACTGGTAGCTAAGATGGATGAGCTTTTGAAAGCTCACTAATACATGCATGCCAACACAGCGATGCGAGTGTGAGTGTGTCAGTAATATATGTTTGTTTGTATGTACATCTATCTGCACATCGCTTATTTAAATCGACCTTTCTATGGACTTGGCCTTTCTATCAGTTTAGGTTAACTAAATTAGCTGAAAGCCCCCTTTTGTAAGGCCAGCAGTAATTAGAGTCGATATACGCAGCTGTGACTAATCAAATGTATGAATGCACTTATTATATGTAAAGGTAATAATCAAATTAATTTACATATATACTAACTATACTGTGAACAACCGTGACATCAAAAGCCAGGCTGGCAACTGCCGGAACATTTATTGATGGTAAAGTGCAACTCTGTTAACTGCAATCTGGCCTGATTTTGTGACGTGCCCTGTTCCTGACATTAGCTCTGAGCCCTACTGCACTTGTTAACATGCAATGGTCGCGTTTTTAGCCTTTTTAGCTGGCCCCTAACACTAAAACTAAGAGAATTTATTATTGTAATGCGATTGTCGGCCCTGTTGGGTTGCATGTGGCAGCAAATGCGCTAAAAACAACAAAAGGAAAATATATATACAGGAAAAAATCGATGGCAGCTCTTGTTGTCAGGCAATGCCTATTAGAGATGCCCGATGTAGCTATTTTAAAGTCACAGTTAAAAATGTGACTATTACGATCATAAGTCAGTGAAAGAATATTTAGACTTATTTGCCATTAAATGATCTGATAAATCTTGGAAAAATATTAATTAAAATAGATTAAAATAGTATTATTAATGTATTACAAATGTATACTACAAATGTTGTTCTCTTGTCTTTTCATAGTATTTCGTAAATGATCAGATCGCATTAATATTTTCAAAGCTTTCTAGCTTTTCAAGCTATAAAATCCAAACACATCAGTTCTATGTGGTTTTATACAGATCATAATCTGTTAGATCTGGTCTGTTTCTCAAGCAGGCGAAAGCTCCTTTAGTTAAAAGAACAAAGTATATTCTAGCATTGTTGAGGTTTAATAAATATTATTATATAATATATATTATATTATATTATAGATATTATTCCAAAATATGAAAAAATACTTTAAATCGTTATTTTATCAAAAAAATAAAATATATTTATATATATCTAATAAAAATACTTATTTTATAGCCTATCAAATGGTTTTGTGCACTTATCACAAAAAAAATTTTACTTAGACGGAAGTAAATAAATAATAATAAAATTTATAAATAATTTTATAATCTTTAAGATATTTTTAGTTTAATTTTATTACATTCTACATAAATACATGCATGATATATATCAAGCAAAACTTGAATATTAAAGCTTTTATTTTTCTCTAAAAGATCTGAGTAATTTTTATCAAAATTGAAATTAAGATATTTATATAAAGCTGCGACTTCGACAGTTATCTTAATCGAAACTGTATCTATAAATACTCAATCACAATATTTAACAGTCACAGTGACTCCAATCACAGCTACAATGATATTGTTCATATCTAATTTCTATACTTCTCTGTGTGTGTGTGTAAATAATCATAGACATTTTTACGCCTTTCACGCAAACAAAAACACAGACGAGGCTAAAAATTGATTTCCCCTAAATACCGTTGCTAGCTAAACAGCCACAGATACATGCACATACACATATATAGATACAGATACAGATACGAATATAAACACAAGTACGCGTCACGTATAAATATCTAACAGTGCACCCCTCGTATCTCGTATCTCATAGATACATTCGATTGTGTGACTATAACTCAACTTTTTTACACGATTCTTAGTCGTTCGCATGATAGCACAATATTGTTTGCTTAGCTTCAAAATTGAAATGTATGCAAATGCTTATACTATTTATGGTATACATTATGTACACGTTCTCGTTTTGTAAATAGTTCTTGTGCTAGCTTAAAAATCGATAAGCTCTTTACCGATACCAACAGCTGATTGCATGAGAAACGAGCTCACAAAATATATATTATATATATTAGTTCACCCTCATGGCAATGGTTGTGTGTTGTAACTGGATTTTGCTGGAACTACAAACCAAATTCATTTAAACTTCAAATAATTAAGATTTATATAGAGCCTTTTGGGGATGGAACGGGGCGGAATCTCTCTTCAATTGACAATTGCGCCATGGTAGACTCTATGGGGCACAGTATTCAGCACGCATATATATATTTTGTACCACTGTCCAAATATTTACTTTAATTTAAGTAGTTTATATGAGAGTCGCAATTGTTTGTGCTTCTTTTTTTTGTACGCTTTAAATGAGATTTTTGTTTGTTGACACTTTTGCCGTTTGTTTGTTAATCAAATTAAAGTTATCGCTACTAAGAATCTAACAATTAGATATAATAATGCAGGACTTGATCAATTACATCTAGTTTATTATTCCTGCTGCATTGTTTATAGCTCTTAGTTGGTTTTATGCTTTTTAATTAAATGCAGCGAGTTCAGATTTAATAGCAGTTAAATGAGCTTATAGGTTTTGTATAAACTTGGTATTGGATTTATATTTCAGTTAAAGAATTTATATTTTAAGGGAAATAAGTATTGAAACAACTATAAGAAATGAAATTAAAAAATTCAGGCAAATAAATTAAAATAATAATATAAATGTTGACTAAAGTGTGCCCAAAATTGAGTGTAATTTTGATTAGACTGTTTTACACAGAAGATCAAAAAGTTTAGCAGTTTAGCACTTTATATCAATTCTATATATACTTTATCGTTCAGTTAAAACTTTCAATAGATACTTTCAAACTGTCTACAGTTGCAAAATCCAGTCACAATCATTAATGATGGCTAGAGTATGCGGTATGAAATCTTTTCATAATTTTAATATATGTTCATCATTTCCGTCATCATTAAAGGGTATAATGAAGCTGTAATTATCACAACTGTTATTTAATATGTAAGCTGGGGAATAGCTATTATGAGCCATTGTTGGTAACCAAGGCAATCAGATGCAAATTGTGTGCTTAATTGCTTTTTAGCCAAGTTGCCTGCCTGACATAAACATAAGCAAAGCAATCTGCTATGTTAATTAACAGTGCACACGCTTAACATGGCTGCTTCATGATGCGCTCGCTGTTAATATATATATTTAAGTAACTGTATGAGTCAGCTCTTCATTTTTGGCTCAACTTGAACAGAATGTACAGAGACAGAGTGTATATATGTAAGGGTATGTAATATACTGTTGTAGTATGTATCTAAACAAGGCTGCAACGCTAATTTGATGCCTACCAACAGGGGAGACAAACATTCAACATTTCTATTTACCTTGCACGCGCCACAGTCTGCAGTCTACTGCTTGCCCCACTGCCGCACCCAACCTCACTTTTGATGCTCACAATTTCTGTCTGCGCTGCACAATTTCAAGTGCCTGGCCGCACTTCGTACTCGCCACTCCAACCCCCTGTGGCACCAGAAAGGGGAGCAAGTTTAAATGCAACGAGCAAAAATCAATGCAACCCCAAAAGCAGCTCGTGCCAGTTCGTTCGTCAGTTCGTCAGTCAGCCAGTCAGCCCCTATTCCGTTGGCTCCCTGGTCCATCCAGTCCAGTATGGTATTATAAAATCCATTTGCCCCTTTGCCACGTTGCTGCCGTTGCATATGTGGGTGGCTGGGCGCCCCCACTGCCACCATTTGTGTGGGCGTCAACCGGCGCCGTTCTGTTTTATTAGATTGCTGTAAATAAGTTTATGACGTGCCCCAAAAACTAAACTAAAAAAATGTTGTATCTTTTACATGTAATAACTCTTGCTGATGAGATGCTGAGCTATCTATATCTATAGCATCCCATCACCTGCTCATTACTGACAATTTTGAAGCAATTTGCATAGTTAGTTATTAGTTAGTTGGGGACTTAGCTCAACCTATTTCTATGAATGAATTTCTACGACTTCTTTCTAAAGTTTCAGTGTCAAATTAACATGCCAAAGAGTCGAACAAAAGATATACTGAATATACTGACACTCTACAAAACTGGATTTGTAATGCACTTTTGCACATTGCCAGACGTTGAGGAGTCGTCGCCTTGAAATATTTCCTCATTTGAAATTCTAGTGTGCACAACATGTTGGTATAAGGGGCAGAGAATGTGTAAGGGAAATGCTTTAAATACGCAATTTCTTTGGCATTTTACTTTGAAATTGTTTTGCCCAAGTTTTTTTTATGTTTTATAAAGAAAAGTTTCTTTTATTGTTTTATTTCTACTGTTCTACCCAATGCTTACATAACAATATAGCGCTGCTCTGCATTATGTCACAAGCCCTTTAAGTCCACTTCCATTTAAAATATATTTTTATCTTAAAATCATATGATCTAATTCTTTATTTTCCTGTTCTTTATTCATTTACAGCACCGACGGCACAGAATCTCCCATACTGGCTGAGGACGGTGGCGATGGGCACGACAAACCGCGTTTGCGATATGGTGAATTAGTAATACTTGGGTAAGTATATAACTTCTACCTTTATCGCGAGAAAATTCATTTCAAAACTAGCTGATTATAACTATTACTAAGTTTAGTTAGTTTTGACAGTTTAACAAACTTTTATGAATAAAAAGATTCGTCATTCCATAACTCATTTGTTGAAAAAACAGACGAAAAAACAAACGGATTGACAGACACTCAGATCAAAGCATTTATGTACTTCTTAGGCTAAAAAATAACCCTATTAATGTTTTAAATATTTTATGGCAATATTTGATTTGTTATTTATACCTCACGCGTGTGCAACATGCAACAATACAATTCTGTTGCAAGTGGTGAGCAAAAGTCTTAAAGCACTAATGCGTTCGGAGTAGTCTCACTGACAACCAAAATTCATTAATTTGATTCACGCTGCAACCTCAGCGCACAGTGGGATAAATTGACAATCTACCTACTAATAATATAAATTATAAATTTAAATATTAACTTAAAATAATAAAATATATATATAATTATTAAATACATCCATAATTCCAAGAAATGTTTCCTTCGATTGTTATTGCAGTTTTATTTGTCAGCATTTTCTTTAAATCTTTTGAAAAAAACAAACAAACCTCATCTTTTTTTTATTAAAATAAAAGTGAATTATTTATATTTATAACAAGTTTTTTTTTTTTAAATTTGTATTATAATAATTGTCTGGCTTTACTTAAAAAATTCAACTAATTTTCATTTCTATAATTTCGGTTATATTCAAAATGTTGATATACATATGTATTTAATAAAAACTTTTTATAAAATACTTATTAGAAATTTATAAACCAAACTAAACCTTTTGTAACACTTGAAGTCGAATCTTAATGAATGCTACAATGCATTTCTACTGATAATCAAAATAATTTTATTTTTATGTATTTTCGTCTATTGTAATTTGAATATATAAGTATTTTTTACAAGTGTTTTTATCTAGTCAATAATATAAAAATAAATAATCAATATATATATAAAATTGGTCCAATAAAATTATAGGTATTTCTTTAACTAAGAACGCTCAGCCGATTTGGCTCCATTTTTTATTTTTTTATTTCGTAGCTATTAATTATTATTAATTCGCATAAGGTTTTTAGAAAGGAAAATGTTGGGAAAACTTTCCGGAAAAGTAGACGTACTCACTGTTTATATACATATAAAGCACTGTTAACGTTTACAGCACTGTTACAACAATCACAGCAGGCAGTATTTTTTAAATAAAATACGAAATCATAGTAGGCAGTATTTTTTAAATGAATACGAATGAAGTTATATGAATTGCACTTAGCGCCACTAGAAAAATTTATATGGTAGATCGCGAAAACTAGAATATGATTAGTATGTTTTCTCTTTTTATTTTTTTTTTGGACGTCGGGTACTAGTAAATATATATAAAATACAATTTTAACACTGTATTAATTTTCCATATTAATTTTCATTAATATAAGCTATATTGTTTGTCTGGTCCACTGTGCAGCAGGTCAAGATTGATGATTTTGACCGGCAGCTGGGACGAACGCTTGTAAATCTTCTGTTGGTTGTCTGGCTGGCCAACTGTCTGTCTGCCTGCTTGGCCAAAACGCTTGACATTGCGCTGATTACCCGGCTAGCCGGTTGACTCACATGGGGCATTGTGAATTGTGAGTAAACCAAAGTCAAAGCCAAAGTCAAATGCGTTTGTTTGTTTGTTAGTGTTTGAGTCAGTGTCATTAGCCTAACGGGCTCTGTAAATGGAAAAATGGTGAGTAGGCCAGTGTAGATCTTTAGCTTGTTATCTTAACACTTTTTAATTGCCTACAAGGCGGAGTCGGTGCTGAGGCATATCCGAGTTCATTGTGTGTTTGTGTGTGTGTGTGTCTTGGCCTGGCTTGTGGCATGTAGTCGTAATGTGTCAGCAAATCAATTTTTCATTTTGTCCGTCCAGTGCGTGTTTTGTTTGCATTTCGTCTAGGACCCCAAGCGACGAGTTGTGGTAATCAACAGGCCAACACCACGCCAGGTACAGGACCCGCCCACTTTAATGGTCTGTGTCCACTGCACTTTTGGGTAAAATATGAGCGTTCTTCTGCTTTTAGTGATATATGATAGACATGGATATGAATTTGATGGATATTGTCGCACACTCGTATAAAGTCATCCCAAAAACCAGTTTTTGCTTTTAATCTTAATTGTTCCACTGTCAGGTCGATGCTAATGCGTTAAATATCATTTACAACTTCTTAAATGTGTCCATTAATATATCAAAAATAAAGCATTAATGTCGTAATAATTACAGACCCAAAAAGTCAACATCTTTGCTGACAGAATTGTTCAAATGTTGTGTAATATGTGTGTGGACTTAGTTAGTTCTATTTTTTTTATGAGAATCATTTTATTTGTTTTATTTTTCTTGGATTTTCCAAGAATTTCATTTACCATTTGTTTAGTTCTCCCTTCATAGTTGATTCCAATGAAATTGTTTCGTTTACTAAGTTTTATTTTTATTGTTTATTTGAGTATTTATTTACAATGAATGCTTTAATGGTTCAGTTATTCGGGGCTGTTCGTTACATTTCCAAATGTTGCTTAATAAAATCGTATACATAATTATTTTGATATTTTATGTGGGCTGTCAGTTCATTAAATTGTCAAATGTTAGGTAGACGCAAAGCTTTAAGGCCTTTTTAAGATATCTATATATATATTTTTATATTTTATGTTATGTGGCATAGGGGTTGTCCATAAAGTTGTTGCCGGATGTATATATTGCATTCATACACACTTATTAAGTAATCAACTGGAAATAATGTTAATTCAACTCATTGTTTGTTAATTAAATCTAAGAACAATAAGATAGCGTTAGAAAATTGGCAATTTAACACACCTAAAATATTATTTAATTTGAATTATTAATTTACCAGCTTTAAAAGTTTAGTGAGTCGGTATATTTATCAAAGAAATAATCGAAAATACAATATCACTTTCAGATTTATTGTTTTATAGCTTAATTATAGAAAAATTGATTCTTGTTGGGTTCAATTTTGGCCCATAATATATGATTAAAACGTAGAGAAATATTTAAGCGATTTTAATATTTTGCACTCACATAGTTTAATGCGGAAAGGATTTTACGATTTCTTTTTTTTTTTTTTTGTGATTTTATCATTTAATTTCACTGTTATTTTCCGACAACTTAAATTAAAATTAACAAACAATAATTACAAAAACAATTTAACAAATAAACAAGAAAGAAACGGCTATCTTCGGCACCCTTGCAATAAAACTTTGTAGGCCAACTTTGTTTTTGATATCTTAAAATCAAAGTTTTTCAAACGAGCATTTTTCAACCGATTGTTCCTATAGGAGCTGCAAGATATAGTAATCCGATTTTATTCAAACTTGGTCAGATTGTGCAAATCATAAAAATGCATCGATGTGCCAAGTTTGGTTTTGATATCTTGAAAAACAAAAGTGTTTGTATGAAATAGTGCTCCCTCCGATCGGGCTGATTTTGACATACAAACTACATACATTATCAAGCTTTATTTGTTCCGAGTTTCATCAAAATAGCTCAAAGATAAAGCCAAAACTTTGCATAGAAACAGACGGACAGACGAACATATCTATATCGACTCAGCTATTTTTCCTGACCAAGAATATATATACTTTGTGGGGTCAAAGACGTCTCCTTCCATGCGTTACACATTTCGAGACAAAATTATAATACCCTTTTGCAAGGATATAAAAAAAGTTAACAAAATTAAATCTGATTGCCTTTTTTCCGTAAATGTAAGTTCTGTACACTCATTAATAAACTCAAAAACTCTTCTAACTACCCGCGTAGTTAAATCCCTTTAATTGGTGCTTAGCGTGCCGTGCGATCGACAGCTGCGATCGGCATGCTATTAAAAGATCTTTTATTTTATAGCAATCCATTTGACAAGTTAAATAGATACCTTCTTAGAATACCACTAATGATCTGGCATGTGTCTAGTGATGCTATCTAGTGGTGGCAATTAACTTATTGACTCGCCAATTTGGCCAAAAATTAGATAGGCAAATGATTACTTTTTTTTTTAGCTCATTATCCGTATTTAAGAATAATTGTATAAACAGATTGCCCAGGCAGAACTTGACCTATAAACCAAATGATTAATATTCCTAAATATTCTAATAAATATTTGTTGTGTAATAACTATGACGTAGTTGTGCGGCCTAATTTTTAATTGGTTTTGAATTGGGGGGGCGCCTTATCATAACTCAGCAGTCTCATAAAGTATTTATAAATTATTTTTTTTTGTGTCTCGTTGCAGCTACAATGGCTACTTGCCACAGGGCGATCGCGGTCGTCGACGCTCCAAGTTCGTGTTGCACAAGCGCACGGAACCAAGCGGCGTTAAGCGCTCCAAGCATTATATTGTACAATCACCACAGACATCGAAGGCCATACTGGATGCCAACCAGCACTCGATATCGTATACACTCTCACGCAATCAGGCCGTCATTGTGGAATATAAGGAGGACATAGAAACAGATATGTTTCAGGTGAGTGAAAATAAAATAAAGAATAAAGAATAAAATTAAAATTAAAAATCAATTTAAGAGGAGCTCAAGACTTTTTTGTAGAGATTACAATTGTGTTGCATTCAATTATAAAAACAGGACTCAAAAAAATAATGCAAATCAACATTATTTTAAATTTCGATTCAATGACAACTCAATGATTTTTAGAGTAATCCGAAAGATTTCAATAACAAATAAAGCTTTATAATTAAACAACTGGGAAAAAGCTCATCTTTTAGTTTAGAAATGGAAAAAATGTATATATGTACATATTCATATTAGTCTTTTTAAGTTGCATCACAATATTTTAAATAAAGATACACTGAATATTAAAAAGCAAGAGAAATTCAAAACTTTGAATAAAATTCATAATTAGTAACTGCTTACAACTATAATTCAGTTTTTTAAATAGAAAATATATGTTTTGGCTTAAAATAAAATTTTAAATTAAATAAATAATATATAACACTAGTTATTAATATTTAACCTAGTCTGATGTACTAAAAACATGGTTGGAAAAGTGATGAACAAGGTGAATTTTTACTTGAGTGTTTTTACAAATTGCTGAATAACTACATTTATTGTCCGATTTCAACAAATTTATACTTAAAATAGAAAGAATTATCTAACATATTCAACCTTAAAAAGTATTTAAACGAATTTTTTAAATTTTTAAAAGAGCAAATGAAATTTACCAATATTTTAAAAATGAAGAAAAAGTTCGCATTTTTCAGGATTTCTAATGGCTTAATATCTTATTCGATCCGCATAAACTGCACATCGTTAGAAAGGGAATACAATTATCTATTGGATTGTGTAACATTATTTAAGTTCAAATAAGATCTGATGTAGATATAAACAAATAAGTCGAAAGACTGCCAAAAAACATACATATATGCGGTTTTCTCAAAAACCATTCTTAAAAAAAAAAAAGTTGATTTGCATTTTTGAAATCTGCGCCCGAAAATACATCAAGAATAGTCTATGCTGTAAGCTAGCGTTATAAATTAGGTAGTCTAGCTGAAAAGGTATTAACAAAATAATTGAAAATTGATAAATTTGTAGCTGACTTGTGAATTTTGTTGAATTAACTTTCACAGTACAGTATGTCTGTTTAAAATTTGTTTAAAATTGAAATATCTCGACAGTGGATCGCTTAATACAACCACCTGATGATATTTTTAGTTTTTAGTGTTTCAAAAAGGTCAATTGTTTGTTATATAATGACAGACAATTTGTATTTGCTTTGACATTGTCCAACATCAAAAATAAGATTAAAATAACTATTGACATTCATTATTTATATTGATTACCGTTTGTGCCTGGCCTGCCTGGTAACAAGAGCTCGTCCATTGCCATTGGCACTTCCTTATTGGAGTGTGAAGTGTATAATACCAATATTGCATGATTTGGCATTTGTTGTTATTTGAACATTGATAGATTGTTTGAACGGGGCAACGGGAGCTGCATTCAATATTTTATATATAGAGATATTTGTAGGTCAATCGATGAGGGCTTAATTAGCTTGGACTCGTGACTAATCCCAACTTTTTGCCAAAACCAATTTCAGGTGGGACGCTCCTCAGAATCGCCCATTGATTTTGTTGTAATGGACACGCTGCCCGGTGATAAGAAGGATGCAAAGGTTATGCAGAGCACGATTTCACGTTTCGCCTGCCGCATTTTGGTTAATCGGTGTGAGCCTGCCAAGGCGAAAATCTTTGCCGCCGGCTTTGATTCGAGTAGAAACATATTCTTGGGCGTAAGTGTATACTGAATACTAATAACAAGTTATATACTAATAATTTGTATAATTTGCAGGAAAAAGCAACCAAGTGGCAGGACAATGTGGAAATTGACGGCCTAACCACAAATGGTGTTTTAATAATGCATCCCAAAGGATCCTTCTGTGGTGGCAACGCCAAGTGCGGCCTCTGGCGTGAGTGTTCCGTGGGTGGGGATGTCTTTAGCCTACGCGAATCGCGTTCAGCACAACAAAAGGGCCAGCCCGTAAGTCTTGCAAAGCTTTTAAATAATGTTCAACTGCCTTAACTGATCAACTTTTATATCCACAGATCTATGATGAATGCAATATCTTGCAGGATGGCACACTCATTGATCTCTGCGGCGCAACGCTGCTCTGGCGTTCAGCCGAGGGCTTGCAACATTCACCGGTAACAGTTTGCTTAATGATGAAACCAAGTTTAACTTTACTTAACACTTTTCATATTTACAGACCAAACACGATTTGGAAAAGCTTATCGATGCCATCAACGCTGGTCGTCCACAGTGCCCGGTGGGCCTAAATACATTGGTTATACCGCGCAAAGTAAATATCAGTGATCAGGTTAATCAGCCTTATGTGTACTTAAACTGCGGCCATGTACAGGGTAAGTTATAAATCGAGTTAATTCATTTCAAATTATATATTAATTTATTTATTTATTTGCAAACAGGTCATCATGACTGGGGTCAGGATGAGAACACTGGTGCACGCCGGTGTCCAATGTGCCTAGAACTGGGGCCCGTTGTTACCTTGTGCATGGGCCTGGAGCCGGCCTTCTATGTGGATGTGGGTGCACCCACGTTTGCATTCAATCCATGTGGACACATGGCGACTGAAAAAACCGTCAAGTAAATAACACCAATCTTATTCATATGCCGTGAAACTATATCTATAACTTTCTCTTTTCAATCAGGTACTGGGCAAATGTTGAAATACCGCACGGAACCAATGGCTTTCAGGCCGTTTGTCCATTCTGTGCGACGCCGTTGGATGGCGCGACTGGCTACATTAAATTAATTTTCCAGGATAATTTAGATTAAACTATATATATGTATATGTATGCGTGTGTATGTACAAGTGCACGTCTTTATAGTAGATATGTATTTGTAGTAATTGAACAATGTCGAAGTTTGAAGCAGGCATTAAAACTAGGCTTTATTTATTATAATTAATTAATTATTATACATGTATTACAAATGAAAAAAACAAAAACAAAAAAAACACCACAAACAAAATGATTTAAAACGAAAGTAAATTGCATAAAAAAATATGTATGTATTTTGTAAAAGTTAATTGCTGTAATTACTACATATATTACAAATGTTTAGTGATTATTTAAACGCAATCATTAACAAAATCAATTACATGCAACAGACTCCCAATTTGCATGTCATCGTTTGATGTTATTTTGTTTCCTATATTTGTCTGTTGTATAAATTATTTCAAACAAGCAACAAATGCAAAAGTAAAAGAAAATTTAACAACAAATTGATGAGCATAGAAAAGCGCAGCCGTAATTGATATTTAATTTAATCGCAGTAATTTTAGCTGCACGCTGCCTAAAATGTGTATATGTAATTCTGTAAAAACATAAGCTTGAAAACTTAATTTTAATGTTAACTTCGTATTTGCAACATCAACAACAACAGCAATTACTTAAGTTTTTTCATTCGAGCAGACAAGCAATCAACCAATCAACAAACAAATAAACACATTAATGTATTTCTCACCAAATCTAGAGCTTACATATTCATAACAAGAAAATCACAATTACAAATTACCAATACAATTTCTCAAGAAATGAAAATTTTCAAAACAAAAAAAACATGTACAGTTTAAAAACATTGTTGAGAATTGAATAAATTTAAAGCATTTATACAGTACACGTGGGCTACTCTATTGGGTATTTCCATCTATTCAATTAATTTTTGCCTGTACGCATTATGCATTATGTTAATTACTATTACACTAATTCATAATATTATTTGTATTATTATTTTGTATGCAAGAAAACAAAACACATTATGTGTTCATAAAATGTTGCGACGCGATATGTTAACAATACAACAATTGCAAACAAAAAAAAAGTAAATAAATATAAACTGTAAAATAAAAATCTAGCGATACACATACAAATATACATACCGCGAGTATATTTTGATTAAAACGCGCATTGCATAAAAACAATCTAAACTGTTTTTGTTTTGCTATTTTTTTTATTGAATGTTTGTTTTCAAACAGCTGTTTCCAGGGCTGCGGGAAAATTCATAGTTGAAGAGCATGACTTATTGTTCAGCAGCTGACATCGATATAATTGTAATCGATAGGCGAGCATGGTCACACTGCAAAGCAATTCTGAATCAGCTGCGTTGTTAGACACAGATTTTAATAATGTATTGTCAATGTTTGTAAACAAACATCCATGTTATTGGAATCCGTCAACATTCGTAACAAATTATATGCCTTTGTATGTGTTTGCTTTTATCGGCCTCCAACAAACAATGGGCAGCTTGCAGCCAAAGAATAAAAAATTTCCTTTGTAGACTGCAGATGCACGCATTGCTGCAGCGGCTTCACCCGGTTATGGAAAGCAACCTTTGGGGGCGTTCAGATTGATATTTAAGCTTCAGAGTTGGCACTCAATTATCTAGTAGAGACTTTGTCCTTATCGTGGCATTTCATTGTCAAATTCTAATGCCGATTGTCCATATGCATGTAGGTTTGTAGCATCTATACCATGAACACAGGCATACTATAAACAGCCCACCAGTCAAAGCCATCTTTTGCAAACGAACCGAACGCCGGAGTCGTTCATAAATGACTACACAAAAGCCGGACCAGAGCCTGCACGCACCGGTTGAGGAAGAAGTTCTACGCACTTGATCTAATACAGGCTAAATCATATATCTTAGTCGATCAAGTTCCAGCGCCGCTAACATTCTGCTGCGCTCAGCACTTTTTTCCCCATAAATATTACCGTTGTTGGCAAATTGGAGAAGAAATATGAACGCTGAGCGATTGCCCAATTCTTAAAATATACTTATATTTAATTACAAGCTGCTTTTATATTTATTAATAATGTCGGGACGGCGCGAACGCCATTCCCGGCTACCAAAAATTACACGCACGAGTTATTCACATTAGGAATAATCGCAGAGGTCAACTCAGCCGAATGTGCAATGGCCAAGCCTCACTCCGGAGGAACCGCCTTCGTGATCACGGTTAACCTCTACGCCAGGTAAGTATGCTTTTCTCTGCTCTTGCCTTGGGTTACCATTGTTTCTCTACAAGAACCACTTGTGAACTATAAAGTGTTTAACTGAGAAATATCTCTAAAAGTATGCACTAACATTTTTACTATGTTAGTGGTGGCGTGTTCGTGTGTTCGTTTTGTGAACTACAATAGCCAAAAAAATTATTGTGGTTGTTGTTATTGCTGTTGACGTCACTTTGAATGCAAAAAACTCATTTATTTCTTTACGTTAAATCTGTGGTACAACGAGAAAATTATATTTGCATGTTTATACAATATTATTGTTAATTATTTTGTTCATTTAACTGAATTTGTGAATTTGTTGCTGTATAAATCTATGTTGTTAGCTCGTTATAAAATCATTGCTTGTTTGTTGAAAAGAATTCTGCATATAAATACATAAATAATCAAATTTAAGAACAAGAAAAAGCGGGTATACTTTGCAATAACATTTTCATGTATAAAATTTTAAAAGTAGGTTTAATATTTTATAATAGCAGTGCTATACATTTTCCAACAACTGTAAAAAAATTGCATAAAAACATGCATACCACATATAAAACAAATTCATTCAAAGGGTTAGTTGTGCACATGTTTGCAAAAACAAATATGCAAATTTTCTACAAAAGAAACAAATCTCATCTCTGCAGATCGCTAAGAACTTTTGACACCACAATTTATATTTAAATAACATTGTTATCAATATGTTTTGGTATAAATCGTAAGTGGTGACTCAAATATTGATAAGAAAGTCTAATATTCATATGTATGTAGTATGTGCAATAAAAATTAACATGTTCATATTTTTTTTTTTGAAAGTTTATTTCACTTTTTGCTCAACTTATAATCTAGAGTTTTTTAATGCAACAATTCAAAATCGTTGAACCATATTCGTCATCGAGATACCAACTCCGTAGCTGTATTTACGCCTTGAAGTACTTGGTGTAGTAGTCGTGGAAGAAGGTGTAATCGAATTGACCATAGTTGGTATAACTCTTGTATTTGTAGTAGGCTTCCATTGTGTCGAAGTGGTAGATCGAGACATCCTTGAAGTACATGTTGGGCACGTAGAATTCATACTCATCGATTTCACGATCGAAGGGATATCCGAATGGCAAATCATCGATGTAGCGAGCGCCGGAGCCAATGCCGCAAGAGTAGGTATAGTCAAAGGTGGAGAACTGCTCGTAGGTGGCGGGTGCAGTGTATGGGACAACCATGAAGAACATTTGCATGGGCATACCCTTCTTCCAGCCCATTGGCAAGACTAGACGATCGGGGAAGCCGCAGTGAGGCTCGGTTATGTCCAGAGGGAAGTCATACTTTCCATCGAAGGCCATCATCACGTAATAGTAGAGTTCGCTGTAGGTAGTGCGATCCTTGACGGTCCAGGTGAAATCATTGGACTTGCGGGGAATCGTGTTGGTGCCAGCTGTCAGCTCATAGTAGAACTTGTCCATTTCCATGAAGTTCTCGCGATTGTCCGTAAGTGAAATGACGCGTCCGAACTCATCGAACTTGGGACCGATGAAGGAACGAATAACAACCTTCTGTGGCTTGTCGGACTCAACAGTGTATGTGTAGGTGAAGGGTTTGTGGTTGAGACGCATCTGACGAGCGTACAGAGACTTGTCCCAGACGAATTTACCATCATGGAAGACCATCTTGTCGTTCATTAGATTGGTCACATCAAAGTCAACAAAATCGAAGTAGGTAACCAGTTCGCTGACATCCACATGCTTCAGAGTCACGCCTGGCATCATCAATTCCTCTTTGGTGTATTTGGGCAAATAGTGCATGAACTTGAAGTAGACCTGACAGATCGATTTGTAGAACATGTAGTACATGGGATCGCGCATCATTGTCTCAAAGTTGAGCATAACGTTCGGGGTGACCTCCATCTGTGTATAGTCGACATCACCGAAGTACATATGGGCTAGCATATACCAGAATTGGTAGAACATCTTGTCCATGCTGTCCACATTACCTTGCATCAGGTTGCCAATGTACTCAATGGATTCGGGTTTGCGCATATCGATCACATGACCATCGGCGGTCTTGTAGTAACCAACCTCGATAATGTTGTAGATGCGCTTCATGAAGCCGGTGATCTTGTCGAGCATCTCGAAGTTGCCATAGGTCTCCATTTCGTAGTAGTTCTTGCGGTAGCTATAGCCAATGCCGTTATAGTAGATCATCTGAGGATCGTAGCCCATCTCGATTTGGTGGTACCATGAGAATTCAGGAATCTCACCAAAACCGTGCGACAGACGCTCCATGTAGTAGCGGGAGAGCAGCTGGTGAACGTTGTACAGCCAGAACTCACCACGACGATCGTTCTTTAGGCCAAAGGTAGTTCCGTCCAAGAAGAAGGAGTAGTCCAAGTTGAGGTAGTACCAGTATGCGTTCCAGCCCAAATCCTCGGTGAAATAGGAAAGTTTCGACTCCTCATTGTACACATCCAGATCACGTGAGTAGTCCACTGGCATCCACCAGACCTTCAGGTCCTTCATGATTTGCTGCCATTTGGTTTCCTGGTTGAATTCGTAGATGTTTTCACGCAGAATGAACTTTTGCTCACTGTACCAGTGCTCGCCCAGACCCATCAGTTTCCACCACTGCCACATCTTCCAGTCCTTCATGTACATGTAGTCGCTGCTCTGGTAAATGTTGCCATAACCATGTCCCTTGAAGAAGACATCATTGTATTCCTTCTCGTACATGCTCATCTTTGACCACATCTCAAAGTCGAATTTCTCAGCGTCGTACACAAACTTGCTGTTGAAGAAGAACTGTGGGAAGATCTCATAGATGGAGGGCAGCATCAAGCCATGGAAGTCCTGGCGGTGGATAACGGCCAGAGACAGAGCATAGACAAACATGCCTTCGTTCACGTGCATACGGGCCCAGCACACATTGTGCATGAAGGTTTCCCAATCCTTGGCATAGTAGAAGATGTTGAACAGACCGCGTGCCTGTTTGGCATGCGATTTGACCATCTGTCCGAAGAATTCGCCCTTGGGCAGCAGAGCGTTCATGTCGTGGGACTCGAAGAACTTCTCCATGTAGATGTCAGTGTGCTGTATAGGAATTTGGGTGCAATTTTTAGATTAAAAGGATTTCGACTATGTTAAATAGTACCTACAGTGAAATACGACTTATCAACGATGAATTTCTTGCCCATTTTGATGTATTCCTCGAACATCAGTGGATCCTCCACGCGGTAGACAATCTCGAAAAGGAATTTCTGCCTTGCCAGGAACTCCTTATCGGCAATTTTAACATCATGTGTGTCATGGTAGTTGGTCGCGGCGACCAGGCCCACAATGGCCAGCAATGCAATGGCGATTTTCATGTTGATGACTCCTGCTCCTTCAACTACCTCAACTGCTCCGGATTAGACACACAAGTGGAATCCAATGCCTAAAGACTGTTGCTTTTTCGGCACCCAACCAGGTGCTTATATACCCCCGAAAATCGAATGCGAACACTGTCCGATATCTGGCACAGATAGCTACAGTGTGCAGCTAGGTCAAAGTTCACAGTGTCACCTGAGTGTATCTCAGGTGATTTGAACATCTGTTGGCTTCGCAGCGCATCTGCTTATCAATAGCACAGTCGTCAAGTGCCCAGATGCAATTATAAAATAAAACCAATATAAATAATGAAATCAAAATCAAAAACAATGTTAATAAACTCGTGTATAGAAAGTCCGGGGTCTGTTGAGGGTGTAATTAATTAATGCATATGTTTTGTTTCTTCGAGTTTATTTCTAGAATATGTTTTGTAGCAGTTTGGATTTTAGTTTCTTTAAGCTGCTTATTGACATCAATGTTTCAATTGCCTACCACTTATTTTAAGGACTTGCCTCATCTGAAGCAAGTTGTCAATATCTTTTCATTTTGATTTTCTTGAATTTGATTTTGATTTGGATTTACAAATATGTAATTCTTTACTGTGTGAGGCTTATAAACATTTTAAAATGGAGTAGTTCTTGCATGCATATAAATACTTATGGATTTAAGTACTTAGATAATTAAATTGGAGATTTGAATGCAAGATAATGAAAGTTGTCTTTTATGTTATGTTATTTATGTTATTATTGTATTGCAGAAAAATGTTGCTATCTAGTTTTACTTAGTTACATACATTAAGTTATAATCGACATGAAAATTTGATATACTCGTATGTATTATTGTATTTTGTTGTTGTAATGTATGTATATGTGTATTTCGATTATTCATTACAATTCATATATAGTATTATATTATATTTTATGCATCAATGTATATATTAATTCAATATTCGCAAATGTATTTATAAACTGGGTTTTTGTTTTTGCCTCTTTGTGTTGGACTCTTGTGCGCTTAGCTGCAAAATAATCTATACAAATACTCATTTGCCTTACAAACTCATTTGAGCCCCAGGTCGTAAGCCTATACCTCTGTATATATGTAAGTACATAAATCTCGTATGTTATTATCAAAATTTCTAATAATTTTATGGCGCTATTTCGCCTGACTTTTCATATGTCCATTTGCTGATTTGTATTCTGGTCACTTTAAACCCATGCATATTGTTTATTTTTATAGTTGAACAGAGTTAACAAAACAAAATATATTTAATGAAGGTCAACAACATAAGCTTAACAAATTCATAAGTACTGGAGTATGCACTTATTTTTTGAAGAGCTAAAAAATTATTTTTATTATGGTTTGAAATATATATGTATTTCTAAATAGTTAGTATGTACAAGTGTTAATAGTTTTTTAACTCTTTTTATTCTTTTGTATCTTTGATATATGTATCAAACCCATGCCCAAATTGTAAGTACATCTACCAAAAGGTATACAATACATACATTACTTATATTTAATAATATTGTCCTATCATTTCATTCCAATACACAATTCGCAATTGGCTTCTGTATATGTAGTATTATCTGACATTTTATTATTGTCTCAAAGTGTAGATGTATTGTTCTTCACATAATGCATATTATTATAAATGGCAAAGAACAAAATATGTATACATTTATTTATAAAAACACCGATTATGCAAATAGATTTAAAAAGTTACAAGAAAACATTTGATAACAAAAAGTGGAACTCTTCATTTGAGCCCGTACAATATCTCGAGGTTCTCGAAATGTACGACGTTTTTTTTCTTATTATTCTTTAACATTCTCAATAATATTGTTACAAGAAGCACCACAGTAGTCAGTAGCAATAAATAACTTCATTACATATCGCATGTATGTAAACGTTGATTTTTTTATTTTTAATTACATTTAAAATGTGAAAAATTATTGTATTGTTTGTTTGATTTCTTCGTTCTTCATTCTTCAGATTTACATATGCTTTTTATTGTCATATCTCGTTTCGAAATTCTTAACATTATTAATTCTTATTGTACAATATATTTGAGCTTTTGTTTCGGCTCAACAAAATGTTTTGCGCACATTATTTATTGTCATCGTGTCGCGTTATTATTGTCGGTTTTCATTTACATAGAACCGTATTAAATGTATACATCTATATGTAATTATATATATATATATTTATCTATATATATATATGTATAATTAGTAGTTGTTTCTAGAAAAATTACAATTTTACTGTAAATGTAGATGTATAATTAAGTTTTTCGTATGTTTGCATACACGTAAAAAAGTAGAATTCCATATACGTAAATATTCAAAGAGTTATCGCTGTCCATTCCTAAATCTTAGCACAATCTACTGGCCATGTTTTTGTATCTGTATCTACAGGTTTTTGTATCTGTATCTACAGTACTCGTACAGTAAGTACCCGATATAGCCACATACACACGCGCACACAATAGTTTTAACAGTTTTACACCTTATAAATTATTATGAAGATATGTTTTTCAGATGATATTAGCCTGGCTGATGTGTTCTTCTTATGTGAAAGTATCTAAAGTTCCAAAGTTTCCAGCACACAAAGTCTACGAGTAGACACTATTATGAAGTTGCAAATTCGATTAGAAAACTTGATAAAAAGAGTTCAATAGGGGATAGGATATGTAAAGTGCTTGCAAGATATGCTCAAAGCTCCCGCTTCATCTGCTGGAAATCTTGGGATACGTTCAATTACGTCAATTTACTGGCCTTCAGACTATCAGGCAAGTAAATGCCCAGCCAGTCTAGTAGGCAGTCTAACAACCAGGCTAAATACTGTTAAAACTACATAGAATAGCAGGTGATTGCGACTCAGATGTAGAGTGCCAGGTGCGGCACTTGCACCCGCATCCACAACATTGATTTTCCAGCCCAAATTGTTGTGGGTGAAGCACTGCAAGAAAAAAAAGATCATTAGTAATTTATTTATTAGGGCTGAGAGGTACTAGCTCACCTGATAATACAGCACATTGGGTGCATCCATGGGTACCGTCCAATTCAAATACCCCGGCTCACCATCCTCACATTTAAATACCAGCGTACCTTTGAATTCCTCAAATGTCTCAATTTCTGCCGAGCGATCAACAGTGCGGTGCTCCCATTCACAATAGCGGCCCACTAATGGAACAATTGGCATATAGTAAAGCTACCTCATAAATAATTATACTATATAACTCACCACCAGTCGGTATGGCATTGCCATCCTCATCATATTCCACGCCCGCAAATGCTTTCTGCTTGCGCGCCTCCAGACCGTTCTTCTGGCCCAGACCACCCTCCGACGAGTCCGTGATGTACATGGGATGATATCTATTGGAAGAATAATGATAACATTAAATTTCAACTATTTAAGGCAAAAGAAAAACTCACCTAGCTGGCTGTGCTGGATCATTGCCCCCTTCGATTATGAACTCATAGGTTAAGCCACGTTCCACAGTTATTTCTGGTATCAGCAGATCGTTCAGATACCAGGCAATGCCCCAAGAAGGTACACCTGTAATTGCTGTATAGCCGCGCTTGCCACCTGTGGGTCCAATGCTGGCACGGAACTTTTTATCATTTGTTATTTTACGCGTCGGCCATGGCTTAGGTCCACTCTCATCCTTAACATCATATAGCGAGCTCTTGCAGGAATGATCGTTCTGAAATATTGTAGATCAAAGTTAGATCACATAGTTAAGTAAAATGAGACACATTGTGATTGCTAGTCATTATTTGAAGTATGGTTCGACAAGACACCAGCACGAAGTAACCCGACGAAAACCGACGTGGACGGCACGCATCTTTCATAGAAATAGCATGGACATTTATTTAGTACCGCCTGATGCGTCTACTTGTTTCCATGGCCGTTGATATTACTCTATTTATTAATATTTTTAGATAATCCATTGCTAGTTATGTACTTACTCGCTTTGAGAAGTTGATGCGTATATCATCAGGATTGTGATCGCTGGAGGTATGCGCATGTGCATTGGCTTCCTTCCGGGCATTAAGTGGTCCCACTGCAGCGATGATTGATACCTCTCGATCGATTGGAATGGGTACATCATAAATAGCCTCATTTGTTTGAAGTAGACGCTTGTACCGAATGCTTGTCACGCCGTTCTTGCGATCACCGCTTACTGCGGGGGGTAAATAAAATAGATGTACGAATATAATTTAAATTGTGCTACGAGTTCCATATCAACTGGAGCTTAAAAACAATCTAGAACGAAACAATCTACAGATTCGGCGTGCTATCCCCATCGGATACTCTTTTATACAAAAACTCTATTTGAAACTATCGCTCTTCTGATAGCCGTGATATACTAGGCAAAGGGTTCCTTCAACTAATTTTAATGTAATTTTGATTAGATTTTAGAAAATAAAGTATATCTAAATAATTAAATATATCTAAAGCGCTTCGTGTTAATAAAACAACAACAAAGGGAGATCTGTATAACCTTAATACTGAGACAGGAAGGCGGACTTGGTTATATTCACTTTATCTTGATGCTGATTAAAAAGATATGGAACCCAAGATAAATTTTGAATACATTACATCAAAGTATTCTAAACAATTTCAAGTTTGTCTCTATACTATCCACTTATCAAACTATTACCATCAAAATTAAGCTCAATTACGTACCCACTATAACATCATTGCGTGCTCCAATGCGTTCATCTGGGCAGACACCACGCTGGCCATCGCACTGCGACAAATCTGAAATGAAGTAATCCTCGGCACGGAAGACGCGAGCGTTAGTATCGTAGAAGGCGACCACCACATCGGACTGTGCCATTTGGGGGCGTCCATTGGCGCCGGAGAGGCCAAAGGCCATGTATTGGTCCTCTGCAATGCGTCCGAATAGCTCGATCTGCAAATACTCGCCCAGCAGCTCCCATTTGACCTGCAGCCTGTTGGGCAGGATCTCACGGCAATTGGAGTATACGGGACGAGGTGTCGTTGTAGTCTAAAATGAGCAGAGATTGGTTATAAGATGGTATGGTGCCAAATTGGGTCTGCAGCATGCATGAGCCAGGGATAGTACTTACGGGTGTATACCACCATGAAGGCTAATGCGGCGAGCGTAAGTTAAAGAGATATACAATTATGAGTTATGTGGGAATGAGAATATGTTTAAGTACAGGTGTGTGTGTGTTAGTGTGCGAATGTGTGAAGTAGTATATGTACACGTGTTCTGTTAAAGACTATATGTGGATTACTACCATGATCACTTACTGTAATTTTCGTCTGACCCAATGCGGGCGGCACATCCAAATCCTTCGGTATGAAAACATGTCCAAAGTTGTGTCTATATTCCACACACCACACTGCCAGCCAATCAATATCGTAAACTGTCAAGCTACCAGGCAGTTGGATCTCAATGTCCTCGCCCTGATATCCACGCAGTGGTTCCAAGGATCCAATCTCATTGGGTACCTATAATTTTAACATTTTGCGTAAATAAATTTTCAATTATATCGAATGTTTAATGTCTTTATTTGAATAATTTGTTTAATGTTTAAACAAGAAATAAATATGATATTTGTTGCAAGTATTTTAATCTAGTTAGCATCAAAAAGGAATGCTTTAATGATTAATTATAATTACAATAATTAATTGAAGTTGAATCAGTTCCAAAACTACCGGAATATCAATATACAGTAGCTGCCACCTAATATCTTACAAACTATAAGATATATCGAAATAATTTAAATGCAGTATTCTTAATTATTAATTTTAGATTCTAAATAAATTAATATAATGTGTGGAAATTTCTTCCTCTTGATAAAAATCAAGTAGCAGCAAAAAAGTATCAAATAAAATCTCACAGCTTATTTCATGCAGTCTCGTTTTTACCTTAGATCAAATTTTGTTCTTATACATTTTAGGGAATTATTATTAATAGTTTATTTTTGCATACATTTATATTTATCCACCTGGCGTGGGTTATTGTAAGCGATTTACTTAAATTGGCCCATAAAGAACCATGAGTTGGCTAAAATGCACTTCTAAACAGAATGAAGTAAAAAAAACAACACGATTTTCACTGCCTGGGATGAGCCACATTTTGTCCCAAAAGTTAAAAATAAAAACAAGACAAAACTGGACCTAAAAGTGGTTATATCGGTTAAGGCTGAAAAAACAATAGTCAACAAGCAGAAAAAATGTTTTTTTGCCCGAAATAAGGTGGGAACTACTGTAGCTATCGATTCAATTCGGCTTGAAATTAATACTTTTATTTATAACTAGCACAGAAAATTAAAATAGATCCAGAATAAATAGCGATCAGAAATGGAAAGAAATCTACTATATACACCTATTATGCTTACAAAAATATAGTGTTTTCTCCAACAATTCAGGATTTTATTGAATCGATGTTAAATTTCAAATATTTTAGTTATAGTGACTTTACTTGCATTTAAATGAGAGAAGCATAAAATAATATTTAATAACCTTAATCTGAATTGCTCCAATAGCTTGATGGAAATCATGAAAGTACACACTTTAAATTTATAGGGTCGAGGGTCAACATATTACATTCCCTTACCCATTTAAAGCTTTGCAGCTTACAATAAACTAATTAATTAAGAACAAATACAATTAACCTTGATTTTAAGGAGAAACCTTTACAATAAAGTATTTTGGGAGTTTGAAGTGTGTTAATAGGTATAAATCGAGTTATCTGACCGATAAATCAAAGTAAAACTGGGAATAATTTCAGACTGAATAACTGAAAAATTTAAATTAAAATATTTTTAAAATTTTGCTACCAACCTTAACACCCATGATATTTGGTTCGCTGCCATTGCCCACCCAGAAATAAGCATCGGGTCCAGCGCCATCGTAGTGCAGGTTAGGACTGTAAAAAAAGATAGTTCGATATTAGTCTTATTTATGTGAATTGTGTGATTTAAAATTATTACAGAATGTGTGCTTACATGTAGAATGTTTTTGCATCTAAAACGCTAATATTGCTAGATCGAAGACCATGGGCCAGACGCTTAAACTCTGGTAATACACGTGGCTTGGGCACATCTATGCTGGGTGGTATGAAAACTTCGCCAAAATCAACCTGAAATATATATAATATATAAATAAATCTGTATTAAAACTGTTTAAAAAGATAAAAAAAAATGTAGAAGTCCAATACATAAACTAATAGAAAATTGGAATTATTGATACTTTTAAAGTTTACTAGCTGCAATGTCAGTTATTAATAAATACACATAATCTGCATTATTTTTATAAACAATTGTTGTATTTGACATGTGAGATCCTTTTCTATAAGTTGTATATATAAACAATTGTATATAAGAGCCTTATATACTCGTACTACATGCATGCTTATGAGTCTGTTAAGCCCCCCAAAAAAATGGACATGCGCGCGCAGAACTCCACAAATCAACACACACACATACACATACAAAACACAACCCCCAATCTGAGTATATGTATGTGTGTGTGTGTGTGTGTGTCAGCCCCCAAGAACTTTTTTGGCTGTCAGTCAATGGAAGCGGAGAAACAGAGAGCGCGCGTAACACACACACACACACACACGCACAACAAATACACATGATACTGTATATGTATTTATAAAAGTAACAGCACGACACCCTGTATAAGTCAACGTTGTGTGGGTGTACATTGCTGTGTTTGTGTTTGTGTTTATGTATTTGTATGTGTATGTGTATATATGCAACCACTTGAGTTAATCAAAAATGTCTGCTGTAATTTATTTTACTATGGCGGCCATCTTTAACACCCCCAACCTCCCAACCTTAACCCCAAACCCCACTATCGTTATCCTCGACAATGTTACTGAAAGAGTTGTGATAACATTTGCAATTTTATATTAAATGCATTTTTATTTGCTGTAGATAAACAAAAGTAATTTTGTTTTCAGTTACGGGGCGGAGTTTTTTAGGGAGGCATAATTTGTGTATGTATGTTATATACCCCTACACGGAGGACACGGAGAGTCTCCATTAAATGGGGTGTGGTCAGGCGGACTTGGCGGCTTTTGGCTCTTGGCTGCGCATTTGTCTATGCAGAAATGTAATTAAAAATCTAAAAAGTCGAATGAAAACAAACTTTCCACTTGGCTGACAAAACTGACCCACATTTAGCAGCTAAAAAGCAAAAAAGGTAAAAAAAATATAAAGAAATATTATAGCATTCAAAAACACCCGACTGCTATATACTCGATTCCAGCTCTTGGGGGCGAAAGTATGCGTTTTATAAATTTTATAATTTTATGTATATGCTAACGACTTAGATGTAGATTAAGTATTTGGTATAATACTGTATCTACATGTCCAATAAATTTGATTGCTCCAAGGATAGTCAAACCTATTATACTCTCTTTCCTTTGTGAGAGAGCATAAGAACAAAATCAATGAGTGCAACTTTTGCATAATGCCCCGAAATAACAAAAAAAATGAAAAGATTTTCCAGCTACAGTTAAATTAAAAAAAAATGTAATTACAAAATCTTTTGCTCACTAAATACACACATAAATCTGTAAGGACGAAGCGTGCCGTTTCGTGCTACCAAGAAAAAGCAGCAGCAAAATGAAAGGACTTACCGTAAAGCGTCTGCACCACACTGACAGCCATCGAATGTCCTTAATCCTTTTGCCCATGGGTAAACGCAGTATGATGTCCGTATTGTTGTGCGCCTGCAGAATGGGTGGATCGCTGCGGGTAACATGAAATGAGAAGATAGATAGACGATAGTCGTCAACTTGTGTGCCTTGTGCAGTAAGTAATAAAATCCTTCAAAATCTGTTCAAGAAATAGTATATATGTATTGTATGTACAGCCAACCACTTATATATCACAATCTATACATATCTAAAGTAAAGTGCTTATAAACTGTCCATTGCCATTTGTCCTGTCATCATAATAGTGCAGTCCTTTGACCTCGAGGCTCGACTGCGACTTTAACCCAACATTGGTCAACAGAGCACGCCTCCAATTTGCACTGTCAATATTGACGTGTCCTTGTAGTTGCAGTGCCACTAAAATTGAAGCGAAATCAACCGGAAAATGAAACAATGTCAACATTCGATAATGCACATTATTGCTGTTCGATTCCTTCATTAACTTTAAAGTCCTTGCAGAAGTCGTTGACAATTAACACTTGAAATATCAATAAATTAACATTTTGTTACACTTCTGCTTGTTTCCAAAATTAAAACCAACAAGTAACAGTATTAAAGTGGAAAGTTCAAAGCTACATTATACTCTGTTCCCTGTTACTTAACTTTTTGGGACAAGACAGGACTCGGCATACAGTTTGTTAGGCAAACCCTTTTATTAGAAAATTCCAATTTTAAAGTAATAAAGTAGAAAATAATTGATACCACTCCTTTGTCAATTGACAACAGAGTATATACTTAAAAACCAAAACCATTAAAATTGCAAAACGTATTTTGGTTTTTTGCGCTCGCATAATTTTTGTTGCTTTTGATGAAGATTTATTGCTAATGCAACGATGCGAGCGATGTCAAATGTTCCCATTCCACATCCGAATAACCGTATATGGTATATGTTTCCGTATAGTAGATGTACTATATATATGGTTCATGACAGTATGAGTGTGTGAATGTATGTGGATTTTTATGCTTGCAGGCTTGTGCTTTTGTGGCATTTGTGAAAAATTATATGTATGGCTTTGAAGACAACTAATTAACTTTAATTAGTATTCGCAGAGTCCTTTGAAAAAAGTTTCAAAGAATATTTTATAAAAGTGAAAACTATAAAATGGTCATCACTTTTGAGTTTATGAAATATTTTTACAGAAGTAAAAAAAATCATCAATAGTTATAATATAAAACCTTCTGATATTGATTAAATTCGTGTCTCCCAACACAATTTTTAACCAATTTACTATGGAAAGAAAGTCTGATATTTTGGCATAAATGCAATTTTTTTGTGTTGTTTAGTATACTGAAAACTTTTTGATATTCTATATCTTAATTACTCAAGATAGAGATGGAATGAAAATAACTTATTTAAATTTAAAGGAATTGCCCTTTAAATTTGAAGCCAGCTGAAGTCAGCTGATTCAGAGTTGTTGCATATATCCAGATTCTCCAGTATTTGTCCTTGCGCCGAATAACTTGAGCTGAATGGAACGAGTGAAATTCTAGCTTATACAATTAGATTGGAAACCATAGAGTAGTACCAGACTTTCGGTCATCCTGTACCCAGTCCGAGGTACCCAAAACCAGTAAGAATGTTAAAGTTGAGTATACCCGATGGTAGGTGGCTGTAGCTTTTTGCATAAACAATAGATTTCTTCAATAAATTCGGTGTTTATCATCCGATTGGTGGGAAATTTGCAAAGCATATTTATATCCTTTACAAGTTTATTCGACTATAACTATACATTATATTTACAACATCTAAATCAATCATAACACAAAGAGGAGATCTTTTTCATAATGGCAAATGGGATATTTATGTGTAGCTATTTAATATTGGCCAAAGACCAAAAAAATATATCATTTACTCCTTTATAATGCAAACTGGAATATATGTACGGTATATATTGTATGTAAGATACATATAGGTTTTTATATGGCTTACTTATATGTATATACTACTTATATATACATATAAGTAAGTATATGCTATAAGCATTTGGCAAAAACATACCAAGAACATTTTATTTAGCGTTGTTGAAACAAGTTTTAATATATTGTGTAGTAGTATAATTTAAAAGTACTATAGAAAATCTGTTTTTGTTGTATGTTAGAACCAGAAAAAAATTACTCTAAAATTTGAATTTTATTTATAGTGTCCGCCCACACAGTAGGTATTGATTTAATTTTATTTCAAAACTGCAAACAGAGTTTCGCTTACTAGCGGTATTTGAACATCACCATACTTTCATACAACAGTATTAAATATTATTTTCAATTTTGTATCTAACTTCGTATCTTCTCCTTTTAATGACAGTACTCTCCATTTTGTAAATTTTTGTGTTACTTACTTTTTGCAAATATTTCCTTTAACAAACAAATATTTCTAACTAATCCTGCTGCTGCATATTTCATTTCAATTAATTTAATGTTTAATATGCTCAAAGCTTTTCATTTTACTGTACAGTACACACAATCAGCATTGACTACAATCTTAATCAACTTGAAATCGAAGTACGAGTGTGCCAATCCCAAGAGGGTTGTCTGGTATTTCTGATGATAATCAGCCTGCCACAACTTTATATGCATGCGAAATCATTGAAAGGATCTTGAGGGTGTGTTGGTTTTGTATGTTTGAGAATGGATAAGCATGTGTATGTGGCACAAGTATCTATCAGTCACTCAGTTAGTACGGCTGACTGTCGTGTAACAAGTGTTGGATAGGCCACAATCTCAACATTCGACATTCGACATTAGACATTAGACACGGCTAAGCACTTAATTTACACCCTCAAAATGACGTTGACAGCTTGTCCGAGTTGCAAGTTGAGCGTTGACCTTTAATGAGCCCAAAACAAATTGAATGGTTCTGTGTCAACAGCGCAGCGAATGTATCTGCAAGATACAACATTCATTCTCATTTTGTCAGGCTGTCACTACATCTTCACATTTAAGTTCATCCTCTCTGTATTCTGTTTGTCTACTTTGACTTCTGTTTTCACAAAGCAAATAAGTACTTATATACGTATATATTGTACTTTATTTGATTTTCTGGAACTGTCTGTCTGTCTGTCTGTCTCGAGATACAGATTCATTGATGCACTCAACACACAAATCCATAAGCATTTATCGATTTTCTTATGTTGTTTGTTCTGCTTGTCGTTGAGACACATATAGTACACTTTTCCCCCCCAATTAGTTTGAAAGCATCGCAGTCTCCTTCTGGCAACGAACTTGTTTATTTGTCTACTGGTCACCACAACCACAAGCAAAACCCAAACCAGAAACAGAACCAGAACCAAAATAGCACAGAGCAGGACAGTGCCAAAGTTCAGTGTGTCAATCAGTAGTTATTGAAGAGTTTGGTAAAATATTACCAAAGCCCAAACAACTTGTTGCACAATTCGCTTTTTCAATTCCTCCAGCCTTTCCTAGCCAACTCCTGACTGGCATTTAACATTTGCTTGCTCTGCAAAAAGCCCATAACAATTGCGCCTGGCTCAGAATCTAGGCAATGAATTAAGCCAAGTCAGCAGACAAACAGCAAACGGCAAACAGCGTCGAGCAAAGCTCAATCACCCCCAAAATAAACGTGTATATATATAGATATATAAGTATATACATATATACAAACCCATGTACATATTTCAAAACTTATTATGATTGTTTAATTTTTTTTGATGATGCGTCGTCTCCCATCTATGTCATAACCAGCACCAGATGAGTCCCTGGCAACGACCACTCAATTAAATTTATTTGAAAATATAAATTATGCAGCGTGAGGCATTTTTGACAGAGTTTGAGGCATGTTTCATAACTTAGGCGAAATACGAAATATTTCTGACTATGGGCTACCCTGTAATCAGTTGCAGGGCTTCAAAATATTTATCATTTCTCAAAGTTAATTAATTTTATAATTTTGTATTTTGAAGCTTAAGCAGCATTATTTGGCTTGAGCACGAATTAATTTAAGAACGTATGCTTACCCATACTCTTAAAAATATATACATATACATGTATATAAATTAGAAAGTGAACATTGATCATCAGATTAATCAGTAATGCTATAGTCTGAATAACTAACATTAAAGATTTAAAGAGAATTTCAACCCATCAAGCTCTCAAGTTCGAAAATCCAACTAATTGCTTAACAATCAAGTCATACAAATGTTTTAAATTAAGCTAATAACAGTTAAAAGATTAATAAAATGTGTATAAGCACGATATATAATATAAAAAAACAGAAAGCAACTATTTATTTTGAATTTCTTAAAATATATAAACTAAAAATAGATATGCGATTATTTTTGATTATTATATAATTCAACCAATATTAATCAGATCAAAATGCATGTTGATTTTGATTTTAAATTTTTTATAATATATATGAACTAAATCATTATATAAATGAACTATGATCCCTTTATTACTAAATCTCTTCTTACTTCAATTCTGGAATATGGGTCTTGTATATGGTGTCCCCAATATAAAACTTATCAAAAACAATTTCTGTGTTTCGCCCTCGGTGGTTCTAACAAGAATACTCATATTCGCATGTCTTCTTACCAAAGTAGACTTTTACTAAAACATTATCCCTCACTTTTTGATCATAAAATCGTGCATTCTTGGTATAATTCTTTTACACAAATTAAATAGAAACTATCTTCCTCTTTCTCGTTAAATCAGTGGTACTAACTATCCATAATTTTATTTGGGCTCGTTGTGCTATTAAAGATGTTTATTTTTTTGAAAATAAAGGTTTACCATTTTTAAAAATGATAAAATGGTAGCTTTGGTAAAGTAAAAATTAAAAATAGTAATATTAAAGATGTTTATCATTTTTAAAGTTAATAAAATTACATCTTTAATATTACCAATTTTCATTTTCACTTTACCAAAGCTACCATTTGGAAAAGTCGAAAATCAAGCTATACGGTCCAGGTCACATTTTTTTAAAAAATTTTTTTCGGAATCAGTGACCCTTTGTACATATAAATCGACTCCAAAAAGTTCGGAATACAAGAAAATTTTGTTGTAAAATGTTGCATAGTGTTATTATTATTCCTATGAGTAAATTCATCGCTAGTATTGATTGCTATAAACTTCGAATCTATTTCCAAGTAATAGTCTGAACGTACTTACCTCATTTGCTTTCTGTGCATTCAAATACCATATAAGTATATAAATTTGGGTGCAGGATATGAAAGGCATTCCAACTCTTGTACGCGGAAACCGAAAAACTGACAGCAACAGGCGCAACTACTTGAGGCATCTGCCCCCTTTTGTTGCATTGAACTGCCAGAGCTGGGCAACTTTTTGTCGCTTAATTAAGTTAAAGGCATTAAAGGCGTTCGTCAGACAGACAGACAGACAGACAGTCGCTGGTGAAAAAACAGTAAAAAGCATTTTTGCATGTTGCGGCTGCGTTGTCAACGTTGATTAACATTAACACAATGAATGAATGATGGGTTGACGAGGTGGGCAGGGCCCTCAGTCAGTAGTCGACCCGATTGGGTGGCAACTTGACAATGGGCATAAAACTAAAAACTTCGTTTTGCCACTTTGCATGCAACACATTTTAATGAGATCAGCATAAATCAGTATCAGCATCAGCATCAGCAGGGGCTAGCGTGGGTGTAGCAAGGGGGTGTGAGCTGGGGTAGCAGTATTGTGCATTGTACAAGTTGCTCGAAATGCAAATGAGCAACAGCCAACGGGCGTCATCGTCATGGCAGCGGGACGTTAATCAGCGTTGCGTCCCAGCCGCTTTCATGCTTCTCAAAAAAAAAAAAAGAAATTCTAATTTAATTACTTATGCTCGATGCATCCATTGTGACACACAGTGCACACACACACAGTACACACACACAGTGGAACAAAGCGAGCGTGAACACAAAAAGAAGTGAGCAGCGGCGTCAGCAACCCTTTAACTAAACGCTCGGCTATATATTGTAATTAAAGCTGATTGCCATGTCAAAGTCAAAGACATAGCTCCAACATCTTTCCTCTATAAAGTCGACAAACGCTGTCAACTGAAATTACTATAGCCGACATATGTAGGTTAAAAAACTACTACAAAGAGGTATGCCCCATCAGGTGTATTCTGGCAAATAATTTGCTAACCACTTGAGATGCGTAGATGAGTTCCAGATGTGGACAAGCGATCGCAATAGTTTTAAGTATAGTAATAAATAACAAACAAGCGGATAGAGATAAGAGAGATATTGATATTGTTAGAGTTAAGAATTATACAATAAATAACGACCCAGTTCGAAACTAAACTTCGACTCAAGTGTATATTATTATATATTTGCATTTAACGATTAAAGCAGTTCAGAAAGCAGTTCAAGCACCTAAATTTATAATTATATATGTCTTAGAGCTAAAATAGTATCGATTATGCCGCCACTTGTTAGATGGTTTAGTGTAGCCTCAAATTATCGATAGTATCGATAAATCTCGAACACCATATTTATTTATATAATTAGATATGTACACTATTTCTACAAATAATCTAATAACTAGAGTTTCAATACTAGTGTGAACCATTTCAATAATAAAACCGAAAGAAGACTAGAAACAAATAACAGGATTTTCAACAAAAAGTCTGAGTTCGACAAAAAACAAGACAGCAAGTAATTACTCTTAGTTCCTTTATAATATTACATTTTCTTAAATAAAATATACTTTAATGTCAACATATACATGTGTATGCAAATTTCTGAATATATCGGAAATATTTCCCTTGAATTTAGATAAGTAAAAAGATTTTAAAATTCAGTAAAGCTTAAGTATCTTAAAAACAAGTCAAAATGTGAGATATTGGTGCGAGCTGTAAACAAAAAACATAACGATTCATTTTGTAAATTATATCAAGGAAATACAGAAGCTAAAATTTATTTACTTACAAAATTACTAAAATATACAAGCAGCTTAATATTAGCGATAAAGGAATTTTATAAAAAATACATCAATACTATAGTAATTTTTAATATTGAATATAAATGCTTATATGCATATAAATATCTAAGATTTCGATTCTAAATCATTACACACATAAAATGCGCACAATTAGTTCGCCCAAATGTATGCTATACTTAGTTAGCACTTAGCATTGGCGCCACATAATACAGCAATCATTTGTGCCCCTCCCCCACCTGCCACCTCTAGCATATAAAAACATGCATAGACATACATATTGAAGAAGGTGCACGCGGTTATATGCATGTGGCAAACGACAAGCGGCAAGCGGCATGCGGCATGTGGCATGGGTAATGTGTGTGTCTGAAAGCGTAAAAGCGTGCAATCGCTACAGCGACGCGTCTCGTTCCGGCCAGCGACTGCTTTGCCACCCCACATATAGTACATACACACACACACACACATACACTCTTTGTGCTGAGGATGGGCACAAGGATGAGGCATGCCAGTGTTATACATTGAACTAATAAAGCCCGGCACGTGGCATCAACAATGAAACGCATTAAAGTCGATTACAATATGAAGTTGGTAGTGAGTATGGGTTGCTTCGAGCTTTCTTTTTTGGAGTTGGCATGATGGGTATATACACGTCATGAAGCAACAACGACAAGAGCAACAACACCAACAGCCTCGACAAAGACTTTTTAGGTGAAGAACCGCAACACAGACGCAAAGGCAAGGGAAAAGGTTTTCCAGACCCATTTAAAAAAGTATTCCAAAACAAATTTGTTAAAGCATATTTTAAATAAATTCCAAACTGGAGGAGCAAAGAACTTAAAACGCATAAAAATACCTTAATAATTATTTTTTTAATATTGTTGCTTTAGCTGTAGTATTAAGAGTTTCTAAGATTTATTTTTCCAGTTTATTACTTGTACTGTGTCATATTGCATCATTCTGTTTGACAATATCCAGGATATATTATAACAACTTTAAAAAGATAATTTTTCTTTTATTAAGAGCACAAGGCTGCCTAACCTAGGTTTCATTTAAATTTGTATCTTAACATTTCCATTTTATTATTGTATAATACAAGTAAATATTATATATTATATATATTATATAATATTATATACAACCGCTTTCCTCTCCCTCTCTCCTTGGCTTAACACATAAATCCCATTGATATCCCATTATAATCATAGATTCATTTACATCAAAGCTTTATTATTTTCGAAATGGTCTTTTTATTAAAAGAATGTTTAAACAGGGTTCATGAATTAAATCCAGAAGGAAAACACTAGTTTGATGTGAACCGAAACATATACGATATGTTTGTTTGCATGCAACTTATATAATTTAAACATTATTTAATTTTCTATATAAAATAAATAAAACTAATAATTAAAACCGTTCAGACAAAACACAAGCCATAAATGTCAGCATTAAAGTTTAAATATCTAAGCCACATTTGAACCGATTGACATTTGTGTACATATTCTGATTTTTAAAATTTGTTTGCGGTAGTATGTTAATACATATAGTACTTAATTTACTGAGATATCGGCAAATACTATAGTATTATTTTTGTGCACTGGAAGCTGAGGCGCATTCACCCGAGTGATTAAATTGTTATTGTTATATTAAAACAAAAAATAAAAGATACTATAATATCATTTCAAATCACCATTTTAATTGTGTGTCGTCTTTAGCTTTAAGAGCATATATGTATTGTACACGGTGATCTTTAAAGATCTCTTATTTAATTTCAACAACTCTTAATATATTTTATTTATCTTTTATTTTAATATACTTTATAAATTGTCTTGTCTGCGCGCTTCTCGTTGACGTCCCTTTAGTGATGATTTTTCTCCCATCGATCTTATATCGATATTTCCCACGTTCGATATTTTATACTATATCCGATACCACAAGTGACATGCGATATCAAAAGGGTATTCCCTTACAGTATATACTTTATATAAATACATATATGCTTTACGTCTTAGTAAAATAAACATATTTATGCTATGTATGTATTCTTTACTCACGTCGGCATGTTATTCTTTTTTTTTTGGTGACGTGACATTTTTGCATAGAGTTGACATTGAATAGAATGCGATGGAATGCCACAAATCTTGACGTTTTAAAATATTATTCAGGGGCATGACAAAATGCCAGTTACAAGTGGATGAAGGTGACACTTCACCTTAACCTTGGCATGGGATTAAAAGGATATACATATGTAGTTATCCTAAACGAAAATGATAATGAAATATGCAATGCAACTGAATGCCAAATGCCTAAGCAGCCAAATGACGTCAAATTGTGTGGCACTGCATTGCGGCACTGATAAGCAACAGGGGCATGCAACATGATGACACATTGCGTGCCGACTTTAGCAACGGCTCAGTAGAGCTTAGTGCGTTCAAGTGGCCGTGTGGCAGGGGCAGCTAGAAAACGGCTGAGAGAAGAAAGCAAGTTAAATAACATACACATATATGAACTAACATATACTAGTAGTGCGACTTAACCTTGTGCTTGTGACGACTTAAAATAAATAACTACGACTAGAAATGCATGTGGACAGAGTCTGCTTGCCCCTCCCTGCCCAATGCCTCATCCGGTGGCATGCACTTGTGGCTGTGGTTTTCATTGTTTGCCGTTGTTGTGGGCTGTTACCACCGCCACATACAAGCACATATGCCACACACCCATTCGCACATACACTCAGCAT
Source organism: Hirtodrosophila alboralis (assembly GCA_035043045.1). NCBI lineage: Eukaryota > Metazoa > Arthropoda > Insecta > Diptera > Drosophilidae > Hirtodrosophila > Hirtodrosophila alboralis. The sequence continues at coordinate 484,822 of JAWNNH010000280.1, read as the reverse complement.
AAATATTGTTCGAAAAAAGATTATATTATATAGCAAATCAAGATTTTTTCGTTAATAAAAGGACATTTCTAAAATTAAAAACTTTACATTTTTATGTCGAAATTGATCGTTGAAAATAAAGTTAACAAATAATAAATTAAATTAAAAATAATAAATTAATACCATATAAATGAATTCATTAAATTTATACTATATACTAGCTTATCAAATTTTATTAAAATCGTAAATTTATATTTTATAGCTGCGATTAAAACGAAATACCTTCGAGAATTTTGTTTATAGCTAAGAGAAATATTATAGCACTACATTTAAAAAATATAAAATCTTAACTTTCAGATTTATTAATTTTAATGTAACTACCATGAAAATTTTTATGGCAAGAGTATTTTTTTTGGCATCCTGCAAAAGATATCCGTTTTTTCTTGTTGTAATTTGAATTTTGATTATTTCACACTTGTTTATTGAACTCTTGATTTGGTAAACTTATGGAAACTTATGTAAACTTGTGTACGAAAAATTAACAATAAAATTGTATAAGCATGACGATATTTTTTTCTCAGTGTACATATGACCACAGATCTAACGTAAAGAAATAAATGAGTTTTTCGCATTAGAAGGCAACGAAGCGACAACGTCGGCGGCACCAACAAAAACAACAACAACAACAAGAATCATAACAACAACCACAACAACAACCACAATAAAGCATTAAACGAACGGAACGAAGGCGACTTCGCAAATGGCAGCCAAGATGAAAAATGTTTTTTAATTTTTAAAAGTGGTTTCATTGTCAACCGTGCGTAACGTAAAATCTGCAAGGATACATGGCACGCATATACACCCAAACACACACCAACACACACATTCGCCACACACTCGCACACACACACACACACACACACACATGTAGATGCACACTGAGTGTTAGGAAATGGCCCCGTTGCGCTTGAGTAGCCGGTTTCCAAAATGCCGTCAATATTAAACCCAAAATTTTGTTTCGATTTTAATGCATTAATAATGCGTCAGCATACTTACGGCCCGGTATATTCCTCCGGATAGGGTATTATATATCCCTCGGGCGATGGACGTGGCGTCTTGCCCACCCAGAAAAAGGCATCCGGTCCAGTACCATCGTAGGCAAAGGATTTGACAAACAACGTTGACTCGTCCACGGCATAGATGGAGCCCTGCGTACAAGTAATACAAGTTTATAAGCAGTTTTTACCTCTTGACTAGACAAAGCGAATCCTTTGAGTTGCTTACCTTAATGCCATGTGCAAAGTTCGTAAATTGTCCAATGTAGCGGCCATAGTAGGGCTCGGGTGGTGCACGCCCCGCAGCTGTTGAAAGAAAGATGATGAGAATTCAGAATGTTTAGTATAGTTTAGTTTAGTTAGTATCTATTTAATTTCGCTTTGACGCGCTCAAAACTTTCGCTTGAAACTTTTTTGTTAAAATGCAAGCAACTTGAAGTTGTAGTTTTTTATGTTACTTATATTCAGGTACTCAGATACAGATACATTCACTCAAAGCGACTTGCAGCTGCAGTTGTCGTATTCATAATCCCTAAGGCTCTAGATATTCGTTGGGCAAAACAAAGAGCGTCAGCTGCTTTACAAATTAATCCGCTTTCAAAACTTTGCCACACAATAAGTTTAAATCTGTCTAGATTCTGGAGCTTCACAGTTCTTAACTCTACTGGCTATCATTTACTTCAAATAATGATGAACTGCTTCTGTTGAGAATTGAAATGCGAATGATGTTGATTTTCATGATGATTATGATGATGGACTTGCCAGCTTTCGACTTTGTTTGGAATACTCTTGACAAGTCCTTAGGGAGTTGTTGCTACCCTTCTGTGACTTTGCCATGAAATTGATTGAAAACCATGAAATATATTGAAATTCAATGCCAAGTTAAAGACAGAGAGAAATGTGTCCGGGGACTCTGACTAAACATTGGATATGCATGTAAAATGTTTAAAAATAAGACAACGCAAGGCAAAGCTAATTTAGAATTGATGTTTGAATGAATCTCAGTGTGTCTCAGTGCATTCTTCACTGAAAACAATCATATTTCTTACTAATATTTTAATATCAAATTTCCCAATACTCAATTGCTTTGAATGCATATTCATTGTTGACTTTACCTCTCTATGTAACGAAAGGGCAACTCTTACCTCTGACAAATGATTTAGAAGTATTTAATTTTTGGAAGCGAATGTCATCTTTAGTATCACGATGTTCTAATTGATAATTTAATATTAAATGTATTTTCTATATCATAAAGGGCATAAGATCTGCAATATTTTATGCCGCATTCCACTTTACATCCCAGCCCAAACAACTTGCCAGGGTATTCCCCAGAATGTCTCAATTGTAATGACGACAATGACGATGTTGGCAGCCAAGGCAACCAGCCAGCCAGGCAAAAATACAACTGCCAATAGCAACACCAATACAAATACCAATAACAACAACATGAACAGCAACAGCAAGGACGACAAGGACGTGCGCTCAACGTAATATGCATTAAATCTACTAATGCGTGCATTAATCTCTAAAGATTTGGACCGGCCCGCAAATATGCAGCACGTGTCTCCATGAAATATACGTGCTCGAGGATATTTATACAATGTGATGACGAGCACGTTGACGTTGACGTTGTGTCCTTACCCAGACTCATGCCCGCGCCCGTACCCGTATCCGATACCTATATGTAGGTCTGGCAACTGGGGTTGGGCCTTAGCCCGAGCCTAAGGCTGTCATCGCACGGTTACTGATGCTTGTTGTTGTTAATAATGTTTGGTGGCTGTGGATGGAGCGGATGGGCATTGACAGTGGAGAAGATGGAGGCAAATAATAGTCCAATGGCCATGTATATCTTTCTGGCTGACTGAGTGTTTGACTGTGGCTCTGTCTGTTGATATTTCTTCATTGAAAATGATAAGATTTTTCAAAATAGATAAAGTGCTGATGATGATGAAGACGTTGCCAGGGCAAAGAATGGCTTTATTTTGGCCTGTTGTCAGTCAGTCCAAGCACAATAAATAAATTGATTGAAACGAGCAGCGTCAACAGTATGACACACATTTCAAATGAAATTTTAAAGGGATGTTTAAATATTCGTCCTCGTCCATAAACTAACTAAAAAACGAAAGCAATAATAAAATTTTAAAGCGTTTTAATCACACTTAAGCGCAGTTGCTGTTGGATTTTTTAAATGCAACTAAATCTTTAGACTGAAGCATTTGCATTTATGCAGACAGCATAAGCCCTATAAATTAACTGGTTACCATGGATATTACGCTGCTAAAAGGGGTTCACCCAAAAATCTGCATATAACAATAATCAAAGCTGCTCAAAGGGTTGGCTATCGCAAATCCTGGCGCATCCCTCGGCTGGCTGCTGCAAGTGCGTCGTCGTAATCATTAAAAGGGACGAGAGCATGTACACAAAGAGACTGGAAAGGTTCGTAACCACAGGCAACCAGTTAAATTTCACGAAAACTAAGCGGATTTCAAGTCTTGGTTGAATGTCAGCATTTGTGAAGGAGTATTGCATGTCTGGACGAACGAATAATTGTTTGCCCAGACGGCAATATTGGAGCAACTAAACTATACACAGTAGTATACAGACTTAGGCCTAGACTTAATATTTATTAATATATGTCGGGACGGCGCGAACGCCATTCCCGGCTACCAAAAATTACACGCACGAGTTATTCACATTAGGAATAATCGCAGAGGTCAACTCAGCCGAATGTGCAATGGCCAAGCCTCACTCCGGAGGAACCGCCTTCGTGATCACGGTTAACCTCTACGCCAGGTAAGTATGCTTTTCTCTGCTATTGCCTTGGGTTACCATTATAACGTTGCTTAAACGACTTGAGAATTACAAAATCAATAACACTTACACATTTCTGACAACACACAGGCAACAATTTTTAAATCCTTACACTCAGGTAGCAATTAGTTCAATGCGACGCTAGGGTCAGGATAATGAGGTTATAAATGCCGTACCGGGAGCTGTGTCTTATAATCTCTATATTTATTATATTTATTTACTTTGCGCTACATCAAAGGAACAAATGATAATTAAATTCGCACTAATCCGGCCGTAATTTATTTTATCACATGCCCATCTTCGACTTTGACGTCGTCATCAACATTATCGTCAACAGGGGTTCCGCATGCACGACGCACGAAATTCCAAATCAAATTTTCATTTACTTCCCAAATAGACTCTCGGAAAGCAGGTTGTACGGTCAACCCCTACCCCCCAAACCTCAGCTTCAGCCCAAATGCCTAGTAAACCGGCGGGTTCATTGGTTGGTCGCCCGACATCATTAAAGCTTGAAAATATTCCTCCCCCAGGAATGTTGTTGTCTATGATCTGCTCCCTTCTGTTAGGGGGATGTTGCTGGTATTCTTTTACTGTGTACAAGTGTGTGTGTGTTTATATATATGTATGGATGGCAAATCGAATAAAATTTAGCTGACTCAATAAAAATCAAAAAGCGTTAATGCTAACGATATGACTTTAACCTGAAACCGAGTAAATTGTTGCTTGTGTCAAAGCCAAAAAGGGGGTCGGTCCTCCTCGTGCGGGTTGACAACGGCGTGAATTTGGGCGGAAAGGCAGCAGGATATGGCAACTGGAAGCAATATTGCACCGTAATCTGACAGCGACAATTTTTGGACTCTTTTCTTTTGGCATGGCCTTTAAGACTTGACATAGAAGCGAAACGTTTTAATAAATGATGATAAATAAATAAGAAGACGCGGAAAAGAAGGCTGGACTATCGTACGGAAACACGGAAAAGAAATACGGCTAATGAATGAAATCGAACGGAATGGGTTGGATTTGTGTCCTGGACTGCATCTATTGACTGGCAATGATCGATGGAATTACTCAACTGTTCCGGTTAGAGTTTATTGAATAGGCGTCTGCACATTTATTTAAATGACTATTTTTCACCAATAGCAACAGTAATTTATAGTTGTCGAGGGAATATTATTTGTTATTAAAATATAAGTAAATGATTCGAGTTTATTGCTATCTTGTGTCCATTTAAGTATTTATCTTAGTTCATATTACTAAAGTAAGTCAAAATCTAAATCATTTTTTTGTTAGCAACATGAGCAATTTTTATGGCTTTTAATAAAAAACCAACTATCGAGCGAAATGTTTACCATTAATTTATTTTTTAAAGTCCGAAGAAATAATAATAAATAACAATATTTAAAATGTATCTAAATAGTGCAAATAACAATATTTAAAATGTATCTAAATAGTGCAAGAGTCACATGTGTCGTTATTGTAAGGTCTTTTCAAGTAAATATATTGATTCTGTTTTATGTATCCGATTATCATGAATGTTTACTTAAAATCAAAGCCCTGTCTCTAAAATTGTTTAACTTTGATTAAATAATAATATAACAGAAATAATTGCCAAAATGAACAAAACAGAATTTAGTATTTATTTTAGTTGCAATTTATTTGATTATAAATTCAATTAAGGCATATCCATAATTAAAGTTAATATTTATCTTTATAAATATATATTTACACAATTTATATTTTCAGTCTTGACATACGAATCGTACAGAGTTTGTTTTAATAGAACTAATCTTCGTACTAATTAATTTAACGAACTAAGACGGCAAAAACGACGGAAAAAAATATTGCATTTAATTGCATCTAATAGTGTTCTGCTATTTTTGATAGAGCGATAATGCATCTTGCAAAAAAGTTCGTTCTGTAGAAATTAAATAACTTAATTGAATTTAATTAGAAAGAACTCAGTGCACTGCACTGTTTCATTATCCTCTGATAAACAAAACGTACGAGTTATAGTATAGTAGTAATTATACACTACATCGTACTTAATACTAATACAAATATTTATTAATATATGTCGGGACGGCGCGAACGCCATTCCCGGCTACCAAAAATTACACGCACGAGTTATTCACATTAGGAATAATCGCAGAGGTCAACTCAGCCGTATGTGCAATGGCCAAGCCTCACTCCGGAGGAACCGCCTTCGTGATCACGGTTAACCTCTACGCCAGGTAAGTATGCTTTTCTCTGCTCTTGCTTTGGGTTACCATTGTTTCTCTACAAAAACCACTTGCGAATTACACAGGATATTGAGAAACTTAACTCCTATAGATATGCAACACAAATTATATTGTACATACAAAGCAGATAATTCTAAAAATAAATCACCCTTAGGCCCTTGTTACCAGGATCCTCTCTTAAAGTATATTTGTAAATATATAACTCTGTTAATTGAATTTAGGTTTGCTTCCTATAAACCCGTTGGAATAAATGTTGTATTTACTATTTTATAATTTATTCTTATTAAACCTATAATTATTTTACGAATAGGCTTGCTATTATATAGGAAGCAGAACGATTTTCATATGCAAAAATAAAAATAAATAAATAAAAGAAAAAATAATAGACTACTATTGTAGTCGAAATCAATATAATCCTTCTGCTTATAATTAATAAACTTATATTATATATATATATATATATATATAACTATGTATGATAAGTCATTCATCGATTGACTGACTTACATTATCAATGGAATACAATATCTTAACTGATTTTGTTTAACAAATCCTGAAGATTATAGAATCCTTGTTTTTATCATCATTTGTTTCATTATAGACCAACAATCGTGAGAGATTTGTAAACGACACGCAATTCTCCCGTCGAATGTTTTTTTTTTTTAAACGGGGCGTTACCGCTCTGTGGGAAGTCGGAACAACTCGCATTTATATTTATTTCAATTTTATGACTTTATGTTGCCCGAAAACCAAACCACAAACGAAATGAAACTCAAATATGTACACAAAGTTTCAATGTGGTCGACGGGGAGTCAGTTCGGGGTTCCCACAGCAGCTGGGGAGCTGGAAGCTGTACAATTCGTAAAATCCAGCGTAGAGATTAGAAATTTGCGCGGCAACATCAGAGAGAAACATTTGCCGCAAGATGGGCGGTTGGGCGGCTGGGCGGCTGGGCGGCTGGGCGGTTGAGTGGTTCGACGGTAAGGCGGTTGGGCGGTGGAACGAAGAGGCGGTTAAGCGTATAGCCCAGCTGAGCGGGGCTCTAGTGAGATGAGGGCAGGGGCGTGGCGCATTAACACCCACACAAATGTCGCGCAGACATCTCTGTCTCTTTTGCGCACCCAGTTGCCATCGGTGGTGGTTTCATATGCAACCACAGCCACAGCCACTGACATGGAGCCGTTTGGGCTAACAACAACAACAACATGAATTAAATGACAGGGAATGCTGCCTGCTTGGGAACGCACGCTTCAGCTAATTTAATCTCTGCAAATTGCTCGACAATCTGCACGGTATTAGAACTACTCGTACACACGTGAAAAGTGATACATGCGACGACTCACAGCACCACCCATTTCACCCACCCATAGCACCCGGCACCCGCTGAGTGGCTGGTGTGAATTAGATTACATTGCCGGCAATCGCACGCTACGCCAAAATGAAAGTTTTATTCGTTTAGTTTTATTGCCATCGTTTGTTAAACGCTGTTGACTGCAAATACGCGATAAGCTTGTCGGCTTGTCTACAATTCGCAATTGTCGCGATCACAAATCCCAATCTGAATCCCAAAAACCGTATCAAAGCGTTGCCCAACACCAAATGACAATTCAAAAAAAGGGTAAGCACATAATGTAAGCAATATTACATAATCATACCAGTTGCGCCTTTGTTTTCTTAACCATTCAAATGCCCACTACAAACAATTGAAACTCGATGATGCATGCATCCACAAAGGGAACAGCTCTAAATTGGAGCTTGAATTTATTAGTAAAGCTAACAAAAGTGGAATTTCATTAGCCTCACTTACATAAATAGATAGTACTTAATAATTGGTATTCAATATAACATTAGTTTCGTACTGAAATTGAAGTATACTTATATTCTTCAATGATGAGCGCAACATCACTTTTATGAGAAATATGATTTGTCATATCAAATATAAATTAAAAATCATTTTTATTTTTGTCAATTATTTTTAGTGATTTGAATATATTTAACAGTGCTTAAGCTTTAAAGTCAAAATCATTTAAAATTATCTTGAATTGCTAAAATCTAAAATACTTGATAGTGAAATATTATGAGGCCTGTTCCCATTTTCGGTGGGACTTCGCGTATTTAATTACGCGAGAATTAGCCGAATTTCCCTTTAATTTCCCGTTTATTTCCCTAGGATTTCCCATAAGAATCTCCCACAGCGTTAGCAGTATTTAAAACCATTCAACAGAAAACAGTTTTTTTAAAGACTTTTATTATAATCCATTGACAATTTTAAATAGATTAAGAGTGATAATACGAAAGCATTAGTCAGAAATTCGTTTTTATTCACTTAATAGATTTTATCGAGCATTTAATTTATAAGTAAATAGGTAATTTTCCTAGACTAGTAATTCTCTATATAGGAAAATTTGTTTATTATAAAATTAGTATTTGGGAACTCGGCCTAAAGGTATGCAATGTTTCCAAATAATACTATAATTGATAATAACAAAACCCACTGTAAATTTCAGAATTCTTAATAAAATGATCCCCCTTCAAATGGTTAATATATTATGTACTAATGCATTTATAGATTAAAGGATAAACATTATCAGTTTCATCCGTATTGACCCTAAGTATAGACATATTTACGCACTTGTACCCAATACACATTTGGAACTTAACATAATTTTTTGATTTTTCTTTTCTTCTCTAAAAACAAAATATACCCGAACCAAAACGTGCTTGGAATATTTTCGATATGACATCATAAATATATAAAATTTTTAAATTACCAAAATTCTAAATTGTTCAAATTGTTTTAATATTTATTTAATATTTGAATAGCTTCTTTACGAATAATGTAACTTAATCAAGTTCAATTTTCTTTTGAAATTTGAAAGCAATTAATTTGTGTTTATGTCAAATGTATAGCCAAAACTTTAAATTGATTTAATTGTTTTAATATTTATTTAATATTTAAATAGCTTTTCTAAGAATCATGCGCCTTAATCAACTTCAATTAGACCAACGAGGATTATGAATAAATACTTATTTTCAAATTTAAAAGCAATCAATTTGTATTCATGCCAAATGTTTAACCACATAACCACAGACCAGCTGACAAACTTGTTCAGTATTGCCATTCAATATTCACAGCACACATAAGGCAGCTATGTAGTATACTGGTCGGGTCTGAACTCGGGGATCTATACGTAATACTTGGTACGCACTTTGGTGGTTAACCAGATACACTTTCAGTTTGTACTCATATTTGTGCCATGTTAATTAGCCGCCAAGACGAGAGACTGCCTCTTGCCTGACAATAAAATTGAGTTCAACGTTGGCAAATGCAGCAACGACGTCGACTGCGACTGCGACTGCGCTTGTGCATTTTTTTAATAGTTGAGGTTTTTTATCTTTTTTTTTCTCTCAAAGACTTGTGTTACATAACCAACAGAGTGTGGGCCGCCTGACCCAGCTGCCGAGTCACTTCTGTTTGTTCCACTAGCCAGCCAAAGCTTGCTTGGCTGCCAACTCTTTCTTTATGTGTAACTTTTGGGCCAACTTACAAGCTTGTGTGTCTGTGTGTGTGTGTGTGTGGGAACTGTAAGCCAAGTATGACAAGATATAGCCACAGTCGTTGGCCGACAGTCGTCAACCGGTTTCCACATTACACCATTCGCTTTTTGGCAGTACTCGCACTTTTTTAGTCGAATAAGTCGCTTCACATTGCCAGCATGTCAGACTCTAAGATATAAATGATTAGTTTGTTGCGGTTCATTGGCCTCTTTAATGTCTTATCGCAATGTTTTGCATAATGCAAAGATTAATTCTTGTTCATAAATAATAATGTTTCCATTTCCAAAATGTCAAGAATAGCAAGCAAATCGAAAGTTCTATTGATTAAATGTAGCTCATTAATTATTTACATAAATATGTTAGGAATACGTCATCTATTACTCATCTAAAATACTAAGAACCTAAAATGAAAGCACTTAAAAGTACTATATATATAACAATTCTTTAAATCCAATTTAAGCAGCTCGCTAATTCTATTTAATTTTAAAATAGTAAAAGTCAGTTAGCTTTGCAAAACCGAAACTGTTATACCCTTTATCAAGGCTTAGAAAGTTTCTCAGTAGTCGAAAAACAATTTAATTTGGCTTAAAATAAGTATTGGGTATAAACTTCAACATAAAAATATAAATTTCTTTTCAAAATTAGATTAATTTAAACTTAAGTTACAAACCCTATAAATTAAGTAGATAGGCAATTCAAACAAGGACATTTTAATGATAAACATTTTAAGATATTAATCGCTCCTGGTAAAAAAAAATTATTTTATAAAATCAATGTAAATTATATATTATACAGTAATATGAGTTTGGACAAAATTGTTCAAACTATATCAAGCGGATTGAATATTGTCTTCACTGAAATAGATGAAGATATCAATAAATCAAGTATGTTTTAACAGCAGGTAATTTTTTAATTAATTTTAATAAACGGTATTTAAACAAGTTAATTCCTGTGCTCCTCTTCATGCAACTTTTTTTATACCCCTTAACTATTTTTTATTTCCTGTGGCTTTCTTAGAAAAGAAAATTCTTTTAAGCGTTGTAATAAATAGACTAAGACAGATCTTATATTATAAAATTGCTTAGGCGTACCTGAATATTAGTTAATATTAAAGAAAATTGTCGATAAATTTTGATGACAGCTTCTTAAATTAAGCAAAACTATTTAAGTGTCAAAAAAATATTTTTAATTTTTGCAAGTTTTTTATTTCTATTGGGTTTGGTTGACGTGTTGTTTTTTAAATTTTACATTAGTCATATGTAATTTCACGCACACTCTTCCAATTTTTCAACCTAGATGGATAACTTTTTTTTCACCTGCATAGTATAGTGATTCTACGCGTTTATCCAAGTTTGATCAACAAAATTTCAATTTTCCGAGAAGACGGTTTTATTTGTCTACTTGACCAATAATATGTAAATTATAGACGGTAAAACCTTCTATGAGATACATGCCCACTGTAAGGGTATACAAAACATCACCGTTGTGTGTATCTGAGTCTTTATCATTTTGTTATTTCTTTTGTTTGCCTCTGACCAATTGCGTGACCAGAGCAGAGCAGAGCAGAGCAGAGCGTCGGTGTCAATGGTTCAATGAACCAAAGCCACTTTGTCTGCCTCTGTTGGCCAGGCTAATTATGGTAATAAAGCAGCCAAAGTCGTATATTAGCTGTAAGCCTAAATGATATGAACAACAAATGGCTCTGTTCTATTATTTAAAATTCACATTTACCAACTGTACTAATGCTCATAAAGCATAAATAAATCTTTTAACAACCGCTAACAACCCAATGAGTGCTTGAGTGTTGCGAATCTAAAGATTAAGCACAGCACATAATTTGAAAAGTTGTTAAACATTTGGAAACATGTCGCACCAGGTAGCTGTAATGTGGCTAAGATCAGCAAGCATGCAATATGTCACGGATCTGCCAGATGGATGCTACTCATTATAGCAAATTACAAGCAATTTCAAATGGCTTTTACCGCAGACTGTAAATTGTTAAAGTATCTAGCGGCATCTTTGTGCGCATTAGGCAACACAAACTAAACTTAAATTGCACTCAGTCATAAGTAAAACTTTTTAATTGACTCACAGTTTTTCGCTATTGCAACGGGGACTTAAATATATAAAATATTACTTTACCAGCTACTCAACAAGGTACTAGATAAACAAAAACAAGTTTTAAGTATGTGGGTGAATAAATTTATTTTGATTTCAAAACATTATTATTATGTTAATTAAAGGTCACACTGATGAGCCAATAAATTTTGGTATTTTTTTAAGGACTCGATACAAAATAATATGATTTTCAGTACCTACAAGAAGTGAACCCTCATTTATACAGGGTATAGCCATTAAATAGGCAATGTATAAAAGTTAAAATCACATGACACTGAATCGAACTGAATCAAAGCAATTTACAATTTCGGTACTTGTGGGGGGTCCTTGGGCTTATAATGTTGTGTCTTCTCCCTAATCAGAAAGTCCTTTCATACGAGAAAACTATAGGAAAACCTAGACAACATCTTTGATATTTTTGATTTAATGAGGAACATAAAATATATGTCATTAATTTGCACAAATATTGCGTAAAGCCCGATATAGCAAAGACTACCATCTTTATTTATATGTATATGCAAATCATTTTGGAATAAAATAAATACTTTATTTTATTTGATCAAGATCAGCTTAAAAGATGCCAGATGCGCTTTTTATATAACAGTTTTAAAGTCGAAAACGCTTATAAGTAAACGTTAATTTATGGTTTTTTCCCTTTTTTTTTTTATTTGAGGAACATACTATAAAATCTTAACTATGCAAATGACGCATCATTATTTTAAAGTGCAAGCTTTCAAAATTATAATAGAGCTGAGAAATATTTATTTGGTGTTCAACACTTTTTAGAGCTTGGCACTCAGCAGGCTTTAATTGTGCTTGGCAACTTTGAAGTGGCTAAGACCTTGCCAATAGGTGTTTGAATGAGCCGAGTTGAGTTGAGCTATTGGTAATTGTTGCTATTTCAATATTGTTGCTTCATGCCTTCAAGTGTCGTAGTCATATCTAAATTAAAGTCAAAATTCACAGCTGGGGCATCAATTATTTTAAGACTACAAATGGTAATGAATGCTCATACTTTAGCAAACTGATTTCTAAATGACAGATACAGTTGAACTTCGTTATCGTGATCTTCCAATAAGGCAACTTAAGTGGCAATAATGTTTACGTCCAAAATTGTCTACAATTCTCGTTATATAATTATAATTCATATAATATAAAATTAAATATAAAAATATTGCCCCTTGCAATGCACAAATCGAATTTATTTGCTGCTTAGCAAAATTTTAAATCAAAAACTTTGTATCAAGTTTTATGAAGAGATCTATGAAGCTGAGACTCCACAATTGATGCTGTTTAAGAATTTTCATGTATATAATACTAAAGAAGTCTGGCTTTTTCAATGTTTTTTTCAAATAAAAAATTTTGTATTAAAATTATAATTCCATTTAAAAAGCCTAGTTTAGTTTTTCCATCAAAATGATGACATCAACAATTGTCTTAAAAGCTGCTAACAAACATTTTATGTACATTTTATTGCCATTCAATAATCACTGAATAATTTAAAGTACAGTAAGAATGAATTGATTAATTGTTTCCATCTATACTTTATATAAGGGATTTCTATACAAAAATTGTATAATAATATAAAAACATTCAAATATATTATTGAATTGTTCTTATAAAGAGAATATAAAAATATGAATATTGTGGGTTTATTCTATACTTTATATATCGAATTTTTTCCGATTCAGTTAAGTTCAACTTAATGTAAGTTTCAATCTATGCTTTATATAAAACATTTCTAGAAATTGTATAATAATATAAAAACCTTCAAATATATTATTGAATTGTTCTTATAAAGAGAATATAGGAATATGAATATTGTAGGTTTTATTTATACTTTATATATCTAATTTTTTTTCCGATACAGTTAAGTTCAACTTTAATACCAGGTTACGCTAAGTAAGTCTCACTTTTACTTGCTATAAAATTGTGTCTGCCAGGTGAGAGTAAAAGTGTTCATTGAGCTATTAAATTTCCCATACACACCAATCCACACACACACATAGATAGATATATGGACTGTTACTCACCTTGACAGACGAGGCAATTTAGCAGCATTGCAACAGCAACAACAACTGCAAACTGTGTCCATGTGATGATTAATCCAGGTGCTGTTGTTGTTGTTGTAATCCTTAGTCTGCTCATGGCTGCAGTTGCTTCTGTTGCTGTTGCTGTTGTTGTTGCTGTTGATGCTTCTGTTTGTCCCTGACGACGCGTTTTCCTCCACACTGAAGGCGTTTCCATGCCAAATTTTTGGCGCGTTATTCTGCGATGCGACAAGAAATCAAGGCGAAAATATTTCGATTGCTCTTGTTGTTGTCGTTGTTGTTGTTGTTGTTGTTGTTGTTTGCCGTGCAGACCCGGACTTGGACATGCGCTTGCGTGGGCGTACTTGGGTAAAAAAAATCTCTTGGCAGGTGTTACAAGGGCGAATTGCAGGTGGGACGCTTTAACTTTGTTCCAACAGTTTTCGATCGGTTTCTGTGAGCTACTTTCTTTTTGGTGGGAGTCTTCTTCTAGTTGAGATATTGTCGACAAATTGGCGGCAAAGTGTTTCGTTGTTATCCTTTCTATTCAAGGTCTCATATCGTATGTATTATGCAGGCTCCATTATACACACTCTTCTTGGTATTGGTGATGCCTTTATGTGTGTATGTGTGTGTAGCCTATGTGTATTTGTATTTGTAAGTTGGTCTACAAAATGGCGATGGTTTGTATTGAATTTTAGCTGCAGCGGTTGTATAAGTTTATTTCGTTATTATTATTTTTAACTATCTACTTTTAATTGATATTTGCTTTGTTGTAGTCGCTTATCAATTTATTCTATTTTCTAAATTATTGCACAATTTTCACATTGATTTTTATTGTATTTGTCGAGTTCTACATTTTAATATTAAATTAACGGTAATTGGTTGATATTTTTTTTGTTTCTTTATTTATTTAAATAAAATATAAATAAAAGAAAAGTTTTTATTTGGGCTTTGCCCATTTCAATAGATTTGTTTTAATCGCACGCACTTTTATTTATTTATTATCATAACACAGTTACTAGTAGAATTAGTAGAATTAATAAAAGAAACAATTTTTAATTGTAAACAAAGGTTTATATTTTGTTGTAATTTTTGTAATTTATTTATTTTAATTTTTATATATATATTTTTCAACGCCAAATGTGTGTGGAGGAGAATGAAACGAAAATGCGTTTTAAACGCCGCGGCTCGCAAAACGCGCGTCAGGAACAAGCTTCGGCCTCAGACTGAGTGCCGCGCGAATTCCAATAGGAAGCGTTGGCGGTGGTATGTTTGGCCACTCGTGCGGTATTTTTTAATGGCTTTTTTAGGCTTAGTATTTATTCACACCCGTCAATTATACAGTGCGTTTGTCATTTCCCACACAACACAGTCATTTTTTTACAAACACTCAGCAGTTGACTTAAATAATTATAATTTATTCGATGTTTCATTACTAAAAATTGCAAATACCGTTTTCATTTGAAATATTAAAAATTGTATGTATTTCCTGGTCACACATTAAATACCAATATGCTTGCCGTTGTGGATAGATGGCGCCAAAACACAACGGTTAAAAACTAAATGATTTTTTATATATTCACACTATCAATGCAAATGAAATCTTTACTTTTCGTTATTGTCAGCTTCCTTCACAAAAAAAAACATAAAATATAAATGTACGCATGAAAACAAGTTTCAATAAATTAGTAGTCACAGTGCGAATGTGTGCTTGTATATACGGATGTGGTTTGTGTTTCTGTTGGTGACTTTCTCAACTTTAAACATTTGCATTTGTGGTTACATTTCCTTGCTGTGGCAATGGACAAATAAATCCTTTGAGTTTGACATTGTTGTTGTCATTGTTTTTGTTGTTCTTTTTAATTATTAAATATGTAGAGTCAAACCTTGAGTCGCAATGACCAAGTGACTTAGGCTAAGAGCATTTTATGCTTTTACGAGAATATTTAAATAATCGAATATTATGGGGACAAATTAAATTCAAAATGTATTTAAAATCAGTTAAATGTGTAAAAAAAAAATAATAATAATATTTCTGTCCGACCGATATCAGTGTTTAAAGAAGGTGTTACTGCAATGATAAAAACCTCCTAAATAGAAGAAATACACAGCCGCAGCCTTCTGACAGCATAGACTGAGGGTATATACAAATACGATTATATATATGCAAACATATACAAATTCATACATATACAAATACATACATATACAAAATGGGGGTAGAGCCATAGCAATGGCGCTTCTGACAGCATATCCGGCAAAACAAGGAGAAAACAACTTTTACTACGACCCCGAGAATTGGGCGCGTAAATACTGCAAACCTTCCAGCCCCAAGCTCCACCGAGACATACAGGGTGTCCGCATGGACGATGGAAGGATAGGTACGGCGCATGTGCACAAAATACATATACAATCACACAATTTATTATATATGTACATAAATATATAGTTATCCATTACATACCGGCATATACACATATCAACAACATAGTTTCACGTGAGTGCTAAAAGCGAAGTGAGCGTATCTTTTAAGACTCTATATCAACTCAGTTTTACAGAATTACAGAAAATGATCAAATTTCACGTATATTTTTGAAATTTATTAATCTTAAAGACAGAAGAAATTCTTAGTCAACTCCAACGGAAAAATTTCAAAACTGTACTAGCGACATCTATCGGTGTAGCAGTAAGCTCTCCGTAGCAGCTAGCTGTGTGTCATCTACTCCACATTTCGCGCATTGCAAATGGGACAACCAAGCAAGCAATCAATATATTTTATATATTTTGAATATTTTGACATTCACTGTCCAAGTTTTAAATTTTAATAATTAAGAATCAATTTGAGTAATTATACACGTTAGAAATACTTTTGTGCTATCGCAACGAAATATCGATAATAAATTCATAATCCCTACTCGATTACATTCTCTTATTTAATTACAGAGTTGTTGTATTACGGCAGGCTTCAATATATTCTTGCAAAAAATATGAATAAAGAAATAAAATTGATTTGTGTTCTTAAATTGATTTCTATTGCAATTTTAACTAATCGATATTCTCACAAAGCAACTATGCTCTGTTGTAGCTCTGTTATGGCTACATTATTAAATGGTTGAGTCAGCGATTTTATTCAAAATCGTACCTAATTCTTGAATATTTATTTTAATAAGTAGTCCTACCTAAAATAAAATTTTGTCAATATGCTGTTATTGGATTTATTTCTCACAGCAGTTGCATTAATAAAATAAGAATTCTGACTTTGTGCAACACTGAAATGTAGTTTACCATCAAAAATGGTTACCCACTGTTAATAACAGTTCAGCAAAATGTAAATTTTACGTCTGGCAAACATTCTGTTAGTGACGTTGTCAAGAGCGGACGTGATTTCTGTGTAGCGTAAATTTACAAAATTATTTGTAATAGATATATACAGATTATACAAAACTGTAAACAAAAGAAAAAAACAATGAACTAATGTAAAAACACAGCGCGAGTACTTAACTAGCGTGTTCCCCACGTGGAACCCAATTTTTTTCGTTTTTTCATTTTATAATGTGTGCTTGTGCAGCTTTGGGCGGCGAGTAAGTACCACAGACAGAGACAGAAGACGGACGACGGACAACAGCCGAGCAGCAGAGACAGGCAACAAACACACAAAAAAAAAAAACAACAAGAAACGCCTCGACAGAAAAATACATCGAAAACAAATATAATAAAAATTCTGCTAAAAAAAAACATAAAGCAAGCATTGCTTTACAATTCATAGAATTGAACAAATTGTACATGCAAAATTAAAGCAAACGTTTATCTTTTTCTTTTAATTATAGAAAAAATTACCGTGAAATTTTAGCAGTACTTTATTCTATATTTTGAACGTATATATGTACGTGCTCGTTTTTTCGTCTTAACTAAGTGTCGATGTGCGTTAACATTTGCATTCGTTAATTATACAAGCGATATTCATTATTAAAAATATTAATAAATCAACAAAGAAAATCGCGCATCGAAAATTATCTACAACAACAACAGCAACAAGCGCATCAAATTTCGCAACTTCTGTTGCAAGTAAAATAACGCGTATTATAAACAAGAAAAACGAAGAAATTATCACTTGAGTTTGCGTACTACGACAAATTCCAAGTAACAGGAACCCAAGAAACAAACAATAAATTAAAAAAAAAAAAAAAAAACACTCGCGTCGCTTGCGGCACCCGACGTCGTACAACGCTAAAACAACAAAGTAAAACACCAAAAAAGCAACAACCAATAAACAAGTAGAAGACGCAGCAACAATAACTGCAATAGACGAAAAAATACCAAAAACATTAACAAGAAAAGCGGCAGTGTGGCACAGGAACAGAGACAGCAGCGCAGGAAGCGGTAAGTTAATTAGTTAGAGCAACTATTTAATTAAATATTTGTATTTGTGTTGTAGTTTGCTGTTATTTTTGAATGCGCTTACAGAGTTAATAATACTAAATAATGCATACATATAAATATATATATATATATATTTGAGCTGAGTTGATGGAATTTGTGTCAAAATTTTGCTATTATTACTATATCACATAGCTGCCAGAAGAACAATCAGGTGAAAAATTAGTTTTTCTTTGTTTTTGAAGCGAGGACAATTTGACCAAATTTGATTATCTATTAAAGAAACAATTGGGTGCAAAATTAAAATATTTTTTAAAAGACAATTATAGCTTTATAGCTTCCTTTCGCTTTCCTGTATAATCCCTGCCTTTAATTCTGGTTATTATTCTAAAGGCAAGAGCAACAATTCAACAATTCCAATCAGACAGATTCAAATTGAACGTTCCTTGACACCCACCAACTGGTTTTGTGTTTACAAACAGTAAGTGCAAAATATTTATTTTCAAAACTGGTTTTTGCTTTTCTTTTCTGCAAGTGAAAATGCTGCATGTTGCAGTAACTGTAGTACTGAGAAGAGAGACTCTTGAACAGGTTTTTCCCCCTATATTCCATTGAGGTGCCAGCTCAGTGGCCACTTGTGCCAGTTATTGGCCACCACATCTGATGAAGATGTGCATTTCGCTGAATGTAGGCTGAGAGAAAAGACGACTCACTGCCCATACCCCATACAACAGAGTTTAAACAGCAACCACTTCTCCCACGCCAAGTTGATTTTGCTTAGTAACTTGGCAACATGCATTCAAGGCGAATTGAGTGACTGACTAATTGACTGATTGACTGGCTGACCAGTGCTGTCAACATTTTGGTTAAAAAAAAATAGCTAAAGCATAAATTTCTATAGACTTCATTAATTAATCGATAGTAATGATATATTTTTTATTTTCCCCGCGACTATCGATTGTTTTCTCAATATTGCGATATTTTTATCGTAAGAAAAATATATTTATATTTTATTTATTTGATATTTATAAATATGATTTTTATCGAGTAAAAGCACTATCGATACTTTTATCTATTATCTACCTCAATTATTATTTATTTATGTTGCTTTTAATACTGAAGGTATTCAATATGTCGGAACAGAACAGTTAGGAATTTAAACAATATAAACAATTTCAATAATTACTTTGTTAGTAGGTGTATCCTGAATTATCTACAGCCTGAAAAGCGTTTTCTTCCTTCATAATAAAATCTCAGTAAAAGTCAGATTCAACGTTATAAAAATAGAATTCTATTTGCCACGCAGTTCCACACGGCTTACTAAGCGCGCCACCTGTTGTTGTTGCCGTTGTTGTGGTTGTTGTTCTGTGTCATCAACTACCTGGCTCTTTATTTAATTTTTCATTAACTTTAACTTTTCAATATATAGTATAGTATTTTTGATAAAACCTCCACTGATAAGTGTGAGCCATCCTCAACTGCTGTTTCAGTTTCTGTTATTTGTTTTATTTGTTTGTATATTTCACACGCCCCATACGTGACATCATGCCAATTTATGAGCTCAATTAAATGCTAAAACTGACCGAGAGAAGAGAGTGTATTTTCTCTTATTTTTCCCTAGATTATATATAGTAAATATTTATATATATATTTATATGATCTGCTTCGAATTCCCATTTGATTTGAAAGGTTTACTCATTTTACAAAGTTTGACATTTGAGACAGACTGAACTAAAATTGTGAAGAATTGAATATTATTATTTATTTTAAATTGTCTATGAAAAATCAAAAGTTACAACATTTAAGGATATGTTGTTACCAATGCGGAATTCGAGGCATTTTAAGTATGTATTAATTATTAATATTAGCCTGCTTATTGTTGTTAATTGTGCTGTAGCTTTTTTAGTTTATAAGTTGAAAAAAATATATAATTTGCATGACAATTTGTTGCTTGATTTATGCACGTTTATACGATCACATTCACATTCATTATTGGCCCATGGCTTTACTTTAATGCAATTCATTTTCCTCATTTCCATCTTTACTAACAAATAATTTATTTTTTTTTTGTACATTTTGTTCTGTTCCACGACGCCAACGAAATATTTGTGGCCGCCTCCATATGCTCGTGTGCTTTTCTCTCTCTCTCTCTCCCTCTCTTTATGTGTGCGTGTGTGTGTGGGTGTGTATGTGTATATAGATCCTACGAAAGTCCTCCTATGTTCATGCCAACGGGAGGGGGTGGGAAGGGAAACAGGCAACAGTCAACACACCAGCAGCAGCAGCAGCAGCAGAACCACAGCCACCAAAACCAACACCATCAATCGGCACACACACACTCGCACCCGCATTCACACCATCATCACCAAAACCAGCAGCAGCAGCAACAGCAGCCGCCGCCGCCGCAGCAACAGTCGCGTAATTCCCATCTGCATCAGCAACAGGAGCAGCAGCAGCAGCAGCCGCCGCCGACACACGCCGTGTTTGTGCAACAGCAGAACAATCTACATCAACATCACCACCCCCTACCGCAACAGCAGCAGCTGCAGCAGCAACATCAACAACAGCAGCAACAACAACAGCAACATCAGCATCATCTGCAACAGCCGCCGATAATATTTTATCAAAGCCAAGCGCCGTCGTCATTGCCGTACGCCAACCACGTGCAACACTCGAGCAGCAGCAGCAGTAATGGCAGCAACGGTGGCGCCGCTCTACAATTGAGTGGCGCCGCCAGCAACAGTTCGCTGGGACACGGACATGGTCATGGGCATGGCCATAACCATAACCATCGTCATGCCAATGGCGTCCTTACGACCAACAGCAGTAATACGAGTCTGGTGCGCACCATTAGCAATCCAACGCTGCCGCCACATTTTACGCAGTCAGCTGGCCTGATTGCGCCACCGCCCGGCAGCAATGGTGGTGCAGCTGGGACCACATATATATCGACGGCATATTTGCCCTTCAACCATCCCGGACAGCTAATTGGAGCGCCGCCTGTAGCCTTTGCAACGAACGGTGCTGCTGGAACGCCCGCTGGCGGCTTTTTTGCAGCGGCACCGCCGCCGCCACCGCAACAAAAGCAACCGGGACAGCAGCATGGAGTTAATGCTGGAGCCGCGCAAAGCGCAGCACAGCCACAAACAATTGCATATTACCATGCATCGATGCCGCCGCCGCCAACGTCTCTAAATAATAATAATGCTAACAACAATAATAACTCTGGTGGCGGCCGTGGCCATCGTAACAGTATGCGCGGCGGGCACCGTTCAACGCCGCCTCAGCAGCCAAGCTTCTTTGGCACATATGCAGTGCCCACGGCAGCACCACCACAGCGTCCAACTTTGGTTAACAATGGCCCGGCGACAGCCATTATGGATCCAAGAAATGGCGCAATGAATGGCACTGCAACCTTCCACATGCAGCCAACGTATTGCCCCAATATACCAATTGGACCGCCACCCAGCTTGACTGCAGCTCCAATGATAGCGGCCGCAGGCATGACAGCGCCACCGTCCGCTGCTGCAACAGGTCTGCACACATATGCCCCACATTTGCAAAACACCAATGCCACAGCGGTGAATGCAGTGGGAGGAGTCGGTGGCGTTGGCGTTGGTGTGTCTGGCGCCTTTTCATCCACTTCGCTGAGCGGAGTACAGCAGCTGGCAGCAGCAGGTGGAGATAAGGTGAAGGAGCGCAGGCATGCCATACCAATTATTCATCCCGACACGAATGAGAATGTCCTGGATCCGAAGTCATCGGTGTTTATCAAGAAGGACTCGAACTGTACACGTTCCTCGAGCACGGGCAGCGACAGCAACATTCCACAGTATCCATCGGAATCTGGATTAGGAACAAGCTCAAGCTCAACAGCTGCCGCTGCCTTGCTGCTCGCTGATGTCATAATAGATCACCAAATACAAACAGAGAATGTTCTGGACACGGGCGATATTCAGGGTTCGTGTCCGCTTACAGATGAAGACAAGGTTAGCGTCATTGTCAAGGATATACTGGCCCATTCCGGTAATCCCGAAGATCACCTTAGCTTTTGGCAGTACAACGACGGTAAGCTCAAAATTATATACTTATATGTAATTTGAAGGATGAGGGCATTAAAAACTTCTAGATGATTTTGAAAATAGGGAATACTTTAATTATTTACATATTTATTAGTTCTGAAATCCAACCAATTTAAAATCAAGGATCAGCGCTTTCAAAGCTTACAAGAAATATTTAATAAAATCAAGAAACTATTTTTAGGTAGGTATTTAAATATTACTTAATCAAAAGGTTACTCAACCATCTAGCAAATAGTATCAAGAATATCTTCTTTTATATAACATCGATGTTATATTTTTTTTTACATAATTATATTTTTTTCCCAAACAAATGTCCAGATAAACGATAGATCTGTTCGGAAAAGGGTTGAGTTGGGTATCGACTAAAGCTATAGCACCAAAGGATTTTTATTTTCTCAAAGCTATCGATTGTTTTCTGACTACCCGATAGTTTAGATTTCAATTGAATTGGAAAACGAAAGCTTATGTCAAATTCAATAGAAATGCTTTTTAGGTTATTTTTTCCCACCTATCGATATAATTGCAGTTCTAGTATTCTAGCACATATATTAAAAATGAATCTATAAATGTTTGACACTAGAGTTGACTTTGAATATCAAGTCATTATATAGAGTTATTTATTTTTTATTATTTTATATATATTAGGTTTATTTGCAAGTGTCGCAAAAAAAAAAAGATATTTTCAATTAACAATATGAGGAAGTTTTAAATTCACTTGTCTCTCAGATAAAATGTAAGTGGTAGATAAACTAATATCCTAACAGGAAAACATAAATAAATCTTAATTAATGTATAATATTGTAATTTAAACATCAGTTTAGTTATCCTTATATGTGTTTCGAAAACTGAGCATTATAAATACTTTAATTGCTTTAAATCTATAGTGGAAAATATTTCGGAAAATCCAGCCGAGATAATGCCCGCCGTTGTCAGCACGGGCGTGCCAGTGCTATTCAAGGAGTCGCTGTCCAGCAAGAAGCTGCGTCCTAAGTCGGCTAATAAGCAAAGTAAGTGAATTGAGACACACAACTAATATATATTTACATATATTTAAAAGGCAATCATTTTACAGGCACCGCCACGCCCACATCCATAGCAAATGCCGTTGCCGAGGCAGCCGCCTGCAGTAGCATGGGTATTACCATTTTGGCCAGTAGCAAACAGACAACTGTGGCACAACCCCCACAACAACAACAACAGCAGCAGCAACTCACAAATACAATGGGTGAAGGCAGCAATACAACTTGTGGGTCAGAATCGATTCCAGCAAGTCCTACAAAGGCACAGCAACAAATTAAATGTGAAGCTGTACAATTGGGTTCGACTTCTTCATCGGCAGCCTCAACACCCACACACCATCAAAAGTCTCAGATGAAGCAAATTGGAGGCGTTAAAGCCGTAAGCTCAACTTCAGCACAAGATGCAGCGGCTATTCCTGTGCCTCCAAGCAGTTTAAGCAGAAAGAATCAGCGCAAGGCGCAAAAACGTAAGGAGCAGGAGAAGAAAAAACAGAAAGCGGTTGCGGTTGTTACAAGTACAACAGCTTCCGCCATTAGCAGCAACAACAGTAACAACAAGACAACAACAGCTACAACAAGTAATGCAAAATGCAGCAGTAGCAGTAGCAACAGCGGCAGCGGCAATGCAACAGCCAGCGCTGAGACCAGCATCACATTTGTTACCACAACTAAAACGACAGCCGCTGTCGCGTCCGCAACGGTGGACAAAGTGGCGACCACGACGACTGATAAGCTTAGTGCAACTAGTAATAATTCTAGCTTAAGTTCTAGCCTAAGAGACAAGCAATCCAAAGAAGAGCAGCAACATTCACTGACAAGTGCAAACAGCAATGATGATGATGGGGCTGTTAGTGAACTCGGATGTAAGTATAAATATAAACAGCATATCAATTATCCAACTATACTTACATGGCATGCTCTTAATTTAGATGACTACAAGGATAATGATGATTTGACACAGCCGGACAAGCACATGGCCAACGAGGACATTGTGGCCAAGTTTTTGCAAAAGAACTTCGACGATACTCCCAGTCAAGCGGAGCCACAGCTAGAATTCTTAAACAGCAGCAGCTCCGTGTGTGAGGAAGACCAAATAGTAGACGTTAACACTAACCTTGTCCAGCAGACAACTAAGAGCAATAATTCTGAAGATGATATTGTCAACAAATCCAACAGTGAGAGCAATGTTGACGAACTGAAATTTGGTGACTTCAATGAAGAGGCAACGTCGCCTAATTCCGGTTTTATATGCAGCTCCACCTGGTCCAGTTCACAGCCACCGGAAGTTACTGGCTCGCAGACCACCATGACTCAGGACAGTGTGGACTGTGCAGTTAAGGTCAGCAGCCAGAAGATTGAGCTGCCGCCCCTTAATGCAAGCAGTGGCAGCAAAAAGAACTCACCCGTACATCAGTCGGGCAAAACAGGCTCAAAAGAGAAGGCAGCAGGCTCCAAAGCTACGGCAGTAGCATCTAAGAGCGCCACCAATGCCAACAAATTGATAAGATACAATATCGAAGAGCTGCGTGAGCTATCAAAGCTTAGTGATTCCTGCAAGCCACCGCTGGTGCCTTGCCAGAAGGGTGATTGCATTGCCCAATTGTTCGTTTCACGCCAATCGCAGCAACAACTGCAGCAGCACCATCATGGCCACAATCAGCACGGCCCACAGTATCCGCATCTGCACGAATTTATGGATCATGTGTCTGGAAAACGGGGACGCGGTCATGGCCATGGTGGAAATAAGAAACATCACGATGCACATCAGCCAATGGGTGGCAATGCAAGTGGCAACAATTCTGGTGGTGGCGGGAGCGGCGGAGGCGGCATGGGCAGCTCCAATCAGCGACACATGGACATTATACGCGTACAATTGTCACTCAAAGAGGAGATTAAGTTGTCTGAATGCGAAAATGCGTGGCAACCAGAGACTATGCGCCGCATGTCCTCATTCAGCGGCACAGAAACCGACCCCGATGATGACATGGAAGGTGTGCTGAAAAAAGTACGTGGCATACTTAACAAGCTCACTCCAGACAACTTTGATGTGCTCCTTAAAGAGATGTCTAGCATCAAGATGGACACTCAAGGCAAAATGACCAATGTAAGACTGTGAATATATATATATATGTCTTTATTATCTAATGTATCTTTTAAACCATTTAGGTTATGCTCCTAATTTTCGAGAAGACCATCAGTGAGCCGAACTTTGCGCCCACTTATGCGCGCTTCTGCAAGGTGCTGTTTCACGAGATCAAGGCGGAGAATAAATCGCTGTTTACCAGCTCTCTAATCACGCGCATTCAGCACGAGTTTGAGTCGAATGTAAACGATGCCAATGCCAAGGCCAAGAAGCTGCAGCCTACCCAAGAGCGAATTAATTCGTGCACAGATGCAGCTAAGAAGGCTGAACTTCGCGCCGAAATGGAAGATCTTGAATATCAGTTCAGACGTCGTGCCTGGGGCACTGTCCGCTTCATTGGCGAGCTATTCAAGCTGCAAACGCTGACCAGCGATCGAGTGCTGCATTGTGTCGAGTCGTTGCAGGAACACGGCTGTGAGGAGAAACTGGAGTACATGTGCAAGCTTCTGACCACTGTCGGCCATCTGCTGGAGGCTGGCCCAGCCGAACAGTATCAAAGCGGTGTTCGCATCGAGAAGATATTTCGCCGTATCCAGGATATTGTACAGCGTACGCGTACAACTACAAACACAAATCGGCAGCATCAACATCAGCAAAACATTAAGATCAGCAGTCGTGTGCGTTTTATGATGCAGGATGTGCTCGATTTGCGGTCACGTAACTGGGATCAACCGGTGGGGGCGACACACTCGGCTACCGGCAATCGGCAGCGTCACAAGCAGCATGACGAGCCCAAGGCACAGCAGCAGCAGCAACAACAGCAGCACGGTGGTCGTGGCAGTCATGTGCAACAACAGCAACAATCAAATTACCAATACCAACAGCAAAAGCAACATCATCATCATCATGGCAGCGAAAGCGGCAACTTCTTTTTGCAAAAAATGCCCAAGGCACAGCAGCACGAGAACCAAGCTCTGAGCATTGATCTGAACAAGCTTCGCTTCAGCAGCGGCGCCAACGATGATACCACCGCTAAGCTAGGCAACTCTTCGCACTATCAATGGCGCAACGCGAGCAATCGTCCGGTCAGTGCAGCGTCATCGTCAACGCCAACACCAACACCAACTTTGCTTAAACGCGTGGCTCCAGCGACCAACATTAACTATTCAACTTATCAGCAACAATCACAATCACAGTCGCAAACACAGATGGCGCCCACGTCGTTAGCTGGAAACCGAAATAATAATGTTGAGAACGTAGCAGAGGTAGAATTTGAATCAAAACAGTGCCAGGAACTGCTGACAAAGCTGGTGGAGGAGGCGCTTAGCAGCCGTGACTGGCAAAGCGAGACGCTGTTCATTTGGCGCAATTCAATTGCCAAGCCGCAACAGGCAACGGCTGTCATTCATTATGTGCTGATGGATTATGTGCATCGGGCGAATGTGAAGCGAGCGCAGCGTCTGGCTTGTGCCAATGTGTTTGCCTACTTGATGCAACAGAAGGCCTTTGATAAGGCTACCTTTGCTCAGGCATATATGAAATTTGGCGAGGATATTCCCGATCTGCTGGTGGATGTGCCCAATGGCTGGACCTATGTCTTTGAGTTTCTGGGACCCATAATTCACGATGGTCGCTTGGAGTTCAATGATGTGTGGCAGCGTCGCTGGCTGGAGGACCCACAAATTACAGAGCGCTTTGTTCGTGCTTTTGTCAGCTACTTTGTGCAGGAATTTGGCGCAGGTTACGCACACAAACTGTGGCACATAGACAGCAAACTGGATCGTGGCCAAATGTTCTGGAGCGATGCACGCAAATATCGTGACTTTTTGCAGTCGAATAGCTTTCAGTTTCTGGAGCCCAACAGCACGGGCGCAGCTGGCCTGCAGCGATCAAGACTGACGCGTACACCTGCTGAGCATGTGGAACGCATCAGCTATCTACTGAGCCTGTCCAGCAACACGGCCATTGATTACATTAACACCAATGTGCATATTAATGTAATATTTGTGCGTCAACTTACAAAATTCCTGTGCTGTGAATTCGCGCTGACGATGATCACTAATTCAGCAACAACCAAGAATAACAACAATAACAACCATAATACAACCAAGAGCAAGCTGCATCTTAACGTGGAGACGTTCAAAAGCCAATGCACTCCGCTGCTGCGACTGTGCATCGATGCACAGGAGACACACGAAATAGCCTGTATCGATGAGACTGTTGACTCGCTGCTGCAGCATTTTACGGTCGAACTGGAGGATGACATTGCCGCAAGCGAAACAATTTGTAGCACATTGAGTGTGCTGTACGACTGTGAGGTGATATCGAGGGATTCATTTGATAAATGGTTCAATCGGGAGATCGAGCCATCCACATGTTATCGTCGATCCTTTGTTGACAAATTGCGTGCGCTCATTAAGGAAATGTAAAACATACACACAACAAAAGCAGCAACGGCATATACCGACTGCAACAACGAAGCAAATCTCAAGCTAAAAAATAACAAGATTCAAATTCAAAAGAGAAGAACACACATTTATCTATGTATATGACATTTTGAAACGGCGCCTTTGGCGTTTAATTCATACACCATGCGCGGTCGTATCTACATTATTACATACAAACATAAATGAACACAGAAACCACATATATATAACAGAAAACAGAAACGACAAACAGCAACAATTATAAATTTCTGAAATAAAAAAGGCAACAGTAAAAAATGGAAAAAAAAACTAATAAGAATCTCGGCATTCAAAAGTATTCTCGAAAATCAAACACTAAAAAAAAACCTAAACTATAAGGCAGGGTATTTATATCCATATATACGATATATACATATATTTATTAATGAATTTTTTTTATTATCGAAAACTACAGTATTTTATTTCCAACATGTTTCCTTAAAAATCAAAAAAAAAAAAAAAGATGCAAAAAAAAAATGTCAATCCCACTTTGGGTCTATATGCATAGTTTGGAATTCTTTCGTTTAACACTGAATATTTTTTTTTTTTACCTTTCAGTACAAAAAATATAAATTTTTGCATTGTTTCATCTCTTATATTATAATTATAAAATCAAAAAGCTGCATATTACAAAATTTGATTTATGTGATTTCCATGCAAAAGGCTCAAAACAACAAGTAGGCACTTATTTCCTTATACCGAATCTATTCAACAAAAATTTCGAGGCTTAGACTCAACATAATATATGTACACAAAATATAATATAATATAAATATAAATTATAATTTAAACAATGTAAATTATAGCGAGAAAGACATGTAAAGTATGTATTTAGTATACAGTGCATGACATAATCCAAAGATACAATTTAATAAAATTAGACGTAAAATGAAAGAAGAAAATACATAAATATTAATTTAAAATAAAACTCATTAACATTATAGCAATTTAAACCAAATTGAAAACTATATTTATGTATTCACAGCAAGTATAAAAATATATAAAATCAAAAAAATTAAAAAAGAAAAAAAATTTTACGAAACAAAAAAAAACAAAAAACAAAGAAATGAAAAGCAAAAACCAAGAGCTCTAAGCCGCCTTGAATTAGTTATTTTTATAAGAACACAAATGAAAAAAAAAAATACAAGTTAGTTTCAAAAATTAATATTTAAATAGTAAAAGATTTTCACAGATCGATATGTTTTTTTCTTAGTTGTCCTTATTATTTATACACTTAAAGTGACAAAGATTGAAAATATGGTTTGCAGTAAAAATGCAACAAAAAGAAAAGAAAATAAAAATAAAATGTAACTTAAGTTATTTAGCATGAAATACAAAGAGAATATAAACAAAAATATTAGTTAAGGAATTGTGAATGCGCTTCTGCACTAAAATGCAAATAGTTTAAAGCCAAGCTAAGAAATTTTCTGAGAACTTCGAGCCTTCTAGCATTTGTAGCATTCTTTGCAAGCATTTGAAATGTTTTGCCAAATTCTGAGATAAATTATTAAAAAAACGAAAGAAAAAAAATTAAAACTTGAACTGTGAGCATTTTTAGAGAGGAAGCAAAACATTAATAACAATTTAAAAACAATATCTAAAAACATTAACAAATTTCAAATAACATGTAAAAGACAGGCAAACTGGCGCATATAAACAACAAGAAGCTGCATAAATGAGCGGTCTTTAAAAACAAAAAAATGGTCAAATTATAAAAAGCAAAAATTAATAATAAAAAAGTAAAAAGAACAAGACAAAAAAAAAACAAATACAACCGCAAGGCGTTTCAATATGGGGCCAAGCAAAAAGGACGCATGCTTTCATACACCCACACTCAAACACACACACACATACAACACTTATGCATTCATACACACACACACACACTCACACATCTCATGGTGATGGCAGAGCTTTTAAGTAGTATCATATCATAAGAGGTTTAGGATTAAGGCTTGTGGCACGCACGCATACGTAAGCAGAGTTTAAGGAAAATTGTGAAGAAACTGTGCTAATTAGTGGATTTCTCTTCCTGCTCTCTATCTAGAATACAAACTTGAGATATCCCTAGATCAATATGGAGCGACGTGGACGCATACCGGTGGCCAAGTTTCGCACACAGGAGGCCAAAACACGTAGTCGCAGTCGGGTACGCGAACCGGACTACAATGAACAGGATCCGGAGCATGATATGTTCACGCTACTCGAGGACAACATTGCTCTTAAAGAGGAGAATAAGGCTCTGAAACTGGAGATTGAATCACGTAAGTAACCTAGAGACAATACATTCAAAAATATTCGTGTACACTGAGCTTACGACAGTCATTGTTTATGTAAAAAAACACTCTTTAAGTCCAAAATATCACAGATATAAATAAATCTGTTTGCTTTAATATTAAAATTTTATATTTCAAGTTGACACACTATGTATTAAAATTAAATGTATGAATAACTTTTATGTTTCAAAAGATATCTCAAATTTTGAATTTAGATTCTAAATGAAACTTAAAATTTATAAGGCTTTAAAATATAAAGCAGAATAAAATTATACTACAGTCGAACTTCCTTAACTCGTACGTCTTTTTTCCGAATTTTGTCTTACTCGAAAGCAAAGCAAACTACATATAATTCTGCTTCCATTACTCGAACTTCTATAAGTGCAATTTCCCCATAATTCAAACAAAAATATTGGCAATTCGAATTTTTAGGGGAAATCCCCAATAAAGTGCCATTTTTACGTTTCTATTTTATGCTTCTGTTACCGGCTCGTTTGGATATGTTATAATGATGTACATTAACATATGATGATGCAATATGCCGATATTATTGAAGACTATAGGTCCGAATAGGTGGAAACAATTTTAAATGATCCGTAAATTGATGACGAAGGCTCGGTGATGGATATTATCTGTCTGTCTCCCATGAACGATGTAGAAGGATGCTTCAAAGCTCTAACTCTTCATTTACAAACGAGTTACACTGTAACTAATAATCGCTACAAAGTTTCGAAGAAAAAAAATAATTTTCAATCACTAATTTCAGAACTTTTTAGTTCTCTGTAAATTGTAGATAAAAATAAATTGAAAATTTCATAATTTAAAATGTATAACACCACAACTTTTTTTCGTTTTTCGAGAGAACCTTTTCAAAAATATGTAATAGCCATAGACACTATTTAGGATTGAATCGAATATTTTCATTTAAATTATCTTGCTTTTAAGAAGTATAACTTTCTAAGGTGGCTTTACTCAAGGGATGACTGTTAAATGTTCTAAATAAAAAATTCTATTATATATTCAAATTTATACTACTTACAGATAAAACAACGCAGGAGGAACAGCAGGCTCAGCACGAGAAGCTGTGCGCTAAGTTGGAATTATTGCAGCAACAGCAAGCCAAATTTGAGTCAGATGTCAAGGAACTCACCGTCAAGTTTAATAAAACACTTAATGAGCGCAATGCACTTGATAAGCTGCACAAAATGAAGGTTGATCAAATACACAAGTATGTCAAGTTATTAAACAATTCAAGAGCAATTTAACAAATGTTTCTGCTGTTCCCTTGCAGTCTCACCAGCGAATTGGAGCACATGCGGGAAAAACAGCAGGAAAACTCGGCTGATAATGGTACTCCAGGGTCGTTAGTTGGCTCCGTGGAATTGAAACGAAATTTGCTGAAGATTTTACAACAGGGCAGTGTGGATAGCGGCGATGTAAGCAGCAGCAATGATCTGGACAGTCTCATTGACGTCGATGGCCATCCGGGTGTGCACATTACAAGCTCCTTGGTGGAACGTCTAATGTCTGAATTTTTAACGCTCAAGCATGCCACCAATGCTGTGGAGTTGCAACTGTATGAAGCCAATGAGAAGATAGCTGAACTAGTGGAGCATGTAAGTAGAGTACACTCATTTTGTAAGTAGCTAAAACTAACGCTTTATTCAATTTAATAGCAACACTTGGTGGAGGAGGAAAATGAAACGCTTCGCACGGAAAATGGCAATCTAACCAAGGTGGCCAAGCTGTTGACCGAAAACATGAAGGAGAGTGTGGAGACCAGTCAAAAGTAAGGCAATCAGATCATAAAACAGAGTATATGTACCATTGTCAGCCTTTAATCCAGCCAAGCTGCTAAACTTTACAAAGATCATGATGTTGAAAGAAATCATAACAAGCCAAAGGATGCATTCCCATCCTGATTGTTGTCCCAGCTGCAGTTTTTAAAAGGATTCCTTTTCTTGGAAAGACATTCAGACAATTTGACAAATCTGAGAGTGCAGAAACTGACTTTGCTTTAAGAAAATACAGAATTTATTCAGCTTCACCTTTGTGTTAGCCCTGCAATGTTCAAAGGGCAGGTCCCATTTTTCAAAACTTAGTTTTACCTAATCTAAGAGAGCGTTAACCTTCGTTCAGCCAACTAAAATATTGTTGTTTACTTCTGTTCAGAATGGAGGCGGCTTTGATAAAGCTCAAGCAGCGTAACGATGAGCTAACTGCTACCAAGGCACGTGATCATCCCGACGGACAGCCTCAAGCAACGCCATCGCCCACAACGCTACAGTCTCAAGTGGAGTTCGATGAGATTAAGGATCAGGTGCAACAGCAGGCGCGTGAACACAACGAACGCATTGTGGAAATGGTGAGCCAACAGTTTATGAATTTCAATTACATTATTACGGTGATGGTCTTTTACATCTTTCTCTTTCTATCTATCCATTTAATTGTCCATCTAAAAGCAAACACGCAGCGTGTTTGACATATTCAGGCCGCTCTCAAATATATTTAAGAGCAACTGAGCAGCAACAATTGGCACATCGTATATTTTTATCAACTTCCTTAACTTTTACTTTACATTATACTACAAATGAGTTAGGAATTATGCATGGAATATGCCCAGCTGGGTTTTTCTACTTCCCTCTATCAATTTTGGTGCTGGTTCTCCCCACAAAGTCCACGCCGAGAATAAATGAAACGTAAGCGCAATTCGCTTGCCGCTCGCCGCACTCCCACACGCTCTAACAATCTCCTACGCTATTTCTTTGTTAACTGCACTAACCCGCATCGAAAGCGTTTTAAAACTAATGTTTTGTTCTACTAATTTTCTATACCTTTGCCCACCGTCTCGCCCCGACCCCCCGGTTTTGTATTCGTAGCAAAGTCTAATGGATGCGGCTATTGCAAAAACTACTAACGATGAACTAAAAAAATTACAACTTAAGTTGGAAATACTTGAGGAGCAGTTGCGTGAGGCGCTCACACGCGCTGATCTCGCCGAGGAGCAATTGGTGCGCTATCAGCAAGTGGAGCATCGACAGACATCAGCTAAAGCAGCGCCAGCTCCGCCACCGCCACCACCTCCACCTCCACCGCCGCCAATGCCTGAGAAAATGCTGTATACCGCACAATTGGCAACGGCTTGGGGTGCATCCAGTGCATCTGGCGAGGATGGGGACGCTGGCAGCTTTAGCCAACATATAGCTGGCCATAATTTACACAAAGGCGTCAACGATAAGATTATCGATAACGTTAAGCAACAGGTACAGGCGCAGGCAGCAACAGGTATGTCATTTAGAGCTATCAACACAATTCCCCAAATCCCATGGCCTAGTTATTTGACTCGGATGTGTTTGTTTGGTCGCTCTGTATATAAGTATATATATATGTATGTGTGTTTGTCATATTCCACTCAATGTCAACGCCTGAACAATGGACAGGACATACTTCAAGGAGCACTTTCAATTGTACCCTGTCAGTTGGCCCCGGAATTTTTGTGTCGTAGCTGCTGCCGGCTTTTGCGCTGCGTGCCTTTCTCTATTCATTTGCACGGATTTTTAAGGTCCCTCCCCCCCAATTGTATATGTGTATGGGTGTGTAGGTGTACCGGGCGTATGCGCAATCTGCCAGTCGCTTACATGTTTCTGTGCGTGTGTGTGTGTATGTGTGTGTGTGTGGAAATTGTTGGCTTCTCTCATATTGGCAAGTTCGTAAATAAAATGAAATTTTATGAAGTTTTCGTTCTGCACATTGCATAGTTCATCTTTTGGTTTAAGTTCAGCTGAAGATATGCGATATGCAAGCCAATGGATAGTCTTAATTCAATCCTAAAGGAACGAAGAAAATATGTTTCGTTATAACACTGATTAATATCAATATTCAGCTTATTTAATTACACAGAACTACGAATAAATATGAGAAATTGTAATAATATATTTTGCAGTGTTTTTTAATAGACATGTGTATAAACACTGATTGAATCAACTATTTCGAAAATAAAGTACATTTATCGATGATTTTATTAAACGATTATTAATTATTTTCTCAAAATTCGAGCCATCTATCTAATTTGTTAATTATTGGATTATTAAAAAGAATTATTTCTGTTCACCCAAATCTTGATAGTTTTTTTTTAGGTATTTTCAATAAAACTACTTAAAAATTGGCTTATTTTAAGTGTTTACTTTAAAACAATTATATCTTTATTATATTTATTATATTTTAGAAATATTTAATGGCAGTAATAATCAATAACAATAACCGGGTCTGTCAAATTATAAGTTCTGTCACAGCCAGTCAATATTTATTTGTTAGAATAAGTATATAAAAATAGAATCGTGAAAATCTGTATATTAGTGTGTGTAAGAATTTTAGTCAATTTATTCCATTATATATTCTATCAATTGTGGAATTGAATGCTTTCAGCTTTAGTGCATATGCGCAGTTTAAGAAGAAGATATATATATTTTTAATATATGATAGATTTGGAATACGGCGAGATGTATTCTTCAGGCATTTGTGCAATTCTTGGAACCTGAATTCTATGCCTACAGACATTTTGTCTTCTTACTTCTGTTATAGACACAAGGCAGAAGAATATAGAAAAAATTATAATTAATGGCGGAGAATCTCATGTACATACATCTTTTAATTCAACTTCGATATAATTTTATATTTTTTATTTTTGGCCACTTTAAATAGAAATATAAAGACTAATATTTAGTATTCCTTGCATGTGGATTGTTCCAGTCAAACTGTGAAAATCGATTTGCAGTGACAATCTTTCAGAAACTGTAGCTAATTCTTTGCCAAGGGGTTGGACAAGTGTTGCCTCTGCATAAGATATCCTGACACACTATATCAGCCCCTAACTTGTTGCTGTCAATTGTCAGTTTTGTTGCACGCAATTCGCCGCCCCCCTTCATCTGCGATTATAATTGAGTTTGCGCTTTTTTTTGCTGCTGCTGCTGTTGTTGTTGTTGTTGATTTTACCTAAACTTTGCCACTCAGCCATGGCTGCGGTGCAAGTTACCACGCCCACAAACTGCCTTTATGAGCCATTGTTAAATGTAGCTTGTTGCAACAGAGGCAACATCTTAATTAGGTTTGCCACAAGCTTTGTGATGGTGCTCGGTTGGCTGCAACCAGGTATACACAACCAATATATACATACATGTATGTAATTATGTATATCGGTCTGTAGTATGCCAGTGAAAATCTAATTAGCGTTGGCTTTACGCGTCTGAGCAGGGTGGAGGACGCTGGAAGCTGAAATTTCTTCTTTTTTTTCCTATAATACATTTTGCAATCAATATGAAACCGCCATAATTCGATATGTGTGTGTGTATCTGAGTTGTTGTTGTTGCTATTGCACTTGAAGGACATCTTTGGCGTTTAATTTCCGCCTTTATTGCCGCCTTTGAAACAATTGTATGATATTGATTTGGATTTCAAGTTCGGGACTATCATTGAACAACAGCTGTCTGTGTATAGGATTCACCAAAAGATGAGCTCACAACAAATAGAATTTTAGCTTATATGAGTGCTTTGAAACATATGTGAATAAATAATAAATATTAATGTAAACTTACACTGGGCTTACTATTGAATTTTTACAGCTGCTGAACATGATATTTTTGCATTTTCCTTATCAAATTGTCGATTCATTCAATCAATTAAAGGGCATGTTTATATTCGGTAAAAAAAAATTTGATCACAATTGACATAAAGCCAGAATAGAGAAACTATCGCCAGATTAGCTGAAATATGAATCTTGGCACGATATCTTTGCGAAATCATTCACAGTTACAATTCCGTTTGAATAAGTAGTGTGCTGACTGTATAGAGTAGTTAATCTACCCAAAATTATACTAAGTAATAGGTATTCATGTCTACGCGTAACCACAACAACGTCAACATACACATATCATGTAAACAGCATGAAAATGAAATCAACTGGTTGTAAAATGGGCTCTAACACACACAAACACACCCACACAAACACACACACACATGCACCCACACAAACACACACTTACACCCGCATATGGGAAATATAATGCATCCTGTAGCATCTGTGTTGACAGAAATGTGCAAATGTCTGCTCAGGGAACAATATATAGGAGAGAGAGAAGAATGTGTAGCCAGCCATGGAATGCTGCGTATTAGAGCTGTATTGAAACGTTCCACATAAGTTCAACTGAATAATTTAGGAATTAGGTTCTGGATTATTCATTACATAATTTGTTATTTTATTCTATTTTTTAATAATTAAAAGAAGGAACTCTCTAGGAATACTAACTGGCCTTCTCACAGGCTAAAAGGAATCCCTTAACAAAATAGGTAGCAAAATATCCAAAATTTTGCAATTTGGAGGAAGAATCCTCATGACATATTCTAGCAAACAGTTTTGCCTTGGTAGGAATATGAAGTGGGCTTCTAGGAAAGGTGAAAAAAATTAGAAACTGTCGTCCCAATAAGAATTCTTGCATACATGCTGAAAATATAATTAAATTGGGATCTAAACAATATAATAATAAAGTGTAACTAAAATCTTCACATTTCACTTTCATTTTTTCATGCAAGTTTTCTTTATATGAGATTTCTCGCAGTTTGTTGTGATTTTTGCTGTACGATTTTGCAATGTCAATTAATCAACAAATAATATGATAAACTCACTTATAAATCAAGAGTTTCTCTTCAAATTTCATAAATGTTTCAGACGCAGTTTGAAGAATATTCGTTAAAAATAAATGCAAAATTAATCAACTAGCTTTTTAGTTAGGTTTAGCTTACAGAAAATGTAATAGACAGAAGATTTATATATAAGAAAATCGGTGTAAAGCACTTATTAAAAAATATATTATACTCAAACAAACAATATGTGCGATTTGTTCGTTTAAAAAAATTGAAGAGCTGCTACAATTTTGAACTAGTATTATAATGCGCAACACTACTGAGAGTATATTATATTGAAAATACTTTTAGTAAATATGCATTTATAAATATAAACTATCGACCCATAATAAATGATTAAATTTTAGCTACAGTTGCCTTTGAGGCAATGACAGACACACAAGGATCTCTTCTATATGTATATGTGTATATATATACTTCTTATTTATGTAAAACAATATTTGGCCGCTTCAAAAACGCCGCAGAAAGCGCAACAATTCAATTAAAAACTTAAACTTGGTGTCAAGATGCGTAAAATTCTTAAAGAGCTTGATTTTAAGGCTATAAGAAGACTTTCCTGAATTAATTTAATATTAAATCAGGCAATGAAAGGCTAACAGAAGCCAGGCGGAAATATGATAACATCAACAAAAAAAAGGCATGCACAAGCGTGTTTCTAGCTGTGCCACACATAGACGCCACACAAAGTATTGCAATAACAACAACAATAGGACTGACAACAACTATTGCATGGACACACAAACACACACGGGCACACACACACATCTACACCCATACACTCTCACTGACTTACGCACTCATTCAATTACAGGAGTCTATCGCACTGTCACTGTCATACACTGTCTCACTAAGCACATCCGTTTCCGCTTTTTGCCATTGGCATTGTCGACATTTTGGCGCGCGCACAACGCGGCGTATGCGTAACGAGCGCACATTCAAATCAATCAAGACGCGTATTGTGCGAAGCCAAAAAAACTGAGGCGCGAGTTATTAACAGAGGCTTGAGGATATGTCATAGACGAGGCGTCACATATAAAGAAATATATACATATACAGATATATATAGTTAATACATATATAGGTACGATAAATGCCGTGCACTGGGAAGGACGAGCGCGCGCGCGCTTCACTTGAGGCACATGAAGCGTTTGAGCTGGCAGAAAAGCGAATAGCAACTTTACAGCTAGCCAGCATATCCTGGCACTCGTGTCCTGGCACTCGGCGTCGTTGTACTCGGCCCAAAAACAAATGAAGCGAACGGGAACGTATAAATTTTCTGACTATATTGTCGCTTGCTGGCGAAGCCAACCTGTAGTTGTATGTATGTGTGTATATAAAGCATCATTCTAAGGATTGCCATGGCAATGTTCATGCTTCAAGCATCAGCAATGCCGTTTGCCTTTTGTCAGGCAACATATCTTTTGTTGTGACCATTATTAAAGCCTCTCTGACTTCTACCTGCCACATTTAGACCAATTTCTGCTAGTGTAAATTAATTGACTTTGAAAAAGGACCGGCGTTGGAACCGTAAGGACAGCATTTCCGGTTCCGCTCGCCATACAACATATTATGGCATGTGTGTTGCGCTGAGCACTTGAATTGATTTAAGTTTTGTCCTGCCGTGTGCGCTGGAGCTAGGAGCTAGCTATTAGTTGGCTTCCTGGGCCGTGGCTACTGCCTTGGTAACATCGCTCGCTTCTGAGAGGAGCACTCTCCTTTGTGTCTGCTCAGCCATCGAGGCGACAACTTCGGGCTTTAAACAGCCCGTCAGGCAGCTTACTGTGCTTTATGTTACCCAACGCCCGCTCCAGCTACGTATCAAATTCGATGAAGGCAAGGAGGATGCCATTTATTATTTTTACGAGTAGAGCGAACAACAAACCAAAATGTGGTTACCGCATTCCACACCAAACCAAACCAGAGACCAGGCGCCAACCCCCACTCAGATTGTTGTTTTCCTTTTTTGTTCTCGTTGTTGTTGTTGTTGTTGTCGTCATGCTTTGGCTTATTATTATTATTTGTGCGTTTTATATTTCCGTGTTTTATTGCGCCACTTTTCTTATACACACACATACCCAAAGACCGCACAATTTCATTGACTTCTTTGGGTACAACAAGTCGCATACGCAACGTCAGCAACTTCATTTGTCGCCGCTGACAGTTGTTGAATGCGTGGGCTTAATTCAAACCCCTTTTTGTTGTTGTGGCAGTCATCCGTGATTTATATACATTTGTCACATCCCCATAAAATCCACAATTTAAAATCCTTAGCTTTTTTTGATTTAGTCGCATGCTTGCTGCCTTAAAGGTAGGTGCCTTAATTTTTTTGGGCTAAGGTTAAGGTTTCAGATTTTTAAGCTAACCGCATGCTGATTCTTATGTAAGCTTAATTGTTGCATAGTTTTTTAATATATATGTTATAAGATTGAGTAAATGTTTTTTAAATTTGTATTCATGATACTCTTTCAGGTCTTGACGCTATAGTGCGTGAATTCAAATCGGGACGCGTTACACTGCGTCGCAATCGTCGCAAGACCGGCACCAGCGAAGCTCTAAAGGAGATGTTCCAAGTACTGGAGATAAGTCAGAAACAGAATCGAAACTCTAAGATATGCGTCAACCTGAATACAACTTTATAAGTAGAATCTGTTCTACACGAGTTTACGCTCTCTTTCTCTTACTTTGGTCTCAAATCTAAAGCCTAAGCTGTGCTTGAACAACGAACATTCCATGCATTTTATATTTTATATTTAATTTTTGACATACTAATAACAAAAACATTTACTATTTATATTTATTTATGTTCCCACGTTTTGCATTTTTGTCTAATTATAAATTTCGCGTGTGCCTTTCTTCTGGAAGAAAAAAATTATAAAATTATTAATCCTACTACTCTCAAATGTTATTTTAATCCTTATTATTTAAAAACTATTATTATTTTTATTTATTTCTTACAATGTGTTCATGTACTAATAATGTATGCTTTATATAAAATAAAAAAATTCAACGCAATATATATAAAAAATTTTTAAAACAAATATGTACATTGAAAATTAAGTTTTTATTTTGTTTGGGCGGTTACCAATATATAATTCAGATTAGAATTATAGTCGCAGTGTTTAACTAACGAAGAAAATTAGACTGACGGACAGAGACTCGGCTATTGATACTAATCAAGAATATATATGTACATGGCACATTTTTAATGGGGACGGTGTATGAAATCGGCAGTTGCTATTCAAGTGTCTCTGATTATTTAATAAATTAAATATCTGCTATCTGTTTTGATTTAAAGCAGCGTCTATCATTTGTGGTGGTAAATATTAAATTAGTTAATTGTTAATATTCTTATAAAACTTGATATCGAATAGTAAAAATAAATTTAAATTTATGGGTTTATTAGGCTTAATTGTACTTTATTATTGCTTAATCTTTGGCCGATGCACAGATCGCAAAATTACATAAAATTGCTTAATGTATATATATATATAATTCATATAAAGTATATGAATTTATTTAAAGATATAACAAAGTGTAAAAAGTTGTTTGTTCATTTTAAAAATACATGAATCAGAATTACGTATATAAATTTTATGGCTAAATTGCGTACAATAAAAATGTGATTGTAAATAGTGTAATGCTCATTTCTTGAAAAATTTGGCTAATTTTTAACGTTTTTTTTTTGATTTGTTAAAATTTTATATTAAGTCTGTAATTGACTTTTA
This sequence comes from Hirtodrosophila alboralis, assembly GCA_035043045.1. Taxonomy (NCBI): domain Eukaryota; kingdom Metazoa; phylum Arthropoda; class Insecta; order Diptera; family Drosophilidae; genus Hirtodrosophila; species Hirtodrosophila alboralis. Next base: position 444,305 of record JAWNNH010000280.1, on the reverse strand, counting down.
ATTGCATTTGTGCTTGAACTTGACTTGCTTGATTGCATTTTTATTTTTTAAATTACTTTCGTTATAAATTGTGGCACTTGTTTGCGAAAGAAACTTACAAGACTGAATAAATTTTTTAGTGGTTGTAGTAGAACTTAAAAAATAATATATTTTATTGCATAATACAAACTTGTGGAAGACAAGTAGCGTGAGTGTATATTGTTCGAAAAACAATTTAAGAAAATATATCAATACATATACTTATTATGTATGTTAATTAGATAAACTATCAACTTAAAACGAAAATGATGACATGTTCAACATAATATCATTTCAACATAATTAAACATTTAACATAAAACATTAAACGTACTTAAGACTTTGTTTCCTATGTTCGTTACAAGCTTAATTCTATTGCGATCGTTTGTTAAGACACTGATGCCGTTTGCTATTTGGTAGTCGGTCATGTGAGGCAAATGTTGATGCTTTGTGTTTTGTTGATCTTGCTCGGTTCGGTATAGTGCTAGTGCTATATATCTAGTAACAGGAATATTTGGCACTCGACAACATTTTGTTTGTTTGTTTGTTTGTATATGGCGCAGCACTTTGTTCTCTCATGGAATGTGTTTACTATGACGCGATGGTTTTGGAGGCGGCGTTGGCGGACGTGGTTTGCTATTGTCCAGAATGCCAGGCAAGCTGAAATTGGTTGCCTCCAAATACTCATACGTGTTGTTTGTAATACTGGTCTTTGTCATGGTTGTGGTGCTGATGCTGCTACTGGTACTTGTATTGCTGCTTAGCACATTTAACATGGTATAGCCATTGGGACTCCAGTCCAGACTATGTGTCAGACTGCTGAAATCGGTGGAATCACGCGTCTTGGCGGGCAATGGCGGTGGTCGTATGTCCTCTTCGGAAGTCGAATCGGTCGTTTCTGCAGTAAACAAATAATTGTTAGTAATTGATTATTAATTAATCAATTAAACATGCTTACCAACTGAGTTGCGATTGCTGCTCTCGGACAGGGAGCGTGTGTCTGCGAAATTCTTAATGCTTGCCGTTGGTGTGGCAATGCTTGCTGGACGTGATAACCGACGTTCCTTATCCTTTTCGGAGCGCAAAGGTCGCTTGGGGGTTAGCTGTTTGGATATGGCATTGTTATAACTAATGTTTTGGTACAGTTCAGTAAGGAAACTTACCTCCTCTGTCAGCACGCGCGGATCGGGCGTCTTGGGTCCACTTAATGAGCTATTGGAAGCACTGGCCAGCGAATTGATAGATGTATTAATTTCTTTTTCGGGTGTCGACGTAATTGTGGTCAGTGGCTGTGTATACCACTGAGTACCACAGTTGGGCACTGGCAAGCTTAAGGTCTCGCGATCCTGGATAGAGTATTTGTTAATTATACAATACAGAATAATACATTAAGTTTGAGATAATTACCTTCTTCATGGAGCGCCGCTTGGCCGGAGTTTTATCCTTGTGCTTGTTGCCTTTGGTGCTGGGCGAGTGTATCAGGTTGGGTCTATGCGAGCGAAGATAAAAAGCAACAAAATAAAGTAAACAAATAAATCAAAATAATAACTAAAGCGTGTGCAATAAATTAAGCAAAATCAAATCAAATTAGAGCCTTAAACTTTAAGAGGCGTGCAGCAAGAAAAGAGTGTTAAAAGAATTGTTAATTTTCTTGGTTAAAGGATCCTGAATTAAATTAATGGGCAACAAAACTCACCTGGTGTTAAAGCTTAAACTGGCCAACGTTGACTTGATCGAGCTTGTTTGCGGTCGCGGTAAAAAGGTGGATTTTGAAAGGCCGCTGCTGCAATTTGTTAAAAGAGTTTAGAATTGTTTAAAAACCTTAGATAGGTTTGCACTTACTCTGAGGAACCCATGCTGGTCTCGGACAGTCGATTGTTGCTGCCATCGAAGAGTGCCGGCAGGAAAGAGTTGGTGCGTCGCATAATCACCGAATCACGTTCGATTTTCAAATCGCAGGACTTGCGGCCATAACGCGACTCAACATGATGCTGCATGTCCGCAAAACAGCTCTCTATATGATCCTGCAGTGCTCTGAGGCTATCCGGTGCCTTCTGACGATGCAGTCGTATGGCTAAAGATTAAAAAAAAATTAAAAAATTATAATTAAAAATATTTGTAATAACTCTTAACGAAACGCACCAATATTTAGTAGTGGTATTTGCATAGCAATTAATTCCTTAAGCTCTTCAATTAAATCTTTGTCATCGGGATGCTGCTCGAGATACTCGTCGGTAAGGAAGGCTTCTTCATATTTGGCAAATCCACCCATGACAGCAGGATCAACAATGCCATTAAGCTTCATGCTAAGCGGATTAATGGGAGTACTATCATCGCTCTGATGCAATATAACCAGCTGTCTGATGTCCTTATTGGTCTCCTTCATGATCTCCACGGCTCGCTCCAGTGGTGATATCTTAAACGTGTGTGTATCGACAACGGGAAACCAGCGCAGTATGCCCGGGAGGGGGTATTGAGTGATGAGCTCGGTCCGCTCCAACCAGAGGTTTCTAACATCGTCCATACTGCCGCCGCCTGTGCTATCACGGAATGGACGCGAGAATTGAAACTTCTGTACATTGTTGGAGGTGAAATATTTGACAATCTCATTGGAGATGATCTTCTCGTTAAACTTGGCAAAGGCAACGTCCATAATAGGCTCCACCTTGTTAACCTGTATGTACTGGCCATCGCTGCGTGTTATATCCTCACCAGGCGCCTCTAGAGTTTGCATCAGCTCTGCCTGCGGATGCTGCACCAACATGCGTGAGCAAAAGTCGCTGTGGCGCTCGTACTCCTTGCCTCGGAAAATATACACCTTGTTCTGGAGTAGCCGTGGGAAACCAAGTCCATAGAAACACACTCGAAAGTATTCGGATGTATGGCGCAGCTCTTTTAAGATTTTCTCAAAGAACTGAGCCATACGCTTCAGCAGTTCCGCTAGCTTAATATAATCATAGATCTCCTCCTCGTACTGTTGCGCCAGCACTTTACACATATCAATCGCACACTCCCACTGTTTGCCCTTGTCAAAGTATTCCATAATCTCAAAGTAGAGAGCTTCCTTCAGCTCGCGATGAGTGCGACAGTTGCTATGGCGATAACTACGCAATTGAGGCGATAATTCCGTATCATTCCAACGCAGCAGCTCCGTGTGCAGCTTAAGAGTAAACGCCGCCTCCGTATAGTTCTCGAATTCCATGTGGAGAGCGCACAGTTTGTAGACGTAGCGTATGTACATCTCCTTGAGATCCACTTCCGAATAGAACTGCAGCAATGAAAAGGTGCACGCCATGCGATTCTCCTTGCTTTCATCCTGTATGATGTAGCGATATTCCAGCAGCTTGTCCATCAACTTTGTCACCATGCTAACAAAGCTGGTGCCGTCCACATTGAGGGTATTGTGTGCGGCACAATACTCCAGCATGATCTTCTTGAACAGTTCCTTATATTCCGTGTCGCCCTTGCCTTAAGACAGAGTAGGAGAAATTCAAAATTAAAAAACTAGCTAACGAATGAGTGGATAATTTCCTTAACACTTACCGGCGCCTATTAGGATGTCCAACTTCTCGATCATGGCTGTCTTGAACTCGGAAAAGTTGCCTTTGTGATGGGCATTGTTGTGCTTAGTGTCCCCGTAGCTTTCCACCTCAAGGCGGGAGCTATAATACTCGCATTGCATCATATCGAAAAATATTGGTATTGTTTCGCGTCGCAGTTCCGTCTCGGGTATCATGCTCATCTCTAGTATGGGCTCAACCAGCTGCGGCACAAACTTGGGCTTATGCTTACCCAGCTGGAACCACATTCGCCGTATCTCCTTGGCCGTATCCTTGCGTATGTCACGGTACCGTGCAAAGACTATTTGCCGTTTATTGTCATTAAAGTCGTTTAGCTGCAGCGGCGATTGGACTAGAAACGCAATCGAACACTGAAAGAAATTTGACCAGATTTGCTTGTCAAATACTGGGCACAGAAAGTAATCTGTGATGACCATGCTCAGTTGTTGTAGGGCGCCCAAGATAACCGTGTTCTGGTGCATGATCATGTCCATCCAGTCGCGTGGAAAGACCGCCTTCTGATGCGGTGAGACAAGTTCCTCGAAAACGAGCAAAATTTCGATAACAAAATCCTTGAGCTCGCCATGCTGATGCAGATCATTGACAAAATACTTGTAGTGCTGTGCATCCATACGCTGCAATATACCCAGCATAATGGCAAAGAATTGGCCCACCACGCCCGTATCCCGATCCAGTGCATGCGCAGCTTTCATAACTTGACGCAACAATATGATCATAATGTCGCGCACATCATTATGCGTGGGTCCGACATCCGGGCGATAGAGCAGCTTTAGAATGTTGTTCATTATATTGATGCACTCGGCGATCTAACGGCAAAAATGTATAGATTAGTTGTGATATTATTCAAGAGTAAATTGTGAGATATCCTAGCAATATTTAATTAGGTTTCACGCATTTTCGAGCTCTTCGCTTGCAGCCAGCCTGGCTTTGCTTAATATAAGTAATTAATAAATTAAAATTAGTGTATAACAATATAAAAAACACAAAAAACGTTGTAAATCAATAAAAAAAAACATTAAACATTGCTTTGTAAAAGGGGCTGCAATAACATAAACATAAGTAGCGAATACCAATACCGAGCAATTCACCGTGCACTAGTATTAGTGAGCTTTTGAAAGTTCCAGTACAGACGTGAAGCAACGACGTCTTTGAAGCTGTGTAGGTGTGAAAAGCTTTTCAGCGAATTGCTCGCCATTGGCATAAAGCTTACAAGTTAAAAGCCATTGAGCGTAGTAAAGTGTGTGCAAAAATCACCGGCAGTGCAAAATGGCAAACGGCTTAACATAACTTAAATTAAAAATATATAATTATACATAATAATAAATATACAACGCAAAAGATAGCTGATTATCTGCTTGGAGGTGCGTTACATAGACCTGAACTTGAGATTGGTGTGAACTTTGTTTTTGATTTTTATATTTTTGCTATTTTTTTATTTTTGTTTATATTTTGTTTTACCTTTTTATTGGCAGTCGTATCACTTGTGTGCAGGTGGGATTTTTTTTGTCCGAGCACTTTAGCGGCTTTGGAAAGATTCTTTTCTTGCTGCCAGATATCGGTTTTCGAGTCACCCTATTTATATAACACAATTACGATAGTGTAACCAACAACAACACAAAATTGAGTGGGTACATTTGTTTTTGTTTTTAAAACACGTATGGTACATAAGAAAGATATTTGGAAACATTTAGTTGAATCATGAATTTAAGATATTGTTGAGAATAAAAAAGTACGATTATGTGCTAATCAAGAAGCCAAAAATATTACAGACAAATGATTAAAGACAGAGAGATAGAGAGAAAGAGATTTAAATTTATAGGTGGGTCGTTCCATACATACATTCTCATTATATACGGTGCGTGTGTGTGTGTTGTGTGTGTGTGTGTGTGCGGTGCTTCAGATTTTATATAATTTCCTATTTATGCATATAGTGTTGTATGTAAAACTAGAACCATTTGGTCAGGTACGATGAGGTAGTGATTGGGTGGTTGGTTTTATGTGGGGTGCTTTAATGAAGTGCCATATAAACATTGATTACAGGCAATGAGACAAGATGAAACGAGGATATTACGAGCGCTAAACTAACAACAGACCCAGACAGATATTCACACGATAATGATTTATGTACTTAGAAAAGCTAAGGCCAGTTTTCGCATGTTCGTGGTAAAGCTCAAGTTAGTTATCGTGAAGATAAACAAACGATGACAAAATATGTATAAGAAAAAGAAACGTTTGCAGCACTATACTTTTCTCTGTAAGTTGGCAGTACTGCAATTCTATTATCATTGCAAATATTTACAATGTAGATGGTTATTGTGAACATGATAAAAACGAGCCTTACAACGCTTAGATAAAATTCAAAACTAAACAACGGTGAGGGGCAGAGAAAACTGCTCACTAAACACACAAATTGATCATTAACTAAATAATTTTACACATATATATAATATATAATGTACTTACATACTTATAGATAAAACATCACATATACTTATTGCTGTGCGGCAACTTTACAAAGTGCTTAAAGACTAAAACATATACATGTAACAATAAAATTACAGACACAAGACAAATTAAAAACATTCAGTTGCAGTATTTTTTGTTTTTGTAAATTTAAAAAATATAAATTAAAAACGCACACGCAGCATGCTTAATAATAACTAATAGTTCATATCAATGGCTACAAAAACAAATAATTATTTACTAGAGATGAGATCGATCAGTATGGCAATTTCAATCCTGAAAAGTTATTTGGGAAAAAAAAATACCTGTCCGAGACGGGATGACTTAGATATCCCCAAAGTTTAACATTTATTTCTATTCAAAAGTATAAAAGTACGATTTTATTTTTATTCTTCTATTATAAATGTAAGTTTGAACTTAGTTTGGTTCAAAATATAAAGGTTAAAGTATGAAAAAATTAATAAAAAATTAAATAAAATGGTAAATGTTATAAACTATTTTGGGGTACATGTAGTTTGAAATTTTTTACTTCAATCTCATCTCTAGTACTATGCCTAAATCGTATTAAAACTGAGCAAAATTAAGACATTTCACATATCAAGTTGACATCTCAATCTGATGATAAACAATGTAAAGCGCTTTAATTTGTATTTTCATTATGGGAATGACAATTCAGTATAATTAGTAAGTATAAATGTTAAAAGAGCTGCAATTAAACAAATAGCGCTGATAATTAGTTACATTTTGATATTTAGCTGAGGCTTTTGACTTGAATATGTGGAGAGTTTTAATGTTTTAATTTTGCGTCTTGTTGGTGCATTCACAAGACCATTTACTATGTATATTAAACACAAATTGTAACGATGCATTAGATTATAAACAAAATGCAATTTCCAATGGATAAATTAATGGCACAAGCAATTAAATATTAGCTAGAGTTGAACATACCTCATCCTTGCTTTCGAGATGATCTTTAATGTGCTTGCAAAACACCGGCAACAATATGGCACGACATTTGGGTGAACTAAACAGCTTCGTTTCCACAAAGTCCTTAATACAGCCCATTTTGGACTGGGTAAGACGACGTTGCGGAAACTTTTCCAAAATCTCCACTATGGAAATGCTGTGAATGAAGTTAAAGTTATACTAACAACATCTCCAAAGGGTTTATAAAAATTGTGAACTTACCTGAGATGCACTTGATCAAACACCTCCATCAAATCGGTGGCTATAATATGCAGATTCTTTAATAATGCCCCCTCCGATTTCAGCAGGTTGCTAGGACATCCGATCATATCGATAAACATTTTTAACAGTTCCTGCAAACGCGTAGCAAAGTCCACATAGTCTGCGTTATAGTTCATTGCAGCATACAACACCCGCGATCTTATGACAAACTTCATCACATAGTGCAGATATCGGGTCGTCTTATAAAGACGACGCACAGCCGCACTCTCCTCGAGCTCAATGCCATCGGCAGATTTCTCGCTCGGTGTGATGGCATCCTTTATATTGCGCATAAGCACATCCATTAGTTTGCTATTAAATATAAAATACAGCAATTAGTTAAAATACATCACTCCGTAAATTCAATTAACACTTACGTATAGGCCAACGTTGCGGAGAAGCTTTCATTAATGTATACATCAAGAACCGTGAGAAAATGCTGGTACTTTAAATCGGACACCGTTTCAATCAGATGTATGATGCTCATGAAGACCAATTGATCATACTTCTCGGGCTGATCGTTATCCACTAGAATTTTAAATAGCGCATCAAGTATATCCTGTAGAAATTTGACCACTTCCTCCCCAGGCACCGTGGATAATGCATTCAGCGATTGTTCCAATGTTTCCTTGTGCGCAGACCAATGCAACAAGCCCAACAGACTCACTGAAAGTGAAAAAGTTTACATTATTAATTAAATTAATAAATTATTAGAGTATATATAATAAGTATATATTACGCTAGAATAAAATAAATAAAAGATAAGATAAGAACTAAAAATAATGATAAAATAAAAATAAATACCAAATAAATATAATAAAAATTCAATCAAATAATAAGTTAAAATATTTAAAAAAATTTATATTAAATCATACAAAAAACAATTTAAAAATGTTTCTAATTAAATCAAAAATTAATTTAATAAAATCTTCTTACCGCTCTGCGTTAGCTTTGTACTGCATAAGTTAACGCAAATGGTTAGCTGATCCTTGGGGAGCAGAGATAGTCCAGTAATCGATGGTTTCGTGCCCAACAACTCAGCTGTGGTAGCAGGCAGCTCCATGTAACTGTTGGCCACCGTTTTGTCGTACCTCTTGTGATCGATCTTGTAGACAGCGAGTACATGCTGACCTTGTGGTATAGTTGTGCCATTAGCCTGCATAAGACGCACATACGCCAGTCCGAAGGGCTTCTCGGAGCGATCTTTTTGCTCGTTGCTGCTGCGATGTTTGAGCGTAAAGCGCAAATGGCATTGCTTGAACTCTTCGATGGGCACATGTATCTTGAAGGTCTCCTGCCACTTGGGCTTATCATCGTGATAATATACCACCGATTTGTACTCATCGATGGGCGGATGACCGGCGCCAATGCTCATGACGCCTGGCACCAGATGACCATGTTCGTTGGCCACACAGACGGTTACCTCCACGTTTTTCTCCGATGTTTTGGCAATGCGAGCAAATTCACCGCCGCAGATGGTCAGATAGAGATCGTTGCGCACATCACCCGGCAATATGACCTCGGGGAAGCCCATTTTTCGCGCCACAGGCACATTGGTGTGCACAAGACGTGGAAAGTCCTCCTTGATTTGCTTGATATCGCCGCGCAGTACTTCAAATGTGACAGCCATTTTGGATTCGATTTTGCCAATATCCTTGTTGGCAATCAGTTTGCGCAGCGTTCCATCCAATGTATCCTTCTCGCACATAATGAACGGCAAATCTAGATTACCCCGAAAGTCCTCAGGTTTGCTTATAATGGGCGTTAGATCCTTGCAGGCAACACCAAAGGGCCGACGCATCATATACTCACTGGCGCTGCTCGTAGATCCATTCGAATTGACCGAAAGCTGTGAATGCTTTCTACTGGCTGCTGTGAGGACACTATTGGCAATATTCATGCTGGTGCGCTTGGAATCGGTCGAGTCCTTCATCTCCATGGATCCAATGCGTATGGCATAGCAAACTAAATACATTTTCGAGATGCTCAGATCGTTGCGGCTGAGATCGGTGAATAACACACGATTATTGTCAAACTGATCAATGTCCCGGGCAATGCCAGTGCGCGACCACTTAACCACATAGTTCTCACTGATTGGCTTGTGTGTGTCGCCATCGAAAAGTGTAAAAAGCAGATCTGAATCCTCCTGGAACTTGCACACAAACGCATTCACATGCAACAAAATGTTGTGCGAGTATTTGTTAAGGCCTCGCGTCGCCTCTCGATCGCTGGACAAACGCTGCAAGTAAATAATTTATATAAAATAGTATATATACTAATTTGAAAACAATTTCTTCAAACTCACGTTGGCTTTTTCAATGCGGTACACTGCGTGGACGTGATTCTCGTAGAGCTCGGTGGTGCAAATGGCATTGGTGTCCAATATGTCACCACTCTCGTCGCGCACGACCATATCGAGACCCAGCAGCTTGTTGCCGGTATCAATCTGTGCCGTCGCCTGTAATTTCACCTTGCGCATCTCATCCAGCGGCAGATTGCCGGATATCAAAGCAGCACGATTATTATTCAGTTCATTCATTTTGGGGCGAATCTTCAGAAAGTTGGGATTTGTGCTCTGCAAGTTTTTTAAAAACTGATTTAATTCAGCTTCTATTTAATTTATTTAATCTGAATTACCAAAAAGTAACTTTTCGCAATGCCACCCCACTCCAGCAGCACTTTGGTGATCTCCTCAACGATATCAGTTCGCTGTATACAATATTCTCCATTGACAATGCTATACTCCACCAAATGCACATAGCTCTTGGGAAAGATGCCGCGTGTTTCCTTTGCTCTGTACCGGAAAAAAGAAACAAGAGAAAGGAAGGAGACAATATATTAAAATGTGGCCTGCATATGGTAGTTTATAAATATATATATATATTGATATACACATATATAAACATTGATAAGTATTTATGTGTATTATATACATAGGCAAATGCAGGGGGTAATTAGAAAAGTTGTGTTTAAGAATATATTTGATTTTATATACCAAAAGAACTAATTTGCTATAGAACGCAACATATTGAGGAAGGAGTATGATTAAGAATAAGAACTAAATAATTTTTATTTTTTGAGACTTGGGACGATATATTAATATTTGCAGAATATGTCCTAAAAGTCTGAGATACTAAGTGGCCATATTTATTGTAAAAATAATAATATTGTAAATAAAGATTTGCTTGTTCAGCAATATTACTTTTGAGTATTCAAAATATTTATTAACTATCAAATCAGATAGAATACTTAATTTTGCTGTCAATATTTAAGTTTAAGCTTCCAATGAAGTGTGGTTGTTATTTAATGTTAATTTCATGTCATGTTATTATAGTCCATTATGCAGGCTACTTCTTGACAATAAAATATAAAAAAAAATATATATTTTGTGATCGATTGATCGTAGAATTCTTAAAATTAGGAATAATTAAATTGTAGTGAAATAATCTATTTAATTTTCTGATCGACTTTTATTTTTAAAACGATTTCTCAAAATGACTAATTGTTTACCAAAACTTGATTTAATTTGCAGTTCCAGATCATTCGAAACAGATTCTTAGATTTTAGTTTAAATCACACTATTTAATTTATATAAAAATCATTGCAGCTTTCTTATAAATAAATGTATCTGCATTAAGGTTTCGGCTGCAATAGTTTTATTGGAGAACCAAATCAGGTTATCAGAGAGAGGTCACTTGAATCAAATATTAAGTATTTATATTTTATGCATTATATCACGATTAAATAACAAGTTATCTATATTTCGATGTATTTAATAGCAGAAACTTTAGGTCTTACCCTCGTATGTACATATATGTATCTATATCTATGTATATTTATATATTACTTATGCACGATATGCTTATAACTGCAGCATGACACAATTCATCGTCGCCGCTGATGAATTACCCAACTCAAGCCAAGTCAACCCTCGATCGGAGCTGCGATGCTCAACAGCGGATGGGGCAGGGGCTGTGGCTGAGGCTGGGACTTGTCATTGTTTGGATACTTTCGGGGCAGAGGAAGTGCGCACAAAGTGTGACACTCGCAAATGAAATGGAATGCTTTAATTTGGCTCAATTCAGAAGTTGACATGCGGGGTGGCCGCCTTAATTGCCCCGGAGGCAACAAAACAGCATACAAGAACCATCATCAATCAGTAGTTGGGGTCTTTTGAGCATAGTTAACTCTACGATATATATTGGGGTTATGACAAATTGTTTCGTGGAACTTCAAGCAGGTACCGAGGAGAACTGACCTTCGATAGGGGGGGTGGTGCTGACCGCTGTGCTGCAATTTGATTTCCCGGAAAATGAAAGCGGCTTTGAAATGCTTAAATTTTCGATAGCTTATCGTTTTGAAAATCGTGAGAAAATGCACAATTAAAATTGATATTTTACTATAAATAAACACAACAAAATATTCGTAAACAGGCAAAACAAAAACAAATATGAATTTCGAATCGAACGACGAAGAGGTTATCACAACGCATTGAATTTCTTTTTAAATGCTTCACACTGGCAGCATTTTTATCGCTAACAGCAATAAATGCTTAAGTGTATCATCTACAGTGAAGACCAGCTATGAAAAACGCACATCTTTAGCTTGAATTGATCTTTAAGTAATGTCCATTGCATGACTGATTTTAACTTAAGATAATTTTGTAATTTATTATATGTGTTGTGTTTCATAGGTTTTACTGTATTTCATTTAATTTGTTGTATTTGTTTGGTTCTGGGTTCTCGGTCTGGGTTATGGGTCAGCACAAATATGAAAAGGTCAGCAGCTAGACAATCATGATGTTGTTGCTGTTTGGTTCTTTGTAGCTACTGTATCTTGGTTGTTGTTGTTTTTATAGCTTGCTTTCAACACGATAAGGCGCACCACCATAATACCCGGTCGTCTCAAGTGTGTGTCCAAGCACGCTGACACTATAGATAAATAAATACAAAAATGAAAACCCAAACGAACCTCTTGCCCCCACCGAAAACAGTAAACCAACATGGAAAATCCAGCAATAGCCAAAAGGGTCAAATTTTTTTATCTTTTATATGCTTTGAATTTCCAATGGAATTTGCCACATGAGCACATCTGTTTTGGACCAGCCCAGAGATGAGGATGAGGGCTGCTGTTTGGGTAATGGGTTAGGCCAAAGAATGCATTTCTACATATTGAGCAACTTGGCACAGATTCTAACAAAATGCTTAAGTAAACATCAACATGCCAAATGGGCGGCATTTTGGCCACCAGCTGGTTACCTGATTTATGCATCTCAAAAATTGTAAACTATTTCCGTTGTCTGTTTTAAAAATGAGGCTATTGTTATTGTTTGTTTTGTTTTTAAAACATATAAAGTTGCTGGAGGGGAAAATCTTGAGACAAATGTTTGGGCAGCAACGGAAGCCCCTTTAAATAATATTTAAAAAAGATTTTATTGACATTTGTTCCAAGTGAAGAAATAATTATATATAATTGAGTTCTATTCAGTTAAAGTAAAATATATTTTATAATCCAATGCATATATTGTTAACATTTTACTTTATTTTTTATAAAGTCAGTTTATGGAATAAAAAATAAGTAAACAAAAACTGCAGCTATATTTTGTAACAAATATCGAAAGTCGTCTAATACCAAACTTTCAACATGACCACAGTTTTGCGTTTACAGGGCATAAGATAGAGTCTCAAGAAATTAAAAGTTATTGAGACAAATATCTACAGATTCTATGAATGAAATTAAAATTTAAAAATTCAAATTAAATCACTTGTTTATAATTATGTATTGATTTTTCAATTCTGCTAAAATTTGTTATATCAGAAATGGAAATGCCTCTTGATTGAAAGCCCGTTCAATGACAGCAATCAGATAATGATATTTGTGATCGATAATCTTGCAAAAATTTAACATGGAAAACCACAAAATATAAATAAAAAATCGTTGAATTTTGAATTACGAAAAGTCATGTTTAATCGAAGCAAATTCATTTATTCATGCAAATTTCATAGTTTGTTCGTCATACTGTCGTCATTTTTCAAAAAGACGAATTAAAAAAAAAATTACAATCAATGGAGTGTACCACAAAAGCTGCAGATGAAGCATATGGAGACGATTGACCTGTACTTTCAAAAAGGATGATGCTACGTGCCACAAAAATTAAGAAAGAATATATTTATTGGGCAAAGAGTTTGCAGGCATCATATCTAAATAAATCTGGGATTTCTTTATTTATTTTATACTAACTACCACAAACAATTAAAACTCCTAAAGTGAACATTAATGCTGAGAGAGAGGGAGAGAAAATTTCGAGAAATATATTGTACTTCCCATGAATTAATTTTTTAAAACAATGAAAAATTTCACAGATTCGATATACCACAATTAACATATTTCAAAAAAAAAAAAAAAAAAACCTTATATTTCTTATTAAAAACCCATTATATGTTAAGTTCTAATTTTTTCAACCATATCAAGAATTTGATTATTTGAATGATAAAAATATGTGCAATTTGTAAATATTTGTACATAAACACAAAGTACATAAATTTCACAGCTAATTAATAATGCAAATCTATTTTGTTACATACGAACTACAAGCTGTATATATTTATAAGCTACACGATTATTTTCTTAAGCCATGAATATGCAGTAAAACGAATAAAAATACAGAGAAAGTCGAGATGTTAACGATAGATAGGAAGAGATTTGTTTTTTTTTTAAACTGTCTACTTACTTTTGCTTGTAGCCGTAATACCAATGTGTAGTTTCCTTGAGAATTATTAAAGCATCGCCCACATCCAAATTAAGGCGATGTGGCTTCGTGTCCTGATCAAAATTACATTTGGCTGTAAAAGAAAACAGAAGAATATTAATGATTAGTACAAATATATAATAATATAATCAATTTTTGTTTAGTTAAATCACCTGTTCCAGCTCAGCAGCAAAACGAAACTGAAACTGAGCTGGTAAATGAAAGCTTAGTCAAATTAAAGCTCAACCCAAAGCCCCAATCTAACTAGCTAACATTTTGGGGTGAGGGTTATCAATTAGTTGGTACAAATATATATATATGTGCTGTTGCAATGGGATCGGACATTAGGGTTACTTGTAATACATATAGCACTTGATAGAGTGCCCAGCGGATGGGGATACTAGCATTTTGCATTGCCACTGATAATGATAATGATGCCCCCGTCAAGTGGCGTTCTACGTGAGATTTATCTAACTGCACACTTCCTATGTATATAGCATAATGCTGATAAAGTTCTGGCTAAATGACGCATTTTGTTGAAACCGAGAAAAGAAATATGCAATGTGCACAATCTTTAAAGCATTGGGGCCACAGATGAGGATCGAGACAAAGACGCAGTTGCAGTTGCAGTTGCAGTTACAGTCACAGTTAAATCAGACAGTCGACGCGACATCGTCGTCACTTCCTCGCTTGATAAAAAAAAACTTGCATATATGTGTAAGTAAACATATAGTATATGCATCTTTAAATGTGTTTACATGTAGATACAATTATGCCACAGCTGCTGGCAGCGCCAAAAGCAGAAGCAGACGACGCAACAACAACAACAACAACCAAAGACCAGACGCCTTAGCGTGGCACGCCCCGGGTGGTGTCGATGTTGCTTGCCACCGTCCCGGTCCAATGACCGTTGTGCGGTCTCCGCGGCTGATGAACAAGCATAACCAGCGAGAACGACCTCCACAGCACATAAACTTAACAGCAACAACTACAACAACAACAACAATCGCAATCACAATAAGTGGCAACAATTTGCAAAGGTATTTGTTTATATATATTGTAGTACTACATATAGTATACCCATTGAAAAGCGAAATGAATGAGTATAACAGATATATAGATTTAAATAAAATATATGCGCATTTACATTGTGACGTTACGTGACAATCGTACGCGTAAATGTAAAAAAAGCTAGAAAACAGTCAAATTTTTTAAACAAAATTTTTATATCTGAGTAGCAATTCAGTTGGACTATATTTAGTAAAAGAGATGAAAACATTCGTACTTTCCGATTAAAAGATAAAGGCAAAAAAACAGGTGTGGCGTTACATTTATAATCAAATTTATATTCTAGACCAGGGACGCTTAAATAATTCAAAGGCAAGTGCTGACACCAATACATGCATGTGAAATTGTACACCAATACATTAACGAAGCATGTGATTCGATTCGGTCGACAAAAAAAAAGACAACGAAAAGTACTTGGCGCAGTCGTTCGGTCGACGAAAAGAGTTGTTTCTGTATTTATGAGCAAGTCTTCATACAGACACAGAATGGTTCAAACAATGCCAAAGGCAAAAGTGCAAAAGTGCATATACGCTTAGCTTCACTGTATTGGTCTTTTTGATCCGGAAACATCAACTTTACGACTGAATGATGTTGTATTATAATCTAATTAAATATCGCACGAATAGGTTCACAATCACAGTCCTAATATTAAGTTATGTTTATTGAATCTTACATATTATGAACTCAATACTATTGCCCTTTAAAAAGAGCCAAAGCGTCGGATATATAATATTCTGGGTTTCTAGTTAATTTAATGTATCGGGAGTCTTGATTCCCATTTAAAGTTTCATAAGCCAAGAATAATATTTAAGAATATTAAATGATTAAAATAACGTTTTGTTTTACTAGTTTCTTTTTATTTTCAGGATAGATTGACTGGTAAAACATTACAGTTTTGATAAGAACCTTCAAATGCCTGAGAACTTATTTTAACAGAGTTCATTTTATAATAAAACACAATATTCTTTACTCTTATAAATGTTTTCAACTTTTTCATTGCATGGAATTGCAAAAAAATAACTTGTTTTTTTTTTTTTTTTTTAAGATCTGTCTTAAAACAATAAATAAATTATTATTATCCAGTTAAGCTTACTATTATATTTTACTTATTTTGTATGTTAAGTTACAGTTGTATTTATTTCATTTATCTATACGGGAGACTGCGAATATGTCCTATTTAAAGTGTAATTGCCAAACTATTCTCTGTTAATTATATTGGTAATATTTTTACCATATCTATAAATTTGGGAAACTGATTTTTAAAATAAGTCTCCCACAAAATAATAATTTCGCTATACCATACGAAAATCGCTAAAAAACAAAAAATAGATATACATACATATTTTAAATCAAATTTAATTATTGTGTTTTTTTAATGTTTTAGAACTGGTATTTTAGCATGTTATCTATTCTTAAAAAATCCGTCCGATCATACAATAAACACAGTTATTAAATCATCAAACAAAACTCATTCAAATATGATGATACTTTTCAATTTAGTTTACAGGATATCTTCAAGTCAAACACTCATCGACTTGTGCATTCTTACCTGTTATTCGGATTTTTTTTTTTTTTATTTTATTCTATATTTACTCGCATTTGTGAGTTAGTGAGTGAGAGATACTGTGATCTGCCCAAATTGCATGGAAAGTTAAGCCCGGAGTGGGTCAATTGCAAAAACCAGTCGAGCATGTCCAGTTTCATTCAAAAGATATTGTCTATAGCGAGTGTAGTAAATGCGTTTTAGTTTATTCACTTTCTGGAATGCAACAGACACGCTTCAAAATAAAAAATAACAATAAGGAAATTGATGGTTCCAGTAGCTAACAACGAAAACAATATGGTTAAAGAAAAGTCTTCCTATATATTTAAATAGTTAAACTAACATTAATTAAAGTTGAGTGAATAACAATTATGAAGCTTTAAAGCGAAAGCATCTGCAAGAATTAAAAAATAATTTTTTTTTATATTTTTTATACGATATATAATTCAAAATTATAAAATATTGAAGATCGGTTCCTATATTTGCAATAATATAAAGTTGAGCCCTAATTTGATTACTACAAAAGATTAGGCCGAATTTTGGATTTTTTCTTATATTTTTATTTTGATATAAAGAATTTATATATACAATTTGAACTGAAAGTAATATCTTTGGTTAATAAATTTACGCTCAATTATGATGTGATCGCTTCTAGATGTTGCCTTGATATGATTTTAATCAAATTTTACCAACTAAATTAATTATAATAATCGATTGAGATATCTATAGATAACCGACTAATTTTAATATATATGTTGGTCAAAATTATATACATTCTCTCTGGGTACAAACAGGTCTCTATCAATACGTTACACATTTCGTTACATAATTATAATTTCCATTTTTAAGAGTGATAATCTTAAACATTTTAATTTGAATTTAGTTTTAATAATTATTCTCTTTTTAATAACTACAAATAATTTCTTTAATTTACTTTCAGTTTAATTGTTAATCATATTTCTTGTCATATCTTTCCATTCTATTTATGCATTCATTGCAATTTTCAATGCACTGAAGCTTTGAGGTTGGAACATTCGTCGCTCTTATGCAAAAGTTGAGAACGCAAATGCATATACAACAATAATTTTCTGAGAAATGGCGAATGATTCATGATGATGATGACGACGACGACGACGACACTGCCGGTCAAGTCAATCAGTCATCGAACAAGGTACACACCTTGCAGGGGCAAATTGCCAATCAAAAGGTCATCAAATTAAACTCATTTCCCTTTTTTGTCGATGTACGATAAGGCAGGAGCAATTGAAACTATACCTAGATATATAAAAACTCATTCAATACTCTTTTGGAATTTGTGGGCTAACGGAAACAATCATGAATAATGAAATGCATGCGCCTGGGTTATAAATAAACGAGAGAGCACAGCCAAGTCACGGCTGAATGGTATGAGAAGAAGAAAGGGTACAACATAAATTGAGTAGGGCAACAGGCAGGTAAGCCAGGTAGTCGGATCCACCACAAACAAAAGCCAACTTTATGGCCAGCCAGAAGTGGACAAATTGTATGGAGGCAGACTTGTGTACAGCGGATGCAGCTGAATGCAATTGGATTTTCACAACTTCTCGCTTTAGACCCCAATAGGGGGACGCAGCACGTGCATACGGTGTGTGCCTTGGCCTGGGCCAGACATTGTCACAAAGTGCAACAGCAGCAGGTAAAAAAAAATATTAAACAGAGCTCAACTTGAGCTGCCAATGTTGCATAGTAGATTAACCAAAACAATCATAATAATAATAAAAATAACAACAAATTGCTAACAAGTAAAAACTGCGACGCTTCGTCATCTTCGCAGTTGACGCAGGCCATATAAATACATATCTACATATATTATATATGTGTTCATAAAAAACAACAATCGTGACTGTAGCCCCCCAATGGAAGCAGCGACGTCAACAGCTTGGCTCATTTCAAATTTCAGGTTTAAATAGCACGCGGCTAGGCGGGATTATATGAATAGATATGTTTATAATATCACACGTTAGGCACGAATGATATTTTTGAAATTGATTCACAGTTGATTCAGAATGTATTATAAACTGATAAATGAAACATAGTTTTTGATAGATTACATGAATTTTAACCACAAGCCTAACTTATCGCATCGAATTTAATTTTAAGCAGAAATCGAATAGCAAGAATTTAAATATTACTTTGGTTAATTGTATTCCACGAATGTTTCTATTTTGATTTTCGCTATCGAAAACCAGAAACTTGTTCTATTTATAATTTTTACATTGTAAATCATTGTTTATTCTTATTATACATATAAATTATTTATATGCAAAATAGAAACTATTAAATGGCAATTTATATTAAGAATTTATGAAATAACACAAAATTTTTATAGTTTGTAAAAATATACAAAAACTAATAACACATTTATATTTTTACAAAATTATTAATTAAATTGTTATGAAATAAATGAATATTATGAAATATTGAACTACATAAATTTGATTTTCCTATATTATATTATTATTTAGGAAATATAAAATTCGAGAATATAAATGAAAAGAAACATTATTTTAACATTTAAATTTGATAAGTGGACTCCCATTAAATCTTTACCAAATGTATTGTATATTTGTAATACTTTTAAAAAATAGTTGAAATTACGTATAATTATACTATGCAACCAATTCTGAAATATTCTTGTATTCCGTACATCTGAGAGCCGGTCGTTGATTCCGAAAAATCAATAAAAATAATTACTTAATTTTAACTTTTTTTTAATTCAATTCCAAATAACTTCTAAGCAAGTAATAAGTTTAAAATGTCGTTAGAAAAATTGATGAGATATTTTATTTATAATTTATTTACATTTTTTTTCAAGATACATTTTTAAAAAGTCGAAAATCAATTTCTTTCGATTTGCTCGAAAACGAACCCAGAAATATAAAGTTTAAGGAAACTTCTTTTCGAAATTCGCGACCGGCTTTACATATTGTTTCAAAAATATTTATTTAATTAAATTAAATATCAAAAGAATATAAAACTATACCACCAATTGTATTATTGAATTTTCAATTTACCTTTTTTATGCATTAACAACAATTATTAAAAAATATTTTTTAAAAATGTTTTAGTCACTGTGACCGAATACTTTTTCTCATCACTAAATCGCTTAATATTTTCTAAGCTTATTTGTTGTGGGATTCTGTTCTAAGCTGTGAGCTCAGCTACGATTTACAGATATACTTATAGCTATGTATGTTTGTATCTTCGTGGGCAGTGGCATATTTTAAGTAGGCGGATATTTAAATAAAGTAATTATAACCCACAATCAAGCTCAGTAATTGCAAGATTTATTGTTCTTATTAACACTATACTTAGGAGAATTAAATTTGTTTTGTATAATTGTCATGAGTGCAGTTTTTATAGCATCGCTGTGAGGGTATTCAACTTTAGAACTAAATAATTTCTTAATATTATTATTACAATATTCTCAACCCCTTTGCGTGCGCCACTGCTCCGAAGTATACTTATGTATAATATATGTACATTCCTACACTTGTAGACGATTTAAGTTTGGGGGTCAATTATAATGATTCTCAACGGTTAAGACGCAGCTTGTAGACTGGCTAATAGCATCTGAGACTCTCATCTGTATGAACTGTTGTAGATATATAAGAATTTGTATATATATACTTAGTTGTAGTAGTATATATTAGGGAGTTTAGCGTAAGCGCTCCATAACACTTTTTATGGGCGTGTTGAAACTCAAATTCTATTGTCTTGCATTGTTTTTTTTTGGTATTTTGCAAAAGTTATTAAACAAACATAATATTTCAGGTAGGTATACAAAACGACAAAGAACGAACCCTATTTGAAGATAAGATTTTATGGACAGTTGACAGTTACAGTTAATGGCGCCGCGGTCGTAAAACCCAAAAGAATTACTCGAAAAATTAGACGCAGTACAAAAGAAATGTTATTATTATTATTACTATGGAGCAGGCCATAAAAACTGTGGAAATGTAAACAAAAACTTGACCCATTTAGGTCACAAAAAAGACAAAAAAAAAGATTATTAATAATAAGGATACTATGCGGTTTTATGGCTTGTAGCAATTTCCTAGTAATAAAATTTTTGAAAACATTTTGAAATGCTTTTACTGTTTAACAAAAGTATTTTTTTCAGGAAATGATAAATAAAACAGACTAAAAATGTTGTGTACAGTCAAAAACATTTCTAGAAAAATTTATTAAATTAATTTATTTAAAAGTAATTGATATTTCAAGTTCAAAGTTTTGATGGAAATTCAATAAAATATATTTAATTCCAAAGACCGTGCTACTGAATCATCTGACACCTTTAACCCGGGGTCCATAGACTTACAGCTAGAAGCTCGATAAAATGAAACCAGTTTCAACTGCCATGGACGAGACACATGTAGATATGTGACATGACGCATCAGTCATTTGTTGTCCATTCCAATGGACGCCCACGAGTCAAGCGCCGTTACTTTCTACTTAGAGATCCAATTCGCAATGGAGGACAGAAATTGCGCTCTATATACACAATTTATGCTTAATTACAATCAATTGGAGCGTCGAACTTTTGCTTTCCAAGATTTGGAAATGACAATTACAATACGAAGATGCGACAATCTTTTGACATTGGCAATCTGAGCACATCAATAAAATTATCGAGTAAGTGCATAAGTCTGGGCAAAATGAATTGAATGGAGGTCACAATAGCAACGATTGAGTTTCAATATATACAAAAAGTCTTTGAATTGCGGAATGGAAAGCGCAGATTAGCTTTGGAGTGCGCATTCTACATAAATAGGGTATATGCATGTCTGATATCAAAATATGTGGAAGTGGATGTCGCTGATGTTGAGTACACTTAGTTTACGCAATTGCCATTTAGGGGGGGATGTGTTCATACATGTACAAATATATATAGATGAAGGGAAGAGGGTGTTTTGTGGCTGTATTTATAGTTTTTGAATCGGCAAACAAACATGCAGCTGGCCCGTTAGGGGAATGTCTCTGTATTTGGACAAGTTTCTTCCCGTTTACATAATATTGTAGTATTCTATTGTGACGTTAGATAGTTAGATAGATGGAAAATTGAGAGAAAACTATAATTCTTCCCAATCGTAAAGTGGACTTCCAGATACAAAATAATTTTTAAAACTCCACAAAATGAAAATGTAAAGAAATGCAAATTAATCGATTATTCCATTACAAAATAAATATTTTAATCGATGACTTTAGGAGTGGTACAATCAATCGATAATCGATTGCCTGCACATTCTTTGATAACCAATTTAAAAACATTTCCACTTGATTTAAATACAACTTAGATTACCTAAATTATAATTCAAATTTTTAACGTACTTTAAGTATTTTCGGGATTGATTTCAGAATTAGAATAATATCAAAGTAACGTACTTAATATTTCAAGTACACATTTTGCATTAGAATAAGAATTTCATTTTAATATTTCTCCAGTATTTCTCCAGTATTTCTGCATTAAATTGAGACACAATAAAAGTGAAAAATAGAAAAGAATTAGGACGTGAGACTCCCAATGGCTATAGCGAAGTTCGAGATCAGCTGTTCATGGTAGTTATTTGCTTTGCTGCTATTTGAAAAATGGAAAACACTTGCAATTATGTAAATAAAAAGGAATTTTTATTTCATGAGCCGCAAAAATTAACGAGCAAGAAAATTTTAATTAAATAGAAAAACCAAACTGGAGCTAGAGCGACTCATCAGTAATTCGGCTCAACTCCACTTCACTTCACTTCACTCCAACACTCGTCTCCCTGCTTTTCAATGCAGAGCCTCATTAAGTTTTACGTTTGCTTTGCTCTTTGCTGTTGTTGTTGTTGTAGTTGTTGGTGCTATTCAAATTTAGAAGTAGTATATAGAATGTATGCTTGCCTTTTCTCTCTCTTTACGCTTTCCTCGCTCTCTCTCTCTCTCTAAAGATGTATGCAAAGAAAGTATTGCCCAAAGCGGTGAGTCAAGTGTAAATAGTAAAAAAGAAGAAAACAAAATACATATAAAAGAGAAGAGCAGAGAGACGAAAGAGGGAAATACTCTCGCAGGTGCAATAGACGCGCAACTAAAGCCAATGAACAGTAGAGTAGTTCGGCAAATGCCTGACAGCGTTCAAATGTCACACATCATCTTAAATAGAAATGAGTGTGAGAGAGACACTGTGCAATTGTGTATTAGTATGTGTATATGTGCTCCCGCTATGCATTGCAAGGGGGAAAAATATGGAAGCGATCCCTCCCCCTCTCACTTTGCATTCAAATTGCACCTCTTTGAAGCATTAAATGACAAATACAAACAAAAGCTTAACAAAATGTTCTATTATTTGCTCAAATGTGGGACAACGAATCGCATTTTTATCGCATTTCAAAATGCGCTGCATTGTTGTTGTTGTTGTTATTCTTATGTACTTACATATTTGCCTAGTCTTTAAATTATAAGACGCAAGCGTTAAAACAAAAACAAAAAAACTAAGGCGATAAGACAACAAACTATTGTTGATAAGTAACAAAAAATTATATATGAGCACAAATTCTAGGCAAGTATAATGCAGCGAGGATAAGTTTAACAAAAAATATACCCTTGTAAAAGCTATGATATAGTCGTCCAATTTTAATAAAATTTTAAATATAACTTCGATTTGGCAAGTTTGGTAATTATATCTCCTAAAACACATTGTTCCTATAGGAACTATAATATATATATACTAGTCCTATCGTAGTCCAATTTCTGCATATTTCGTGGCATATTATAATGCCCTCTCTGCAAGGGCATAAAAAACTTAGATATAACACATACATATGCATATGAATACATACATATGTATGTAGAACTATTTGTATATATACATACAGGTAAATTTATGAATATACATATCTTGGTTTCTTATTACAAGACCGACAAATGAAACTAAACTCAATGCCGTTTGTAATCTAACTTCATATCATTTTCAATACATATTACGAAAAAAAAAAATGCCGCAAATTTGATTAACTTTATGATAGTCGGCCAACCTGATGAAAATCAAGGTAGAAAGAGGGTGGCAGAGAAAGAGAGAGATAGAGAGAGAGAAGGAGACAGTGAGGCAGATACTGGGCCAAACACGTGTAAATATTAATCACAAACATTGTGAATGGCCAGGTTAACGCGATTGCGAGACTCTGAATTGTGCTTATACATATATTAATACATACAATACATATATTTTTGTTTTATCTATTGAACATCGCACACAGACTGAACACCAAAAAGGTCAACAAACAAAAGAGCCGACAATAAAAAAAATTCACACATACGGGTCGATGAGAGCATTTCAAAATGTTACATTGCCATTTCATGGTCATTGCCAATGAATAGACTGCGATTTGTTGTTGTGCACAGTGCATGGAGAATAGATGCTTATTCTCGTACACATACATACAAACAGACACATACATATGTATGTACGAAGTGTAAGTGAATGCAAGCAGACGATAGAAAACAGGTTACAGGTATTACGGGTGCCCAGCAGAGAGAGAGAGGGGCAAGCTGGTAGGCAGAGTCGAGAATTGATGCTTGTGTTGAAAGGCAATACAGCGATGCAACGCGTTGCAGAGGCTGGGCAAAAACAGGATGAGATTGAAAGAAAAATGAAATTATTGTGCATAAAGAAGAAGAAAGTCGGTGTGAAAGACATAAAGAGCAGCAGCAGCGACCACATGGCCGACCGGCAAGTGCAAGAAGAAGAGAGATGGTGCAGCAGCAGCACCAACAACAACAACAAGTTACCGTAGCAACGCAGCAGGGGAACCAAAAATCAAGATCCGCACTTAAGAGCAAGGTAAAAGAGAGAAAGAGAGAGAGAGAGAGTCTGTGTGTAATGTGGAGACCGAACAGCGAACAGTACAAATGCTTAAAATTCATTGTTGTTGTTGTTATTGTATTCATCTTCTACTTTTTTGTATCTTTTGTTAAGTTTTTTTTTTTGGAATTGAGCGCAACACGCAGAGCACCCACACAGCGTGTAGTTATTGTGGTTCTGAGAAAGGCAGCCGTAAATTAAACACTTTGTTTAAACAATTTGTTTTTTTTTTGGCGCTATAATATGTTTAATTAATAATATACATTATTTCAAAAACAACAACAAAAGTATCTTTGCGTTTGCTTTTGCTTTTGCTAAATTGAGACTCACCAATGCCAAATGACTGCTTAGCATTGCAATCACTCCACACAGTCATCTTGTATGATTGTTGTTATTGTTGTTGATATTGTTAACTTTTACCATAAGCACACGGCAATAAACACACACAAGCACTTATATACACATATATGTTTGTGTATATACTTTCGTTTGGCAAAAAGAAAACGAGACGCGAAATTAAAAATAAAAACAATAAAAGCGAACTACTTATAAATTTAAGCAACACGTAGTTGAATTTGAATTTTTGTGTTCACAACGCCGACAACATTGAAGTTTTGCGAGGCTTAGAATTATTTATTGCACAATTCCATTGCTGTTTTTTGTAGATTTTTCTTTTTTGTTGTTATGTGCTAGCTACTTGCTGCGTTGTTAATTTGTTCTCATTTTGGGAGTTGCCCGCACTTAATCTCTGCTTACGCTCCCGCACGCACACACGTACAAACACACTCGAGCGGACATTATTCCACTTCGTCGTTTCGTTCACAATTAATTAATTAAGCGGAATGAACCCCGCGCGCAGCAAACGCTTCAACTGTTGCTCTGTTTCTATTGTGGCAATGTGCCCAGTCGCGGCAAGCGCAACAATACCTTAAGAGAAGCTTAAAAAAATACCAAAATAGAATATGTATTTACTGTCATGAAATAAATATTTAATTTATTTTTATTTACTTAAAGGCGAACTGAAAATATTTTTAACACAAACTGTAATAAAATATAGAAAAGCTGAGAGTAATTTTTTATTTGAATATAGTGTGACCAGTCTCAAAAATACTCAAATTAAAGTTAAAAACAATTAGAATTTAATTTAATTTTTGTATAGGATTACACAGTTTAGTGCCATATTTCATTTATTTTTTATTAAATTATAGAAAATTATTGCAAAAGTAAATACAAGTATTTTTTTTTAAGGGCTGCAACAGCACTTTTTTTCTGCACAAAATAAGACCGGTCGCACTGTTTTCAGGCAGACGCACATCGTGAAATAATTTTCGGCGCGCCATTTCTGCTATAAATTTAGCACAAATTATACAAAGTTGCAAGTGTTATTTATTGTTTATGTATTTGTGGAGCTGTTGGCTACGTCCACCATTCGCCGCAACCACAAATTAATTAATTTCAAAGCGCAAGTTTAGTGTTGCACGCATTTGTGTAATATTGCAACCGCGTTGCGATTACAATTTTTGTGACGATTAGTGTAAAGTTTATGTTTGTGTTTAATAGTTAGCCGGAGCACAATAATCAATTATGTTCGGCGGCACTAAACCAACCTTCGGAACTGGAGCCGGAAGCACTGGCTTTGGCACTTTCAGCAACACCGCGGCAGCAACGCCTTTTGGACAATCGGCGTTTGGCAAGCCAGCGACGCCAGCATTTGGTGGCACGCCCGCCTTTGGTGCCCAACCGGCACAACCATCTATGTTTGGGAGCCCCGCAGCGCCAACGCAACAGACGGGCGGACTCTTTGGCGGTCCTACTACATCTAGTGCCTTTGGCGGCACCACACAGGCACAAAGTGCATTTGGAGGTTAGTTTATGAACTGCTGTAAAATCTAGTTTCATTTTAGGCCTGTTCCGAAATACGCTTGCGAATGCAAAAACGATACAATTTCGCTTAAACGATTTTCAATTTTATTTTTACATTTTTTAAACACCTTTTACTGCGCACTTGAAAGCAGCCTTGATGACTCATTATTGAATGCTTTGTTTAAAATATACATATATATTTATTATACTATCAACAAGTTAATTATTGGCAAACCAAAAGATAAACAAAATTAGAAAAACAGTCAGAGGTTTTTCGGTATTTTATTTTAGTAGAATATTAATATTTTTATATTTGGGCTTAAAAAATTAAATTAAGTCTGTTTTTTATATGGTTATTTTAAAGGATCTCATTTTACTATAAATAATTTTAAAAAAAATTATGAACTGCTTAAGATTGTTAAAATTTTTCGTTCATAACTTAATGTTATTAATTTTGTATGCAACTGAGGAAAATGTCCTACTAAAGTCGAGTTTACCCGACCCCATGCATATTTTCACATACATTAAAATCAAGCAGTGCAAATCAATTTTTTCACTGCAAGCAGTTCAACTGATATGCAAGCAGAGCAAATCTGAAGGCACTTCTCTTTTTTATCCATTTTCTTATTGTTAATTAAAAAAAATTATATATGGGACCATTTTAATATTTAATATATTTTACACAAATTTGTGAAATACAATTTTTGAAATTGGGGAAATACCCTTTAACAGCAAGTGCAAAAGATAACAAATAATGTGTAATACGTGCAATGAGGAAATTGTTAATGATGCAATTCGAAACTCGGAACAGGTCTTAATTATTTTTTTGTTTTTGTTTATATTGAATTAATATCATTGCTTATTTAATTGTCTATGTTTATTCTGTTTTTAGGATTCTCGCAGCCACAGCAGGCATCCAATATATTTGGTTCCACCCAGGCGGCGCCAAATACATCCATGTTTGGCCAGGCAGCGACAAGCGCCTTTGGCGCCGCCAAGCCAGCCACCTTGGGCATGAGCAGCTTTGGCCAAACTCCGGCTGCACAGCCCACTACCTCACTGTTTGGCCAGCAGGCAGCGCCCACAAGTACTGCGGCATTTGGCAGCTTTGGGCAGACGGCGCCGACAACAACAAATGTGTTTGGCAGCGGTGCTGGATCGGCATTTGGGCAGCCGCAGGCGGTGACAGTGGGCGCTCCAGGTGGCGTTAATTTGGGCACCTCACTCGTCAAATATCAGCCTACAATTGGCACGGACACATTGATGAAGGGCGGCCAGCCGAATAATGTCAATACCAAACAGCATTGCATCACGGCAATGAAGGAATACGAGATGAAATCGCTGGAGGAGCTGCGCATGGAGGATTACCTGAGTTCACGTAAAGGACCAGCACCGGGTAGTGCGCCAGGCGCCTTTGGTTTCAGCAGTCCCGCAACAACCGCTCAGCCAGCATCAAGCGGTCTCTTTGGCGCGCCAACACAACAGCAGCCCGGCACAGGTCTCTTTGGGCAGGCGGGGGGCACAGAGAACAAAAGCCTCTTTGGCGCCTCGGCGTTTGGACAGCCGGGAGCAACCAGCGCCTTTGGCGCACCCGCCCAGCAGAACAGCTTTCTGCAAAAACCATTTGGTGCTGCGCCGACTAATGCGTTTGGGGCGACAACAACTGATGCAGCTAATCCATTTGGTGCCAAGCCCGTGGGTTTTGGTCAGGCTGGTGGCAGCATGTTCGGTCAGGCGGCTGCTCCAAGTGCTGCACCTGCTTTTGGGCAGACCGCTGGTGCTTTTGGTGGATTTGGCAACAACACAGCAGCGCCCGCTCAACAAACATCTCTGTTCGGTTCGACAAATCCCGCTGATCCCAACAAGCCGACATTTGGCCTGGGCGCTACACAGACAGCAGGAACGACGGCATTTGGTGGCTTTGGCGCACCAGCAACTAGCACCGCCGCTGGTGGTGGCCTCTTTGGCTCCAAGCCGGCGACCAGCTTTGCGGCGCCGGCATTTGGCGCCAGCTCCACAGCAAGTACGGGCTTCAATAACTTCTCACTGAGCAATACTAATGCGGGCACCGGAGGCGGTCTATTCAACTCCAATTTAAATAAGCCGGCCACCTCGGCCTTTGGCGGCTTTGGCACCACCTCAGCGGCGCCACTTAATTTTAATGCTGGCAACACGGGCAACTCCATCTTTAACAATGCAGCCAAGCCCGGTGGCGGTTTGTTTGGTGGCGCCACAACCTTGGGGGCTGCTCCTGGCACAACAAACGCTGGTGGTGGTCTCTTTGGTACAGCGAATACAACTGGAGGCTTTGGCAGCACACTGGGCGGTGTATTTAACAATATGGGCGGAGGTGGCAATGCGGCATTATCTGGCATTGGAGGATTGGGGGCGTCGCCAGCTCAGGGCATGGTTTTGGTGCCCATACATCAGCAGATTCTCTCCAAGGTAACGTCGCCGTACGGTGACACGCCCATTTTTAAGGATCTAAAGCGCAACGATGATGTGGATGCCACGCGTGCCACCAATCCTGCCGCGCAGCAAGCGCTCCTGGATTTGAACAGCAATCAGTTTAAGATAGCCAATAAGGAGAGTCCCGTTTCATTACGAATCAAGGCATTGGGCACATCAAAGAATCACAAATCCATGTTCAACGGCATGGAGGAATTCGATGCCAGCGTGGAGGGCTTCAATCTTAAGCCAAATTCAAAGCGTTTGGTTATAAAAGCCAAGCCCAAATCGACGAGCGTTAATGAAATAAACAGCAGCCTGAACAGCAATAATAACAGTAATAATAATAATAATACTAATAACAATAGCAGCAACAGTCCACAACAGATTGCAGTGCGACCACAACGTGAATCTTTCAACGGCGCTATACCAACGGAATTAACTGGAGGCGTCGCTACAACTGCAACTGCCAATCGAGCTCAGGATCAAGATACCAGTCGACGCGAGTCGTGGTTGCATCCCAATAATTTGGCCAA
Source organism: Hirtodrosophila alboralis (assembly GCA_035043045.1). Lineage (NCBI taxonomy): Eukaryota > Metazoa > Arthropoda > Insecta > Diptera > Drosophilidae > Hirtodrosophila > Hirtodrosophila alboralis. Next base: position 414,934 of record JAWNNH010000280.1, on the reverse strand, counting down.
GGTGCGTCAGCATAATCTACAATCTGGCATGGATCAGACACCTTTAAATAGCACCCTCACAGAGCTGGTGCCACGCAAGCCGTTGGAAACATACAAAAATGTGGGTACGGCACGCCTATCGGTGTCCACCATACCAGAGAATCCTTTCGAGGATCAGTCCAGTACAATTTCTCGACGCTCTACATACATTTCTGAGCATGGCAATGAGAGCACGCTCTCAATACGCTCACCAATACACGACGAGGAACAGCGTCTGGCCATTGAACCACCCGCAGATAATGATCCCACCGCTGATGTTGATAATGAGGCGCATCCAACAGGCATTGTATTGCGACGTGTAGGCTATTATACCATACCCTCACTGGATGATCTCAAGTCCTATCTGGCCGAGGATGGTTCCTGTGTAGTGCCGAATTTTACAGTTGGCCGCGAGGGCTATGGAAATGTTTATTTTGGCAAAGAGATGGACGTTGCCGGTCTCAATCTGGATGAAATTGGTAAGTACATTTGAAATTAAACACTTTATTTATTATTCTCACTTTATATTAAATACGTTTGTAACAAACTAAATAAAATATTAATTTAATTTTTTCTTTTTCATTGCAGTACATTTTCGCAATAAAGAAGTTATCATCTATCCAGATAATGATAATAAGCCACCAATTGGCAACGCTTTGAATCGCGAAGCTCAAGTTACTTTGGATCAGGTTTGGCCAGTGGATAAAACGAAGCATGAGGCCATTAAGGACGCACAGCGTCTGCTTGAAATTAACTGGGAGGGTAAATTGCGTCGTGTGTGCGATAAGAATGCAACGCGTTTTATTGAGTACCGACCGGAGACAGGCAGCTGGGTTTTCCGCGTCAAACACTTTTCCAAATATGGCCTAAATGATAGCGACGAAGATGAGGAGGAGCTGCCCACCGATCCAAAGAAAGCCAAAATGATATCATCAGATGCGCAGCGGATTGCTGCCACTTCCACCGATAAAATGACATTAACATCGCTACGAAATGCACAGAAAGTCTCTGAGGAGGCGGCACGTAATATGGATCCCAAGGCATTAGCTTCAGGCGTTGCCAGCGGCTTTCGCCCAATGGATAACTCAGCTGAGTTTATGCTAATGGATAAGACGCGTGAGTAGACACTTTAACATATTCATAATTTAACAGCAATTTATTTACTTTTGTTTCTCTGGCAACACAGAGTTCTTTCAGGGCGGCGCCAACTCAGATTTGTCCATGTTTGATGCCCCGCGCACTGTGACAAGCCCCACTTCAATGCTCGCCAAGGAAGTTGTCGGCAACGAGCCGCACAAATTTCAGCTAATAAAATCATCGTTCTTTGCAGATGACAGCGACGATGATATGGGTGTGTAATTGTTGCTGTAGCAAAATTAACTATATACCAATTCGCATCGTTTTTGATTTGTTTTTATTTTTTTCGTACAAAGTTTTTATAGAAAAATATCTGTGTGTTTTAAATATGTAGTTTTGAAACCTTAAAATTTAAATAATTGTAATATAAAGCTAAAAATATTTGGAAATATATGTAAATGTTAAGCTTATGTAAACAGAATTTAAATCAGCTAACAATGTCGATTCAAAAGGATTTTATTGGAATTGAATGACGAAATTAATTACTTATTTTGATTATATTGAAGACCCGAATTGATTGAGGAAGGTTGTCCCTATTATAATTTATAAACGAATCTAACAGAGCACTAGAAACAAAATTAACAAATTTATGTGCGTTTTTATACAGCGGACGAACTTCAATTAATTTTTTATTTGTACTACTGAAGTATTTTCATATAATAAAATTAAAGTTAATCATATTCTGCGTAATAACCGTTTATAGTTTTCTAACATGTTTTAACTGCCGAGTTTCGATTGTTGCTTTAACTGCATTCTTTTGTATCCCAACAGATTCGGCGCCGATGTTACATCGACCTCAATTGCAGCGCAACCAAAACTTGTTCAATCAGGACACTCACTTATGGAAGGATGCTGCCGGCTCAGAAACATCCAGTGAATATGGACGTCAATCGCCACTCTTGCCAGTTTCCTCTTCGGCATCCGTCGCTAGCATAATTCGAGAATTACAATCCGAGGAGGTAAATGTATTTGAACTGTTAATCAACTGATAGTTACTAATTTTTAATATTTTTGAAGGCTTTATCGGTGACTGCTGAGAGCCAAATTCAAACAGAAAAAAGAGCACAGGCAATGGCTTTGGGCGCTCTAAAGCCATTCAACTTTATCATCAAACCCAAAGTGGCACCTCTGAAAGTATTCGCCTCCGTGGTGCCAATAACACGTTCCATTGCACACGGCCTCTATGATCACTGGATAGCCGATCATGGTTTTTACAAGGGACGAGGCTTTAAGCTCAGCTTCGGACCACAAAATACACTGATGATGCCAAATACGTTTAACAAAATGCGAAGCATCCGAGAGGGTAAGTACTGAAGTTTACCCCGGAGAAGAGTATAATTTCTATATACTTTAATTTATTTTTACAGAAGGTAGCAATGCTTTAGCCACATCAATGGCCTTTACGCCTCGCGCCTCAAATGATTACTCGTCCAATATGCTGCAGCTAATGCACTTTAATACTGTGAACTATTACGACAATTTTTACGATAGCATTGTGGGACATTTGGAAGTGCAGCTGCAGGGCAGTGTCAGCCACCAGGTGGAAGGCACCGATTGTCCCTGGCTGCAGTCGGATGGCGGAACACAGCTGATTGCCAAGCATCTAGCCGAGGCCATTAAGCTGAGCACCTCGAGCAGTATGGCAGCATATGGGGTGTCCGTATGGTCGCTTCTATTTGCTTTGTGGGGTGAGCACGAGGAGCTAATCGGACAGGATACAAGTTCGCACTTTGTGGTCATGTGTCGACGAAATTTACTCTCGGAGTGGCTGGAAGATACACTGGTCAGCAAAGATCTGCTTTCAAAGAAAGTCGGCAGTAATGGTTATCTAGCCCATATGCTCGACTTGTTATACTGCCATCGTGTGACCGAAGCCTGTGAATTGGCCTTTAACTACGACGATTCCAATCTGGCATTAATATTGGCCCAGCTCAGCTCTGGTGCTGTGGTGCGTTTCCTAATGGAAGAGCAACTCTTTGCCTGGCAGCAAAGCAAATCGGATAAACATATTAGCGTGGAGCGCCTTAAGATGTACATGCTGGCTGCGGGTGTGCCTCTAATGCAGTCCTCTCAAGGTCCCATTAATATACTGGAGGATAACAACTGGCTGACCGTATTAGCACTGCAATTGTGGTACTTTACTCTGCCCACCTCGTCCATACCTGATGCCCTGCTGGAGTACGACAAAGCTTTCCATGCCGATGAATGCTACGCGGAAGAACCTAAACCCAGTTACAAACGCTCACCCTATATCAGCCGCCAGCCCGTTTACGATTTACGCTATCATCTGCTGCAGCTTTACTCGCACCGCGTGCATTCCTTAGAGCAAACATTGAATCCGATTACACACACCTCAGATCCCATGGACTTTCGCTTGAGGTGAGAGATTATATTAATAAATTCTAGCTGTGGCTTTCAATTTGTTTTTTTCAGCTGGCTTCTGCTGCAAACATTGGATGCATTGGGCTATCACCATTGCACTCCATTAGCTGAGGCGCAGCTGCACGTGGACTTTGCCAGCCAGCTGGAGAACGAAGGTCTATGGCATTGGGCCATCTTTGTGCAGTTGCACATTAAAGATCGCAATCAACGTGAGCGTGCTGTCCAGCACACGTTGCAGCGTCATGTTAGCGTCTCTGCTCATGAGGCATTCAACGAAGAGGAGTTATTTATCATACAACAGTTGGGCTTGCCAGAGTCCTGGGTGGATTACGCCAAGGCCTTAAAGGCGGGCGTTTCAGGACAGCACCATTTGCAGGCAAAATATCTGTTGAAAGCCAAACATTGGGTGCTCGCACATGAAATAATCTTCCAGCATATTGCACCAGACGCTATTATAAACAGTCAGTACAGAAACCGTTTTTTAATTTAATTCTTATAATATAATTTATTTGCTTTTAATACAGACAACGAGGACTATTTGTACGATCTTCTGAGCCAATTTGAATGCGCAGATGGCAGCCGTGTTATGGTGCCAAATTGGACGAATCAGGGTCAGATATTTCTGGATTTCATTGAAATTAGCGCCAAGTTTAAGCAAGTACACAATATCAATAGCATGGCCGACATACATGCTCGCTGGGAGAACCTAAAGCCTCAGCTCAGTGAGATCTGTTCACGTATCAGCCTGCTGCCCTGCCCCACGTCCAAGCATCGTCTGTGCCAGAGCGAGATATCAAAGAATTTAAGTTGTCTAGTGCATGGTATGTTCATTGTTTGTCCCGAACTGGAGTCATGTCTTGTCTTAAAAATGGCCATTGAACGTCTGCCCATGCCTCAGGAATTCTGCACAAAAGAGTTGGGCACTCTCCTTGATGAGCTGACAAACAAGCTTAACAATCAGCGGCCATTTACGGACACAGCTCCAATTTAAAACAATGATTCATATATATATATATATACATATATATATAGACAATTAAGCAGAAAAATTCATGGAACGATGTGTAGTTTAGTTAACAATTTATTTTAGACTTATAAATATATGTGTTTGCGATTAACTGTTAGGAGTTCTCCCACAACATGTTAAGCATTAGTAGTAGACAACTTAATGTAACAATGAAAACTTGCAATTATTTGATATGATGATTGTTAATATGTTTATGGTTTAAATTGCCCAAATGTTTATAATTATTTACAGCGTATTTTTGAAAAACAATAAAATTGATATCTGTTTATAACATAAGTTATTAAGTATTCGCACTGTTGTCTTATATGGGGTGATTAATTTAAATTAAAATTTTCTTTGAATGTTTTGCTGCGTATAGTTAAAAAAAAATATACCAAGTTTCAACTCGATATCTGAAATATTCGAATTTATGCCAAATATTTGGCGATCCGGTCCATCGTGCATTGTATTAACACACTCGCCTAGTGTGATATTATATACAGTCAGCGAAATTCAATTAAAGGCAAAGATATTTTTTTGAATAAAATTGAACAAAAAATTTCAAAAAATCGTTATTTATTTGTTTTGTTTAGATATATGAAATATGCATTAAATAAAATCAAAACAAGTTAACTATATTCAATAGCAAATTTATAAAACTCTTTAAAAAGAAAAAAGTGCATTTTAAGTGCGAAATTCAATTAAAGGCAGTCATTTATAAGTCTTCTAAAAATAAATGTGCGTATGAAGCATGGTTTATTTTTGTGTTTTTTAATAATGTAATTAATATATAATATATATTATAAATAATAATAATAATATAAATTTTTTCTTTATTTTTTCATTTACAAAATTACATTAACTCAAACTTCCATAAGTCGAATTTCTCTATAACTATAATAAATATATTGTCACATGCATTCTGAAACTTAAATTTTTGAGGAAAATCTCCAATTAAGTGTGATTTTCTTTTTGTTTCTGTCTTATGCTTCCGGTTTGTTCGGATATGTTAAATATTGCATCAATAATTACATAGGTTGGTAAAATAATTTTAAAAAGAGTTATAATAATTAATTATCTGACAGTCACGATTAATATTGTAAAAAGCATCAACGCTCAATTATTTACCATGGTACCAAAATGTGTATTAAAATGCTTATCGCTTAAAGAAAAATGTAATCTTATTAAAGAAATCGAAAGTAAAAAATAGGAAGTGGCTTGTTAAAAAATAGGGAATTGATCAAGACGTCATTCGAATCGGGACATCTTTTGGTTCGGTGGAGTTTATTATTTTTCAGCCCCATGAACGATTTTTAGCTTTTTATTTGCAAACGAATAACACTACAACTGATGATCACTACAAAGCCTTAAACAAACTGGAATCTCTTTTTGTTGAAAATAAAAATAAAAAAATTTTTTTATCACAAATTTCTGATTTTTTTATTTATTTTCTGTAATTTGTAAGTCCCTTACGACAAAGAAATGTATATATTTATGTTTGAAAAGAAACTACCTTTAAATAAACCAAAAAAAAATTCCATTCTTCATAATTTTAACTTTTTCTTTGGATAATGGTGATTCGATTTAGGTTATTGTATATAGTCGTTGTTGTTCAGTCGTAAAGCACCATCTATGGTTAATTTTTCTAATCATTTGTAAGGCCGCCATCTTTTGTCGGCAACAACATTCTGTAAAAACCTTAATGTTAAAAGAGCGTTTTTAACATTCAACTTTAATTTAACAGAATGTCGTTGTATCATACATTGTCAATCGATATTGCCGCTGACATATCGATAGCAATTTGTCACAATTGACCATCCCTAATGCTCATGCATGGTAAAAGAAAAAACAAAATAATAATAAAAATAAACAGCTGAGTTCCTAGTTCCTAGAATTTATATTTGTGTTTTGAATATGAATGATCCGAGCAAAGCGATCAGCGTTAATTTATCTTCGCTGCTTAGCTTAAAGGCTGAATTACAGCGCAAACAGCATGAAGTCAAGCTGGCCAAAGCCATTAAGCCAACGGCCAATGAATTCAGGCCCAGCAAAGCCAACAGCGAGAAGGAAAAGTCTAAATCCAGTAGTAGCAACAAGGACCGCAATTACAAGGAGATTAGCCGCACCGAGGAAGCCAAGGTATATGAAACGGAGGACCCTGGACAATTGGACAAATCACGGCGTGTGCTAGAGGCGAAGAGTAAATTTTACGATCGCATGAGCCGTAGCGGCGGCAACCTCAACTCGGACGAAAATTGTCTGGTAATGTTTAATCGTAAGCGACAAGAGGAACAGTTTGATCAACAACAAGAGAGCTGTACTGAGCGAACTAGACTGAGTAGTAGCAGCAGCAGCGATAGCAGCAGCGCTGATGATGTTCAAGAACCCGAAAATGATGATGATGAAGTAGAGTACGTGGATTGTCTGGGACGTACGCGAAAATGCTTACGTAAGGAACTAGCCGAGGCGAAACGGCGTGATAAGCAGCTCGCAGATAGCATGCCCGAACGTTTAGACCAATCGAAAGCCAATTGGATGATTGACACTAAGGCAACATTGAGTGACAATCACAACAGCGATGATGAGCAAATCTTTGGCCCATTGCCCACAGAAAGTGTGTTCAGCGAAGCGCTCTCTACTATGACGAAACATGATGAACAGCGCATGAATTGGGAACGTAAAGAGCAGGAGAATTTTGATAAGCCCGACGTACATTATCAGGATGTTTTTTTCGATGAAGCACGAACACACGGCGTGGGCTACTATGCCTTCTCCACAGACGAGTCTGAGCGTAAACAGCAGCAGAGCGAGTTTAAGAAAGCCCGAAGCGCAACAGAGGCAGAACAAAAACGGCGAGAAGAGATGCGTTCGCAGCGTGAAAAACTCATTGCGGATCGCGTTTTTGCCGCCAAAAATCGCATACGCGCCCGCAACGGATTACCACCCATTAGCAAGGAGGAGTATGAGAGCGAGCAGCAACAAAAGGCAGCAGAGGCTGCGAGCAAAACAGCAGGACGTGAAAGCAAACATAATGAAAAGAATGAAGAGCTGTCGGCAGAAAAGGCGGCCGAGGAAGCTCAACGTGAGGAACTGCGCAAGGAACACATACGCGACTGGGACAGAGATAAATCCGGCGTGCCCAAGAAATATGATGAAGAAGAGTCAGTGCCAGAAGAATGGCAATACAAGGCGGAACGATTACCCATGTCCCAGGAGCAGTGGAATGAACAGCAACGCGCCGTGCGTGCTCCAGAATTTGCGCCCATGCCAGAAATCCAGCCGAAACGTACCAACTTCAGTAGCATGCCGCCGCCGCCTATATGGAAGAGCAGCGAGGAGGAGTTCAGCAGCTTTCATTCCACTAAACGTGAAAAGCAATTCCAGCGCCGCAATTACACAAAAGCTAACGACGAAATCGAATACGATGAAGAATCAGCAACAAGCTCATCGCATTCACAGTACCAGGGAGCTGCCATACCACCACCTGCTTCTCTGGATGCCGGTTATAGTGGAGCGCCTGCCGCCAAGCGATCAAAGTCACAAGCCGACCTGGAACGTTCCATTGAGGCAGGTCTGAAGTTTTTGCGCGAAAACTGCGATAAGGGTGTGCATGGCAACAAAGCTACATGGACCGCTAAGGCGGACTATTAATGAGATACATAACAACCACCGATTGTCGTTCGTATGTAATTTATTGCTTTGTGTAAAAACAATAGTTTAGAAAAACACGTGTATGCCTCGACAAGTCGTCTATTGTCTAGATTTAAATATATATATATCTAAATTAATACATAATATAATTACCCTTAGATATATTCATTGCATTCCAAAGGGTCGCAACGTTGTCTATTTGGCTTCTAGAGAAACGTAACATTAAACAGTTTAGTTAGAAAGTGTTTTATAACTAAGCTAACCTAACTCTTGTGGGTGTTATTATTGAATCTAAATTACAAGTAATATATACTTCAATAGGCTACATTTGGAAAGTAATTTCAACTAGTTGAGCATAACTAAATATAATATCAAAATACGTGGGGCAATTGGAATCAAATCATGGTTTAAGTTGTTATTCAGACACCCTCTAGAGCATGTCTCCATCGACCATGTCAATGACAATCTCGGACAGTTTTTGTCGACACAAATCGTTGGGCGGAAAGTTCAATGTGGGCGCTCCTACATCCTCTTCGTGCTCATCATTGCGATTTAAATACATATCGGGAGCATCTTCCGAGGAGCATGTACTAATAGGTATAATGTCCATTGCCAGACCTAAAGCAAACCGTCCATATGACTTTAGTTCCTGGGCAAAACTGCGAAAAACAAAAAACAATAAAATTAATTTGGTATCTCTTAAGTTTTCTGCTTCAGCTTACAGGTCTTGTAACTTTTTCAGCGTATTGCAATGGCCTGGCAAAACATTGCAGAGAATTTCTAGCCATTTATAAAGTTCCTCTGTGTAGGTTTTGAGCAGAGCCTGGAGTTCTGTATCTCGCATTTGTTTTGTAGTGCAGCAGTACAAGAGATTGGCAATGTCCAAGGCAATAGAGCTGTAGCGTATGAGTTGAAAGTCAATGAGCGACACTTCCAGAACACGTTGTCGATCCTCTGGATCGTAGCGATAAAGAAAATTATTGACCCAACAGTCGCCATGGCAAATGGCTGACAAAGGCGACTCGGCACTGACCAATTGCACCATCTGCCCAAAGAACGAGGAGCTTTCGGCAAAACTGTGCATAGCCCGCATATATTTAGAGTCTGCGGGTAACACATCGGATACCATTTTGATTGCGTTCTTTGTCAGACGATCATAATAGTTTTTGTACCAACTGGTGTTTGCTGTGCAGAAAATGCCTTCGCTGATGAGGCTGCACATTTTTGTAAACTCCAGTGGATGCTCAAACTTGTAAGCTAAACTCAGTGCATGCAACTGCGCCACCTGGAGTAGCACCGACTGCGTTTCCTCCATGCTAAGGCCCTTATGACGATCCGACATTTCAAATCCGCGAACGCGCAGATCCTCTGTAAAATATGATATATATATATAAAAATCTAGCAACCAAAGTATAAGTACATAGTTACCCATAATAAGCAGATCATGTCTTGCTATATAGCATTTGGGTATGGAATTGAACAGAGGTTCTTCCAGGCCCGTTTTGGTGGCCTGAAACTTGATCAACTCCGGCATTATTGTGGTATAGAATTCCACCTCATTGCTGTAAAATAAATCAATATTACACTTAAATTCAATCAATTAGATTGTTCAAACAAAGATATTATACTAAGATGTTAAAGCCGACACAATTTGAAATATTCAGGAATTGAAAAGCAAGAGAAATTCAATTTTATGGGCGTTAGGCATCTTAGTATATTTAGGATCTTGAGTACAATAAGAGGACCATGCGGGCACTGCGTACATAGAAAGCCCTAGGAATAGGATGAGTGTGCACGGGCTAAGAGACCTTCTACGGAGTTTCATTACCCTAGTTTTCAATTGTTAAGCCTTCTAGTATATATACTAAAAAACAGTAAATTTACCGGAAAAGTTTGTCGCTCTTGTATGCCTCTCTCTGTACAACGCTCTCTGGTAGCACCTTGCATATAACATTCTGTTCCCATTTGTGTTTGCTGCCATCCAAACTTTGGCGTTTCCCGCTCAAATGGATGCGATACAGTGCTGCCGTGTAGTTATCTCCGCGTCCAGAGCCTTGCGCTAACTAATAAAATTAATAAAAAAAAACAGAAACATATAATTCACATGAAATTCAAAGTGCACACATACACACACAGACCTCGAAGGCTTCAATTTGCACTTCCGGTTCCAAATGCTTGAAAATGTCCTGGAATGTGTCCAAAGTCAAAACTTTAATGCTCTCATTAGCCGCTTCCGTGCTTGTGGTTGTTGTTCCTGTTTTCGGCGTTTCTGTAATGCCCATTTTTTGCCTGGTATTTGTAATTTATTATTTTCAGTTAGGCAGCCTGCCACAGAAGAAGAAGAAGAAGCTACACAGCCTATATTTAAATTTTGAAATCAATAAATGTTAACTTTGTTTCACCACTTTGTAATTTCTAATTAAAAAAAAGCCTCTTCACATCTGCTTTGAGCGCTTATTCATCGATTTTACGCGAACACATGTTTCGTCCTTTACAAAAATACGCATGACAATGCCAAAATACTAAAACAACAAAGTTTGGTTCCTTTAACATAAATTCTTAACCAGCCTGGCAACCCTGGCACGAAAGTTTCGTCATCATTGTATATTATGGCGCTCAAATTTGAATTTGAAAATGCATTATATTGTGATTTTTGGCATATGCAAGTTATATTATTTTATTTTATATGGCAAATGGCTATATGTATTACATTTAAAGTGAAGTTTACATATATTTACGTACGAGTAAATAATCCTCTAATCTGATATCTTGAAAATGAACATTTGATGTATAACTACAAATTGGTATCGAGAAATGCCGCAGCACTGTTAACATTTGAATTAAACGTTATTATCAAATTTGGCTTAGGGCGTTTCGAACGCCTTGACTACAAAATATGTATGTTTTTATATATGCTCCTAGCTGTTATCAGTGCGGATGTTGATGCTCCTGCTGCTGCTGGTCCACTATGACAAGTCCCATGTCTTGCTGCAGCTCGCGGGAAAGAGGCAACGGTCGTTGAGGCCAGGTGCGTCTCTGCAACAGCGTTTGCCCACTGTAAAGCTGTCGGTGCAACGCATTAATACTGGGATAAATGTGCTGCTCCACAAATTCGGCAACCGTATGCTCGTCGTACACCTCCCACAACAGTTGCTGGGATTCGCGCGCCATGCCACGCAGCTCCTCGATTAGCAGCGGTGTACGCGCTGTCAGCTCCTGCACCCGCAACGGCGAACTGAAGTTGTGCCTCACATTATAGTCCGACAACCAGGCGCTGTGGTCGCGTGTCTGCTGCAGATAGGCGCCAACTTCGGCCAACTTGTCGTACAAGCGCAGCGCATACTTGTAGACCAAGTGACCCGGATAGCTGCACACAGCAAACAGCTGACTGTGATGTGTATTTGGATGTAGTTCAAGCCAGGGATGACCAGAGCGGCGGCTATCCGGCTGAAAGACGCAGCGTAGTACGTGCAATAGCTCGTTATCCCGCGGATTCGTGCTAAAGTAGCCTTTGGACACTGTAGACAGCGATGTCATTAAGCTGGGCATGCCCACAGGCAACAGTTCACAGAGCACAGCAAAATGATCATAGCGCTGCCAACCGGTCAGCGCCAATCCCCTCAATCCCTTGGCAAAGCGACCACCCTCTTTGGCAATAACCGCCAGCCAACGTATGTTATTCTCTAGATGATGCTGTAGTGGCGGCACCAACAAACTCTCCCCAAAAGCGCCCTTGTAGGCAGACGCAGCCCAGGCGCTGGGAAACACCTTGGCATAGGTGTCCCACAGTTGTGGCTGTATAAAGTGATATATATCACTGGCGTATACCCACACCATCGGCTCCACATAGCTGCCAATCTGTGAGTTCTGCAGCTCGCTCAGTGTCATATCACGCAGCTGATCGTCCCAAATGACTACGTGCAACTGTGGCCAACGACGACGTACAAAGTGAGCTAAACTAATTACATGGGTCAGAAAGAGCTCACTGCGCAGACGCTGGCGACAGAGAGAGCACTCGCCCATGCGCTGCACCTCATCACAGCCAATGTGTAAATGGGTGAACTTAATGGGTAGCTCCGGTGTCGAGGGCGTAGCATTGGCCGAGGGTCGCATATGCAGCTCAATCACCTGGGTTAGCATCTGTTCCAGTAAGGCCAAACTTTGCGGTTGACTTGGACAAATTGATTGCGGACTCTCCGGCAGCTCTCGTAGTTGCTCAAATTCGTTAAGCTTTAGTGCGTACTCCAGATGACCAAATGTTTGCACCAATGGCATTACGCTTAGTCCATGCTCGACCCATGCCGTCTCCAGGAAATCCTTTGAGTATAACGAAAAAGAAAGTAGTGTTGATAAATGACTTTTTTAATTTGATAGTTTGGCAGCATTTATCGAAAGGAAGCAAGCGATTTATCGATCACGATAAAATCGAAATAATTACAATTATATTTACGTACAGCAGCCGATTAAAACTTTCGAGCTTAACGAAATAAGCTAGATTTTATTAAATTAAATTAAAATTAAACATTTTGAAAAGATAATAAAATATCTTTTCAACTTGTCATACATTTTAAAAGAAATTATGCGTTCAAAATTTATTTTGGATTAATTTTAAAAAATATGGTTATTTTAAAAAAGTTATATTTTTCTCATAAATAAAAATTTTGACTACCTGCTTTAAATAAAATAATTTAAAGAAATACATAAATAATGGTCAACAAATATAGAAGTTATTAGCTCATAAGTTATACGTTGTGTTGTATGAAATGTCCCGATTAAAGACAGTTATGAGTTCATTGGTAGAAGCAAACTAACTATTTTTAAAAGTGATTGTGTCCAGGATATTTTCCAGACCTTACTTATATTTATATAACCAAACTGCTGTACGTAGTTTTAATTGTATGTACGTATATAATTCTTTACCTTTAGCTCACTTTCCTTGTAGGCATTGTGAGCAGCAAGCGGCGCTAGTGCGCCGCTGTAGGGGAACATATCCTCGTACTCGATTAGGAGTCCTGTGGCACCCAGAGCACGTAACACCGGCAAAAGTTGCTTGAGAAAGCTCAACTTGGGTGGCGCGCCCTTCAGATCCAGGTGCACTAAGCGCTCAGTTGGGGCACGTGGTCCATCTGGACCAATGCCTGCCACTGCGGGCACACCCATGCGTTGCAGTTCGTGCTCGTATTGAGTCTGCCGCTCTGCGGAGCTGAGCATACGATCATCCTCCGCATTCGCGTTTAGCTCCTCCATGCCTGCGTTGCGCTGACGTTGCTGCTGTTCGAGAATTTTGAGACGCTCCTGCTCAAATAGGTAGCTTTCGGCCAGTGGCAGCGGTGCCTTTTTGGCCTGCGTGGGACGCACAAAGCGCACGTTGCCCAGCAAACGTTGTGCCAACGGTGTCCGCTCGACGTTATCCTTTTGACGCTCAGCGCGCAACACACGATTTGCCTGGGCAATTAACTTCTGTATAATATGAACGTGCTGATAATTTGCTTCACTGGATTGTGCCGATTGTTGTGTGAATGCAGGCAGCGATTTTGTGGCATCGATGAGTATGGCCCATGTCCAAAGTCCAAGTAAAACGAGACCAGAGGCCAACAGCAGAAATGAAAGCTTGCGGCGCCAAATAAATATCAACAAATTTGAGTGCATCTGCAAGAAAATATTAAAGTTAGAAATGGAGAGAAACTAGCAGGCAATTTACAACTAAGAAACTGCAGCACTAACAACAAAAGCAGCCCTTTGCTTTTTATAAATATTTGAGGATCCAACAAGTAGCCCCCGGAGTTATGCTATGAAATTTGCCACAACAGCTGCGTTACTCATACGCCACGTTTGCGGACGGCAGCAGAGGCTCATTGAGGTTAAGAGTTGTTGCTGGCTTTTGTTGTTGCTGTTGTTGTTGGTTTGTTTTGTGTGCTATGAGTGTTATATACATAGATTCACATAAGAGTGTGTGCTTGGTGTTTGCCTTAGCTCCTGCCCGACTGGCCGCCTTCATTCAATGCATTCAACACACGCTCGTTTAAATAGGCAAAACTATGAGCTCGTTTAAGCAAGTTTTTATGCCATTCACTATATGGCATAAATATACCAGCATTTATCACAAATTCAATTCTACAAAGTGAAATTCATTGATAGGACGATAATATCATCGATGACTCCTAAGAGTGTATATATATTTTTCATGCCCTTTAATATTTCCTGGACGACCAGTTGAGTTTCCTTTTATCATTCAAAAGATGGTTAAATATTACATGCACACTTCCTAGTTGGAACTATAAATTTATCAAACGTGATTTCAATAGATTTTCACTTAGTCAATAAGTAAATTAAAAACCATGTCAAAGTAAATGAATATGTTTTCAAATTGATTCAAAATTAATTATTGAAAGTAAGCGGAAAGAAGAACAAAGCTATATACGTATATTTTTTTACTTTTATTCAGTTGCAAAAACGTATATATGACCCGTTATGCAGCTGCTGCAAGTAACTAAAGAAAGGATGCCATGACCCGACACTCAATAGACTTTGACAGTCCACAAATGTAAGTGTTCAAGTGGAAATGGAACAGTAGTATGCAGCTGTCTGTAGAAAATTAAATTGAGTTTTCCACGCTTTCTTTCAGTCTCTTGAGCTGAGCTACAAAACGATTTCAAGATAAAAGCAAATACAAGTTCGAGCAATTGCGTTTCTAAGTTTTTTCTGGCACTTGAAAATGATACTCGATAACATTTCTAGTATTTTGTAGCAACATGAAACCGAATGCTCTTTAGAAATCATTGTTTCATGCTCAGGAGGGCAAGCAAACTTTTATTCAAACTACATTTAAGTTTATTATAATGACAATTGACACTATGAGTATAAGCTTTAGTCGCTGCAGGTAATAGATTGCACTTGTTGAAAAGTTACTAAACTACCAGCCCCTTATAGCCTGAAACTTTTAATGCTTTTATAATTATGATAATCGAGTAACTATTCCCCTTACGACAGAGTTTTCAAAAGAGATTTGCTGCAATTTAACTTTCAGCTTAGTTTTAGTCCATTTTCGCAGTATGATTATTTTACACAATATCGATTTCTTAATATCCGTTTAGCATTGAATTGAATTACAAAATATGTGCTGGGTCAGGAATGTTTTTGCATCATTCTTTTGTTGTTATTTTAAAGTTTTCATTAGAAGTATACTCAATCAGACGTAATCAAAATTGATTAATCAATCACTTAAAGCACTTTTAAATGTATTCCAGCATTTCATACCATTCCGTATTTAACTGTTAATACAAACAGAATCAATTAAGTCAATTATATTTATATGCATTATGACACTTGAATTAAATACAGTATAATCAACGATAATCATTAACATTTAAGCGAAGTGACACCAACAACGGTTCTAATTTGGAGATAACAAGCTAAATTTTGCTAACAACAAACAGATTCCATTTGTTGACCTAGTTGGCTGGCACTTCAATGCCACAAGCTGCAGCTGTGAATCTATGTATATGTGCCAAAATGCGACTTATCGCTCTGGCTTATGCCAAAAATTTCACTCTAGGTATAAACTTCTAAGCCTCCAACTCAAATTGAAGCCACTTTCAAGAATCCAAATATGTAGCAATTTTTAAAGTATGCTCTTGACTATGTCTCTGAATGCAAATATTGAAAATATAGCTAGACAAACAAAGCAACACAAGCTACACAAAATTTGGGATAGCCCGAAGGGGGTGTCAACCAAATGTGTCCCTGTTTGGGCGCCAAGCTGTCTACTCCCACTCCGCCTTTTCGATGTCGATTCTCTGACATTTGAGGCTTTTATGTTGGTTTTTGTTCCCTCTGCAGCAGAGTAGTGGACAGAAATGCCAAGGACCATGTGCTAATTGCACACGCAGTGCAGCTTCAACAATTTTTGGAGCAGTTTATAAAATGAAATTTAATTGCTCCGCCAGCCGCAGGGCCAATTTGCAGTTGGGGTCTGTGGGTTTGGTTCCTGTTGTGCCCATCGCTGTTGCAATTTATGCACTGTATTTTCTGAGCCAAAACTGAAAGCAATGAAGACCTCTGCTATGAGCTTGTCTACTGTAGCTATCACGCCCCATAGCTGGTTACCGCCCCCGTCGAACAGCACAATTTGGCAACTTGCCAAAGGCAAGGGCAGACCAACACAAAAAAAAATAAAAAATAAATAAAATAAACTCAGTCAAGTTGCACGAATATGAAATACCTGTTCCAAATAATATACTTCATAATTAGCATAAATTTAATATAAATTTTAAGAAATAAAATAAAAATATTGCTTTTACTTTTGATAGACAGGATGCGAACGCTGTATTGAAATCTTTATTTTTATTATATTAATTTATTAACATTTAGAGTGTACTAAGTCTACGATACCATGGTGTATGTTTTAAATATAGTGCTGGTCAATTTAAGGGTATTTTTTAAATAGCTTGTCGGTCGCACCAGGTCCTAAAATATTTATAATTTCGAAATTAAATTAAGTTGATTTTTAAACTAAGCATTTTGGCAATACTTTTATGGCTCTTGTCTGCAAATATTTGCTTGAATCAGGGTTTAAATTGAAAGCAAAATCAAGCAACAGGGAATTTATCATTTTTCGTCACAAATATTTGCATTTTATTTTGTGAATTGTTAATTTAGCTTTGTATATGTATTTTGCACTTTTTATAATGCAAAATAGAAGAAAAAAATTACTATTTAAATGTTCTTTTTGGATTGAGTTTGACTGCTGTATTTCGAGCTAATTAATTACTGTATTTATCACAATATACTCGACTTTACTATATACATATATTTAGTCTAATATACCCTTGTTGTACCTTGACACTGTATAGGCAAAAAACCGAAACATTTTCGAAAATCCTTAAAGCCGCTTTGCTTGTTACTGTTGTTGATGTTGATGTTGTTGCTGCCCGATTCAAAATGTACTCAAGCATGCTATTTATGATTTGTGTTGCTTTTTTTTATTGACGTTGTTGCCGCTTGTTTATTGCATTCTCCACGTTGCACTTTAAATTGAGGAAATCTATATGGTGGGGAATATTAAATTTGCGTAAAGAGTGAACTCTGGCAGTTAGGTCAGTCAAGTCCAAAAGCATGTCAGATATTAAGCCCAGTGCTCTGGCAGGCTTAACCTTACAGCTTACCTATCATATAATCTGGAATCATAACTGGCAATTAGGCAATTTAACGCCTTATTAACGTCCATTAGCTGGCGCAATTTTGTGGGGAATAAAATAAAGCTCCTTATGGACTGGCAAAGGACTTGCAGTCAATGGAACGTGGCCGGGGCACAGGCATTTAAATATGCCTGGCTTCAGCTTCGTGGCATGCTTAAAATGTGCGCCAAGTGCTCAACTTTGAAAACAGAATGAAAAAATATGAAATAAAAAAAAAAGATTATAAGTGCACGCGAAGGGGGAAGGGAAAAAGAGTTTAAGAGTTTTCAAGTCGAGTGCTCGGCCATCTATATACGAGTTGTAGGTAAATCAAATAAAACTTGAAAGTGGATTTTATGCTTTAAGTGAAACAATAAGAAAGCAAATAAATTATAAATACGACGTTTATAAGTTAAAATGGAAATTTAAAAGAAATGAACATAAAATGTGCTAGTACTGTTGCCGGTAGCCATAAATCAACTATCATTTAATTTATAATCTCCACACTTAATCTACAAGTACCAGTTGACCTCGATATGCATAAATAAAAACAATTCACCAAACAATATTGACCCATTTAATTTCAGTGCCCAGTCTCATAATATTCATGAATTTCACAGCAGCTATTCAGAATGTATATATGCATTTATTTTCCCTTTTTTTTTTTTTGCTTTTACACAAAAATTGGCAACAAATTGTCACCAAATACAAGAATATCCCCCGACGCCCGACGACCATCATAAATTGCAATTGGAAAACTTTTTGCATAAACATTCAAATCATGGTCGTAGAAACTTCAGGCCCTGGAGCCCCAAACTGATCAACTAAGTGAGTTTTCAAAAAAAAACTAACGAAGCTGTCACGTTCAAAGTTTTCCAAGCCTACAAATTATACCCGTTGCTTTTTGCTGGCCAAAAACTGACGCACATAATAACAACATACTTAGTTACCTTCTTCATAAGTGCATTAAACTGCCCAAACTTTATATAGAGACAGTGCAATAGAAAGAGAGAAAAAATAGAGAATTATAGAGAGAGATAGAGGGAATAAATTAGAGCGGTGCAAAAATCTCGACGCCCTTAGCTATGCAACACTTAGTTTGTCAGCGCACAAAAAAGGCAGTTGCACAAATGCTAGGGTAAAATCCATGACAAGAACACATTTATACCCTGTATAATAATGCCATGGGTATTTCAATGATTATGTTTGATTTGTTTAAGCCTTAAGCAAATTAAATAAATAGCATCTTAGATGAAATAGTAAAATAGAAAATGTTAACCACCTATTCAAAGAATTCGTTGTGTTCTTTAGAGGCAAAATATTTAATAAAAATTGGTCTTACAATTTGAAACATTATTTGTGCTGACAATCAGATTTAAAATCATTCATTTGTGCTGTTCGTAGTCGTATTCGTTATTCACTTATTTGTTTGCTTTACTATTTGAAAAACAAAGTCATACATCTGTTCAAGAAATTCAAGTAAATCAAATGTCAGCCAAGCCTTAAGCTGATGGAAAATTTTAAAAATAAATATCATAGTACTATTACACTTATTTCACAATTAAAGATACTTTGTATCTATTTTTCGCTCAAACATAGTACATATGTAAATTTGAAATTCATTAGGTGGCACTTAACATAATTTGCAACACTTTACTTCCAAATAAATAAATCAAAATAAAACAAGAGCATGTCGTTCAGTTCCTATATTATCAGACATACTGTCAGTCTCAAAGTTTGTCTTTATTTTATAGATATTTGTCTTTATTTTAAAGATGTTTGATTTATTTTATTCCCTTGCAAAAGGGTATTATAATTTTGTCCCGAAATGGGTAATGCATAGAAGGAGAAGTCACCGACCCCATAAAGTATATATATTTTGATCTGAGTCGATATAGCCATGTATGTCTTTCTGTCAGTCTGTTTTTATGCTTACTATTCGATTTGTCTTTGAGCTATCTTGCTGAAACTTGGCACAGATGCTATTTTGATATAGCAGGTAGTTTTTATGAAAAAATCGTTATATGATCAATGTTATATCATATAGCTGATTTATAGCTGCTTTCTATGCATAACTTTTTTGATTTTCCAGATATCAGAACCAAACTCACCACATCTATTTAAAAATACGTTCTATACAATGTGATAAAGTTTGACTGAAATCGGACGACTATATCGTATAGCTTCCATAGCAACAATCGGTTGAGTATTCATAATATTCATAGAAGATTAATGCAAGGGTATATAGCTTCGGCGTGCCGAATATAGCCGTTTCTTTCTACTTTTAATTAAGTTTATATATACATATGTAAATCCCAGACTTAAGATCTTAACAGTATCCATATTAATCAACTATTAATCCCACTGCCATTAATCTAAATTTCGCACTAAATTAGTTCGATACAAAATTGAACAATTTCGTAATATCTTTTCTTATCTTAATAACGTAGTATATAAAGTATGCAGAATCTCTTACAGTTTATATTGTAAATCAAAAACTATGCTAATGCAGAGACATTTTTAAGTTGTCAAAACATCCATTTAAATGTAACTGCCAATTTTGTTGTTTCAAGGGTACCTTTTAGTCCAGCACCTTTTTAAGTTCACAACACGTTTTGCTGTTTCGTTGTGCGCGTCCTGCGACAGATCCTGCCTGAATGCCTGGCTGTCTGGGACACATAAAACGGCGCACGACGCTCGTGTTTATAATTTGAAATGAGTTTTTCCTGCATTTTAGCGCAGTTGGCAGACATTTTAGACATTTTGTTTGTTGTTTGTTTCACTGATTTCTAAAAAGGATTATTTATACCCATACGTAGTACTTATATGACTGTTCGTGTGTGTATGTGTGTATCTGTTTAGATGTTGTGTGGTCAGCGATTTGTATTGTGGTTAGTCCTTTGGTCAGACGTGTGTAGGGTTATAAATGGTTAAATGATGGCGCGTTGGCATGTTTTTCATTCATTTCAATCGATTCCAATTGCATTGTTATTCGATTGATTAATGACACTGCGGATGTACTAGAATGATTCGAAAAATTCCTTTTTATGTCGAATCTATTAAACTTTAGTATCATAAAAATTCAGTTATTCTAGCATGTAATTTGTTATCGCTAATAACAATTAGAATAATGTGCAAAATAATTGAAATTTTCGGAAATTAAATTACGGCATCACATTGTAGTTGCCATTTTAAATATTATTTGTGCTTTTTGTCAACAAATTCCAAAAGCTTTTAATTCAAATCAGCGCATGTATATCGCTTTTATCTTTCCGCGCTTATGCATAGTTGAAAATCTAAAATTATAGTAGTTCTCTTAAGCTTTAAACTACAATATAAAATTGAAAAAATTTAACATTTTACTCATTTTAATTGGGTTTAACTAAATTAACTCAATCAACGTGTATATACTCTTTAAAGCATTTCACTGCATTATGAATATGACATTCATTTCATAGTTTTGTTGTAATTTAAAAATTAAGCACTTTTTCTATTTGTGTTCATTAAGATAAACGAATAAGACCTTAAGATTTACTCATTGTTTATCTTTTAACCAGCTTCTGCTTAATTTAAAACTTCTTTTTACGGATTGACAATGCTTTGCCACTATTTAACTTATTTCTTTTATATCCCTGCAGATTTTTTTATGGTTATTTTGTTAAAAAATTCATTTTGCGACCTCATAAAGTATACATAATCTTAAGCATTGCAGCAGCGTTAACAAAATAAAGATGTTGTTAAAAATATTTGTATACCCTGTATCTATTAAAAACAAAAATTTCTGCATACACCACTGGTTGAATATACCCGATTTAGAAACACCCTGTACACATACAAAAAAAAAACACAAATAAATCATTTTTCTATTTAATTTATATTATTTTTTTTCTTATTTTTCAAAACAGAAATATTAATAAAATATCTACAAGAATATTAATTCTGCGGCAGTCTATAAATATTAATTCCTTGTATTTATATCTCCTTAATCCACTTCTCTTTAAGCTATTTAAAGTGTAAATTGTGGCCGCTACAATAAACTATTGGCTTATGGTAAACCAGTTACAGATCTTGTTCGTTATACATGCATATTTTTATTTACCAGTTAAACAATGTGCATCATTAATTCCCTGATGGTTTTAAACTTTTTTTGTATGGCATTGTTTATATGTTTGTATCTGCTGCACGCTTAAGTTTTGCTTTTAATGCATTGTGCCGATTAAAAACACTTTTAATTCCAGTAAAAGCCATTAAAAGCCAAGGATTTTTTTGTGACTAGACTCAGAGTCTCCTGGATTGCACACTGAGAGAGTGGTTTGAACTGCAGCGTTGACAACTCGCCTCATGAGGATGACAGGAAATGACGAGCGTTGACAACAAAATGTTTACTAATGCAGAGTCGCACACAAATCAGACAACACACAGAGAAGTGTTGATGCTTCTTCTCCATACTAGTACATTGAGGGCGCCAAGTAATGTGGAATGGAGAGCTTCTAACGAGCCATCCGCCTGGACAGACAAATGACAGCTTTGTCACTGACGGAATGCACTCTGGGGCCTGTTCCTGATTGATGTTTATGAATTATTAAGAGCAAAACAGTACAGCAAAGGCAGCTTTCATATGTCTGCTCAGTGATGCTGATTGAGCTGCAGTCAAAAGCGGTTTCTGTGGCAACTGAAAGCAGCTAATGTAACAGCATAGATCCCAAGAAAGTAACCAAAAAGTAAAAAAAAGAGTCTACAACAAATTTTGAATTCCAATCAAGCTACACTCGTTTGTGCGCCATTCATTGCCTTAACAAAACAATTCGTATTTTTAGTTTAACAATTTCGCTTCCTTGACCATTTCTAAATCCCTTTGCACAGGTTTCTTTATATTGTTATTGACAAACTTAAAAGGCAGAAAGAAAACTTTTTAAATACATTTGATCTGAGTTTTGGTTATCGGAGCACGCGTTGTATTCACCGACTAAAAACCAAGTCAAAACTTTTAAGCCACTTTGGTCACACCTTTAAGGTAATTGAATTTTACTTTTAGGCATACCATTCTTCATAGCACAAATACTTACAGTGTTGACTCTCTTTGGGTTTTCTTCTTAAAGTCCTGACACTGGCAGGCAATCAGGGGCGCCCTAGAGTTTTAGACAAGTTTGCCCGCCGCTGCCAGTTTGAATCCTTTCGGATCCGAGGAACTCTACGTATATGTTAGGCAACAGCAGCAGCAGCAGCAAACCGCAGCACGCAATTTGTCTTTCAGTGCATTGCTACGCCCCCAATTTACCACAATCCCCCCCACCATATGTACGCACAAGTGCTGACAATTTCAATTTTTAACGCTAAAATTTAACTCTTGAAAGTAGCTAAAAATCTGGTTTTATACTCTAAAGGCGTTTAAAATTAATTAAGGTGTAATATAATAAAAATTAGAA
This sequence comes from Hirtodrosophila alboralis, assembly GCA_035043045.1. Taxonomy (NCBI): domain Eukaryota; kingdom Metazoa; phylum Arthropoda; class Insecta; order Diptera; family Drosophilidae; genus Hirtodrosophila; species Hirtodrosophila alboralis. The sequence continues at coordinate 392,138 of JAWNNH010000280.1, read as the reverse complement.
TAATTTTGATGTTTAACAGTGCAAATATAGAAAGAACAAATAGGCCAAAAGACATGGCAACTTGACAGTTTAATTTTAATCAAGAGTATGTAAAATCAAATAACTTAGTAAATTTGCGATTTTTATTTCGGACTGTTAGCTACATATAAGTATTTCTGTGACCTTATAATATTCTATATTTAAACTTTTAATTGATTGAATTTTGCTGGCTGAAATTTAACTCTTCAAAGTAGGGAAAAATATGGTTTTATACCCTAAAGGCGTTTAAAATTAATTAAGGTATAATATAATAAAAATTAGAATAATTTTGATGTTTAAGAGTGCAATTATAATTTAAATTAATTGATAGAATGTTCCTGGCTGAGTGAATTACTTTTTTTTTCTAATAAATCGTTGTTTAAAAAAGTGTTCTCTGCTATACAATAAGAATACGAAAAGAAATTCAAATATTACTATCATAAAATATTTTTTTCCAGCTTTTAAAAAGAGAATACAAAATGGTGCATATTTATATACGCTGCTTTTTGCAGATTTGCGCACTTATAGTTCACAAACAGTTTTAGCAGTCAGTATATAAGATCAGTTTTCTTTATGTAAAAACTTTATTAAAATCCCATTTTTAGAAATAATTCAAATAATTGTATATTGTAAAATCAAGTGCAATTAATGTTTTCAATAAATAAATGAAATATTCGTACACTAGGCACAAATAAAATGGACTTAAAATATTTGTGAAAAATTAATCAAATGTTATAAAAATTAACTAGAACAATCGTGAATTAAGATAAAATCGTTCATTATTTCATATAGTTCACAGACAAAACTTTGAAATCGTTTTTATTTTTAATTGGGAACCTCTAATAATTTTTATTAAAGGATTTGCTGGAATATGGGAACAAGCCAGTATATTAAATAAAAACCAAAAAAAAGTTCGTTTTTTTTTAACTTTCTTTTTCTCTAAAAACTAGACAGCACTGATTCACACATAAATTAATCAATGTCAGATAAACTTGCAGCAAAGATGAAGGCGCCTTGGCGTATGCGCAACTTCAGCTCCGGACGCTATTTCTTATGTTGTCGTGGGCATGTTTTAAACTTGGCTTTTAATCTGTCTTTGAAATTAATTAAGTGCCCATTTATTGTTGTTGTTGTTGCTGTTATTGTTAATATTCTTGCTATTTTGCATTGTTGCAACATCTGTGGAGAGACAAACGAAACAGAAACAAAGACGCAGCTGGAGCCAAAGCCAATTGACTTTACTGCATGCCAACAGATTGAGCACATGAATTGCAGTTAGTTTACAACAGTACAAGATGATATGCATAAAATTAAAAGATTCTCCCCATAAATATTAATTCATTTTTTACATTGCAATTCCGACATTTCAACATTTCCAAATGGAGAGAATGCAATTAAAATATTTCCACTAATTTCATTTGGGTCTGCTCAAAATTACCATGAAAATTATAACAATTAAGTGCAACAAAAATAGCAAACAGCAACTTTCCGTATCCAACATTTTTGCTGCATATTTTATGAATGCATATGCTACTAAGTATGCAGCATTTTGAGTCCGCAACAAAGATAACAAAAATGCAACATTATTCCTTAAAACTGTTTATACACTCACAAATTAAAATCAACTTTAGTATACTATATTAAGTGTAACAAAAATAAGCTGAGTTTTAAGCTTAATTCTTGGAAAAAAAAAAATAAATAAATGGCTTATTTCGTTTAATTTTATTTAAATTATGAAAAAATAAAAAACATTTTCTTTTTGTAAAGAATTTCCGTTTAATAAATTATTCATGATATAACGTTACCGTCTACTGCATTGAATTGTCTGACTCGATTTTCTCTTTTCAATTTTACACTGAGGAAAAAATTACGTTTTGTGAAGAACAATTAATCCGTATTTATTATTTTTAACTTGTCTAATTTGGTTATTAAAATTCTAATTAATAAAATGTCTAATTTTTGTAAAAATAATTATTTGACATTTTAATAACCCTGAAAGGGTATGCTAAGTGTAGGCGCTGTTCTGTACACACCTCTGCTACTACAATTCTCAACCGGTCTTATCAGTCAGCATATAAGACATAAAGGTTTCTTCACATTAAATTTTTTTTAAATAATAATAATTATTTGCAATTAATTAAATTAATTAAACAACGCTCTTTATAATTCAGTTCATAAAATATGACCTATGTTCCTATTTTAAGAGAAAACGTACATAACAGAGTATTTTCAACTTTTGTTGGGATTTCGGTACTTTTAGAATTATATATTATTGTATATTCGATAAATATGCCTTGTCTGTGCAGTATATAATATTGTAAAAACATTGTAAGCACACACACACATCAATGAAAACAGATTAAACCAATTTGACCAAATTGAAATAACGATCTATACGCAATGAATTAAATACTTTAATGAAAAATCTCAAGTTTTGAAATCCCAATGGAACTCCAACTCTTATAATCTCCAATCGATAACTATTAATTGTTTGAAAATAGTTAATAGATTGAATATAATTTAAAGCTCCACCTAAGAAAATTGAAGAGAGATCTATCTTAATATATAGATTTCTTCTCGTGATTCTTTATATTTCGTATGTACGATACCTATACCTTCTTAAAAAAGAGTACATGAAATAAGTCCAAAAATAAAAATTGTATTATTTCAGCAGCCAGAGAACTGGCACTTGATCCTTCCCGGCAAACAGGACTCGACAAGGGCCAACTAGCTCCACCTCATTTAGCATGGTGCACATTGCGTCTCTGCAAATGAGAAGATTGTATTGTAGTTGTTGCCGTTGCCTTTAATGTTGTTGTTACATGTGGCACGTATCGTGCTGTTGCTGCTGCACGTAGTACTTATTTACTTTGGAATGTTGTCGATGCTGTTGTCGCTGTTGCTGTCGCTGCATAGGCGTGTCCTAGCCCACAAAATGCCAACCGAAACCGCAACTGCAGGCTCCGACACCTCCTCCCTTCTGACTCTTAAACGCACTCATGCAAATATAACACGCATCTACCACATCCGCCACATCCGCCACATCCACACATCAATGCGTTTTAGGCCACATCAACTGCTGTTGTAGCCACAAAGTTACAATACGGTGGAGAAACCGAGACAATAAATGAACACAGTAATGAAGATTAAGTATTTAGTAATTACACTATTAATTTACTATAATTTATGGAAATCAGAGAGTTTCAATAATTTAATTGATAACAATCAAATGCAGATAAAGCATGGGATTTTCTAATAAGTCGTATGCCTTTTAAATGTAAGCAAATTCAGTAAAACACAAGAACAAGAACAGAATATAAAGAATCATCATTTTTATAATAAACTAAACAAATACATAAACGTACACTCGTAAATATATTTAAATTTATATTATATTAATATTTAGCATATACATTTATTATTTTAAAAACTTTTAGCCCGCCAAAACCATTCCCCGAAAACGAAAAAAATATATCGATATCTTTCAAAGATTTGTTACAGATTTTACAAAAAAGCATATTCTTAAAATCGTTCAAAATAAATATAACAAAAGATTTAAAAACTAAGATAAACTGAGCATATGACTTATGCTTGACTAACTAATAAAAAGTGCATTTAGCTTTTTCTTTCTGCTTCGATAATTTAAACACAAATATATTAGCCTTTATTAATAGCTATATATGCTTTACATTTAAATTTCTACAACCCTTGAAAACCCATGTGAAATGATACCAGAAAAAACACAAAAATAAAGGAAAACATGCATCATATGAGAATAGTTCACAATTTCCACCAGATGCTGCATTTGCTCACCGTCGGGCAGCTTTGTGCCCGAAACCCGGTTCCATCCAAAAAGCATTGGCTTTCAGTTTCTGTCAGTTTTTAACGTTGCCAGCGAAACCCTTATGCGTTTGTTTACATTTTGGCTTCTGCCATGGCTTCCTTTTCATTTCCTGAAGTAACTACAACTATAGTGCAGTACGTGTCATTGTTTATACTATAGGATTTTTTGCGCACATTGCGTATATGTATATATATATATATATACCATGTACTTATTTTTCTTGCACACGCGTTTATAAAAATTTTAAAAACAAAATTTATACAGCGCGCTTTTAGGCGTTGTAGATTCCTCCGCCTGTCTGTGTAAATATGTCCGTCTCATATTCCCCGAGTTGCAATGCTAATTAAATATTTAATTGTCAGTTTTGCCACCATCAAAATGAAAGTAAATTAACTTTGTCAGGCGGTTTAATTAAGCGATACCATAACCTTAAAATATAGTATTCCACATGACACGGCACAGAGATAATTATTGGATAGAGAGAAGGAGCGGAGGGGTGTAAGTCACATTTTCACATTGTTTGCCCATACATTATGGAAATTTTAATTTAATAATTATGAGCCGACTGGCGTGTGTGGGCATGTCCTAAAGGGATATTCCGCAAAAGTGATTTAAATATATTTATCGAACGCAGACAGGTATGTGTATAAGTATAACATATTATATACATACATAGAATTGATTATGAGCATTTTGGAAAGCAAAAATGTATGTATGAATACACTGAAAAATACTTTTTAGCACTGTAAAAAAATACATATATTCTTCATTTGCAATAAGATAACCACGTCGATCTTATCCAGTCATATTTTAAGATGAAAAGTTCCAACTGACTAGAAATATTAGCTATTGCGGCGATTTGAATGAATTGTTTGCTTTATTTAGAGAGAATATTGATCCTGAAGATTGGTGTATCTTTATCGAATATTTCCGCTTTAATTTTACCGTATACAATATGCAACATTTTTTCTTTTAATATACCAACGCATCACTGTTTTCTCTTTTAAACAGTAAAATTTCGTCAAATATGACTGGAAAAGTGATGAACAAGGAATATTTTACATTTTTAAAAGACCAATTGAAATTCAGCAACTTTTCACAAATGCAAAAAAAGTTCACATTTTTCAACTTTGAGGGCTTGTAATGGCTTTAATTTTTATTTGATCCGTATACCGTTAGAAAGGGGGTGCAATTATCATTTAAATTGTGTAACATTATTAAAATAAGATCTGATGTTGATATGAACAAATAAGTCGAAAGACTGCCAAAAAACTAGCTATTCGCGGTTTTCTCGAAAACCATTCTTTGAAAAAATAAATGGTTTGCATTTTTGAAATCAGCGCCCAAAAATACACCAAAAAAAGTATATGAGAGCCCAGCTCCTTTTTTGCTGTAAAGTAGTGTTATTATTCTAGATTAAGTTAAATTTTAAAATTATAATTACAATTAAAACATATTGTGCAAGCTTTAAATGCTTGGACAAACTTAATTCCCAAGGAGTCGGACACTTAAACAATTTAACACCCGAGGATACTAACTGCACTCAACAAATCAAGGAGTACGTATAAGTGAAAGCATATTTAATAAAGTCATCATATTGTTATTGTAAAACTGTTAATGTTTCAAAAAAGATGAGATAATATTGAATTGATATTGATCTGTTTTGGTCTGTGTACTACACGGACACACACAAAAACACATATTAAAATTGAAATAAATGTTTGCCACTTTTCTGGGTCAGAGAACAAAGCACATCGCATAAATCAACTGTCATCTTCTCGTTGGAAGGCAATTGAATTACGAGTAGCAACCTGAAAGTGCAGCGGAAACGGAAACGGCCGCCTTTACGGCGAGCTTCATAAATTCTGGCAGCCAAGTGAAGGCGACGATGGCAGTCTGTAAAACTGCATTCTTACTCCATGGACGCACTTAAAATATGCTCACATTCTGCAGTCCTGGCAATCCCTGCTTCTGGCAGTGATGTGTATGCGGTTGTTGTTGAACCCAAAGTCACTTGTTATACATATTACTCCTCTTGTTAGCGATTGTTAATGCTGTTAAAGCTACATAAATTGGGATTAAATGCAACATCTGCCACATGCAAGTTGCGTTGGGGCTTTGGGGCTGTTGCAAATCAATTTGGAAGGTATAAACTTTTCAAATAACGATTACCTAGCAACGTGTTCAATTGTTACTTGGCAGCATTTAAATTTGTTAACAAGCATTTATTTAATTTGAAATTCATTTCATTTAATTATATATCTGTGTTTAAATTGGAAAAAGCTTTGTGTAAAGCGCATGAGCTCCGGTGATTCAAATATTAATAAACGAGCAGATGGTGTTAATTGTACTATTTAAAGCTATTTATCTTGTTATTGTAGTTAAGTGCATTTTTATCGATTGTCAAATAAATTGATCGCTCTTAATTTAAACATTTTTACCACATTTCAAATACGCAGATGTGCCACAAAATGAACTTTATTATGAGTTAATATATGGTAAACTATCTGGTATTGCATCCAAGTCAATATTATTTTTTATCATTTAAAATTTACCTTCTCACATATACTTTTTCAGTTCAATTGCCGTTATCTATACAGTATTTGTCGTTACATACACGCCGATTTCATCTATATATCAATGATTTTTATGATTGTTTAAAACAATCAAGAATGTACAATACAGTTTTCGCTAGTTTTCCGCTTATTGAGGAAGATTTTTCAATAGCAAATAATTTTTTAGGAAGAGCTTAAAAAATGATTTTAATGCAGTTTGAACATAAATCAGACTTTTTCCCTAAGAGCCAAATGGGTTGTGTATTAAGTATAGATAATCCAACGAATAACAAAAGATCCATGCAACACCAGTTTTCATACTTGTGGATGCAAAATGTTGCAAATTTTAAGCTTAATGTTCCCTCTTGTTATAATATAGCTGTTAGAAAATCAGCACTATAATTTCTACGATTTGAGCTGGACGTGGATTCACTCAGTTAAAGAGTTTGTAAAGTGACATTTTATTTAATATTTCATAAGCTGCTGGGTACGGCTAATTAAAAATTAAATACCTTAAACACACACAAAAAAAAAAATTAATAATGTGCATAAAGTAATCATAGTAAATCCCTTTAGTGTCGCGTTGTTGAAATGATTTTTAATTGAAAGCTACACATGTGTGCTAGGACTAGATAGAGAGCAGAGAGATAGTAGAGGAGATTAAGCAAAAATACATCATGGAAACCCAACAGCAAAAAGACAAAATAATATAGAGAGACAGATTCCAAATTCGAGTCAGATATGCAGCAAAAATTACTGGCACAGCGAAAAATGAATATATGTTGCCCTTGGGAACTGACAGTCGAGTGGCCAAATTGTGAGCCTGTATGGGAAAAAAAAAATAAAAATTCAGAATGCAAAAAGGATTACAGCAAAACGATTTGCCCAATAAAATGTGTCAAATAAGAATTCACAATAGGGAATTGACAGCGCCATTATTCATTTTGTGAATTTGGGGCTTAGAGAGTAGAGCAAATCGACGATAAACGTTTCGAGGATCTCGAATGCAACTGCCGAACAAACTAGTATTGCCAATGCAAATAAACGATACTTGAACGTTTGGTTGAAATAGTTTTTGCAATTCGGTCAAACTGGCCCAGAGCCATCACGTGCTCTTAAACACTACTAAAACACAAGAGATTGAATTTAAACAAATGGAATAATTACACTTAACTGTTTCCAATTTGTGTCTTCACGCACTGTGTTACATTAAGTTTCATTTATATTTAATTAGCTGCAACATTCATTAGCTGCATGGCTTGTACTTTAAGCGCGGTCGCGTCACTAACAAACAATGCACGGGAGATGCGAATGCGAAATTTGATTGCAGTTCCCGGTAGCAAGAAATCCGTGGCACACACCGTTGCCGTGCACAGTTGCAGTTGCACTGTTTCTGTTTACGCCACGCGGCAGTAGCTGTTTGGCGGCAAGGCAAAAGGTTCTTGCGCACTGGCTGCCAATTTTGAAAGTTCCATTTTGAATACCGTAACGGCTATTTTGGTAGCAGAAATTAGCTAATTTGCACAAAGTTTTTAAATGTACACAAAAGCTATCTGCGATGCGTCAAAAATTAAATACCACTACAGAATCCTTTAAAAAAATACTGTATATAATGAAAAATTGACCGCGAACACAAATTTAAATTGATGTTATCGGTTAAATTAAAATCGATATAATCCGATAGTACGATTTATTTTTACATCCCTGGCGGCAATGATAGTTTTTAAATGCACATTGACACTGAATAATATTAATGATTATATTCTTCTAAATAAATTTAACTATATAAATATGTATGTATACTTACCCATTTGCACTTGTTAAAAACGTTAACGACAATACCGAATGCAACATCGACGCACTCGACAGGCACATACACACAAATGCATGTACACAAGAAAAATTAAACTGAAAGAGAGAAAGAGAGAGCGACAAAGAATGGGGGGAAAAACAAAATGAGTAAAATGCCGGAGCCGTGGCGCTGCCAGACCGTGCGCTGCCGGTCAAAAGCTTCAAACAACTCATAATTCGAGCCTTTGTCTTAAATGTTATTTAAACGATACGAATAAATAAATTTATAAATTAAATTGGTAACTCAAACATACAGCTTTGGTTGTCAAATCTTTAACTTTCCTACGATACTTAATACAATAGTCTGGCAGCCCTGCATGAACAATGTGCGTGCAAGCGAGACAACCAGCGCAAAGCACTTATCAAAATAATGAGCAGAAAAAGTGTTGATTGGTCCGTTCCTTCCCACCACATTCGCCATTTGAAACGCGACGACGAGAAGACGACGACGACTACGACAGCGCAACTTGTAGCAGTGAAAATATTTATACAAATAATTTGTTGTGTCAAAATCGAATTAATTAATAATTAATTGAAGTGAAAATGTGAAAGCAGTGTTTGCAAATGAAATGAAATTAATTTAAAATGTATTTCAACGCATTAACTCGCCGTGAAAATTTCGTCGTACAGGCAAAAAAGAGCCGATTTTTAGTGGAAGAAGAAGCAGCAGCAGCAGTGAAGGCAGTAAAAGCAATCGTCGACAACGACGACGAATACACGGACAAAGCGAAGTGCGAATGAAAAGTGTGTAAAGAGAAAACTTGCAAAAATTACAGCAACAACAATAAGCGAGGCGAAAAGTGTGTTTAGAAAAGAAATTAAAAACACACACGCACGTACACACACATAAACACAAATACTTATGCAAATGCAAATACAAGCGCAATTTGAGAATTGGTGCAAAAAGTCGTCAGGCGCGCGGTTTAATAATAAACAGTTATATGTATGTATGTTGCGCGAAAACATATGAGGCGCCGCATATACGAAAAATCAATGAAATTGTAATAAAATTCCGTATTTTGCTCTCTCCTCATCCTCCATATCTGTCTATCGTTGTGTGTGTGTGTTAGCGCCCTCTCTCTCTCTTGTTGATTTTGTGATAAAATTGCAATCAGCAGCGACCACAACAATAAAAACATTTGCCACCCAAAAGCAGCTCAAGCACATAACATACAATATATATATATATATATATATATATATATATACCTATATGTATATATCTACAAAATAGTTTAATACAAGGTGCGTATGCAGCAACAACATTTAGTACAGTGTGTAAATGCACACACACACATATATGCGTTTTCTAACAACTGTGCTGCGGCCTGTAAATTTGTGTACTAAAATGTAGAACGTGTGAGAGAAGAAAACCCGCGTACAAAATTTGATGACGTCTTCAACGATACCATTGTTGATGTTGTTGTTATTGTTGTCTTCTCTTGTCTAGGGAACAGCAGCAACAACAATGGTATCGAATAGTATCGTATCGCATCGTTTCGTATGTAGTGTGTAGTACAAAGTATGAAATAACATACATACATACATATATACATGCTTACTACTGTTTGGGCGACGACCGGTATTTTATAGGCCCCCTCCTTTTCCCCACAGAAGAATCTCGGCATGCCATGATGATGCTGCTGTTGATTAACAACAACAACGACAACAGCCCAGAAGAAACCCAGAAAGCAGCAATGTTTCCAATACAAAGTGTAGCTGCCAAGCTCAAATCGTGATCTACTCAAATCTGAATAGCTTCCAATGATTTAACACTGAAACAGCCAACAAAAAGTAACTTTTACCTTTGCAATGCCTCAACTTGTCATATACCTTTAGCAGCAGCACATTAAGAAATAGAGGTAATAGAAATTGGTTTATCGATAGTGTAAATCGGTGCTGCCAAATATCCATTATTAAAATAGGACAGATTGATCAAATAGGGGACAAAAATAAAACGAAATGGATAGAAAAACAAAAAAGAATATTAAATTATCTTCTCATCCACTTTAGCTTTTCTTCAGGGCTTTCTAGGCGGTAGTAAGGGACCGGCGAGATTCAGTTAAAACGCCTGATAGATTTTACAAAACTTACTAAATTTAATAGATTGTAAATAAAAATAACTGCAAAAAACTCTTATTAAAAACAAATTACATAATGAAAAATAATATTTTTTTAAATTTTCAATGGCAAAACTTTTTTAAAAAATATTAAAAGTTTTGTGAAAAAATAAAAAATATCTTTTTCGAGCCAACAATTTTAGTAGCTCCCAAACGATTAACTCGACTAACCCGTAAGAAAAAAAATCGCTAAAAGTTTTAAAATTATTTTTAAAAAATTTAAACTATTGAAAAGTTATTTGTACATTACATCGCTCTCAGCCTTACTACAGGAAAATGCTAAACTTTTCTACATAGTTTAGTCGTATATAAAAAAATTCAAGGTTTTGTATTCGGTACCATATTGTATATTTATAGAATATTATATTGCCAATACTTTATTTTATAAAAAACATATAACGCAAAAAACAGATAGGTTTCAGATAGGGGAATATTTGGGTAATTAGAGGCAATTAAAAAAATGATTAATCTATGCGAAAAGAGCCAATAAGATTTTAATTCAATTTATTAAATTGCATTCGATAGTTTAGTGTATGTGTTTAATGTATTTAGTTTTTTTTTTTTTTTTTGATTTATTAAGACCGTTGTTCATTTTAATAATTTATTATTCAAAAGTCCTTAAAAGGTAGTCGGTTTTATTTATTTTAATATTACATTAATTTCGCATATTACTGTAATTTAAACTATCGTTAAAGTAAAATTTATATAATAGTTCAAATTTATTTCTTTCTGGAACTAGTTTATGCCATACAGCTCAGCAAAAGCTAAAAATCCAAATTGATTGTTCTGGTATCAGTATTTTATTTTAAAATAATACAAAAAAATATATTAATCTTTTAGAGAATTCGAATCTGATTAGAAAACTTTATTTAGATTTTCAAAATCTTTGTAATTCAAATTTCTGAAGAAAAAATCTGTGATGAGCGGAAACAAGAAAAATATATTTAAAGTTATAGTTTTTATATATGAAAAAATTCATATTTTGATCATTATTTTTTATTATTACGGGCGCAGAAAAGTCCAAAATATCGATTGTTTTTTTTTTGTCATCTTATACTTTTACTCTAAAATCAAACGAGTTACATTTTTGAAATAATCAAATATAATTTAGTTTTATGTATGTTCAAGAAATGCAATAAAATGTCAAATTCAATATAAATGTATTTTAACCTAAACTACTAGATCTGGAAATCATAATTCTTCGATGATTAACTATCGAATGGGGCAACTCAAGTATTTATGTATTATTATTATTACAAGAAAAAAGAAACAAATACTATTTTAAGAATTGCACATAACGACAAATATTCAATGTTTACTAGTCGTATTTTGTCGTATGTTCTGTTTCGTCTATCCCTTGTAACAGTTAAAATACACCTGTCTCCCCTTGAGGCGATCTTATCGCAAGTACGCTCACTTTTTGTATCAGTGTGCTGTCACAGAATCTACAATTCGCTTTTGCACAGTGCACAGCGGACAGTGTTCACGAAATTTGATTTGAATACAAGCATTTGACAGTCAGCGCGCGGCAGCAGCAGCAGCAGATTACGCTGTTCCTTGCCTTTTCCAACCTATAAACTGAGCATCACTCACTCACCTGGTGAGCAAATAGGGGAACACACAAACGAACGACGCACTAAAGTCTGCGTTGAAAGTAAGTGCACACCATGTTGTGCAATTCGTACAGCATAATTATTCTATATGCGAATAGAAAATATAATCTATGATGACAATATTTAGCTATTAAAAATTATTTATCAAGACAGAATAAACAATAGTAAATGGAAAGCATTGTTGACAGCTGGCACGTGTACCCTATCTTTTGACCAACAGTGTAGCACTTGTGCCGTTTTGTCGACAATGCGCGCGCTTCTCTCTCTCTCTCACACGCGCTCAAGCCCGCAGCCGCACTCACTCACACATACATATCAACTTTTTGCAACACACACACACGCATACTCACTCAATTTGCTCTCTTTGCTTATATATTTTTTTTCTGTTTTCAGTGGTTGTGCAAGAAGAAGCAGCAACAATCAGGCAAAATACCTGAAAAAAAAAGAAAAATAAACGGTAAAACGAAGAAGTGGCGACAGAGCGAGCAAGCAAACAGCAGCAAGTCAAGGCAGCGCGCTAAAAGTTTATTGTAAAAATCAAAGTAGAAGGCACAAAGTGATTTTTTTTTTGTTTTTGCTTTCAAGCAAACGAACGAACATAAAAACAATAAAATATCAAAATGGTGGAAGCAATAGAGCGGCGGAGAACGGCTGCGTGAGCAGCGCCGACGAGATCTGAGCGCCAATTATAAAATAACAACAACAACAATCGCAATAAGAAGAGCAAAGAACAGCAACCAAAAAAAATAAAATAATAATAAAAAAAATATATCGAAACGAGCGCGCAACAGCCGCTGGATGCGCAGAGAGGAGCTGCTCCGCTCAAAAAGTACATAATAATAATAATAATAATAAAATAAAACAAAAAATTTAAATAAAGTGGAAGTGGAAGTTCGAGAACAAAATTTGTGAGAGAGCAACAACACAAGAGACAAGAGGAAGGAGGAAGAAAACAAGCGCGAAAAGTGTAACAACAACAAAACATCACAGCAACAACAACAACAACAAACAAAATGTACGGAAAATCGAAGACATCCGCCGTGCCGTCAGATGCTCAGGCAAGAGAAAAATTGGCGTTATATGTCTACGAATATCTGCTGCACGTGGGCGCCCAAAAGGCGGCACAGACATTCCTCTCGGAGATTAGATGGGAAAAGAACATAACGTTGGGCGAACCACCGGGATTTCTGCACACCTGGTGGTGTGTCTTCTGGGATTTATATTGTGCGGCACCCGAGCGTCGTGATCAGTGCGATCATAGCTCGGAGGCGAAGGCCTTCCATGATTATGGCTTTGTTAGCTCCGGTTACGGTGTTAACGGTATTGGACCCGGCGGACCACACAACGCTGGCGGCCCAGCGCCCAGTCCTCTTGGCCAGATGCCACCTGGTGGCGATGGCGGCCCAATGGGACCAGGTGGACCAATGGGTCCAAATTTTTTCCCAAATTCAACAATGCGACCATCGCCGCCAACGCATGCCTCGAGTCCACAGCCGCCGCCGTCGCAAATGATGCCCGGCCAGCCACCATTTATGGGCGGACCACGCTATCCGGGCGGACCACGGCCGGGCGTGCGAATGCAAGGCATGGGCAATGAGTTTAACGGCCCTCCCGGACAGCCAATGATGCCCAACAGTATGGATCCGACACGACCGGGTCCAGGCGGCGGCATGGGACCCATGAATCCGCGTATGAATCCGCCGCGCGGCCCTGGTATGGGTCCGATGGGCTATGGCGGTCCAGGCGGTATGCGCGGCCCGGCGCCCGGAGGTCCCGGCGGCATGCCGCCAATGGGCATGGGCGGTGGAGGCGGACGACCGCCGCAATGGCAGCCAAATGCATCGGCACCCATGAATGCGTACTCATCATCATCGCCGGGCAACTATGGACCGGGACCAGGCTCGAATGGCCCGCCTGGCCCTGGTACGCCCATTATGCCCTCACCGCAGGATAATACGCAAGGTGGACCCGTTGGCGGACCCGGCGATGGCATGTACTCACTAATGAAACCAGAATTTCCCATGGGCGGCGGGCCGGACGGCGGAGGTGGTGGCGGTGGACCCGGCGGCATGGGTCCAATGGGCGGCGGTCCTAACTCCATGGGTGGTCCTGTACTTAATGGTGGCGGTGGAGGACCTGATGGCACCGGTCTGGATGGCATGAAGAATTCGCCAGCCAACGGTGGTCCTGGCACGCCGCGCGAAGACTCCGGCAGCGGTATGGGCGATTACAATCTAGGCGGCTTTGGCGGTCCCGGCGAGAATGATCAAACCGAATCGGCGGCCATATTAAAAATCAAGGAGAGCATGCACGAGGAGGCCAAACGATTTGAGAAAGATACAGATCAACCGGACTACTTTATGCCATAACAACATCATCATCAGCAGCATCTCAATACGGTGGCAGCTGCCGTAGCAGCTGTCGTTGCCGCTGCCGCATCCAACAGCAACAGCACAGGCGTCAGCGGCGGCGGTGGCGGCAGCAGCAGCTCAACAGCTGCTGCCTCGTTAGCTGCTGCGGCGGCGCTTGGCGCAGCGGCCTCCAATTTGCTGAGTGGCAACACCAACAATAGCAACAACCAATCTGGCAACCCGACGACTTTGCCCACTGGCGCGCATTTTGCAAAGGAACTCAATTTCTAAATAAACGGTAGTGAAAATCCTTGGTACATAAGCGTAAAGTAAAGTAATTATTATATGTAATAGTCTAAAAAGAAAACAAAAATATGTAAAATTGTAAACCCAGAACAGCAGCAAAAATAATAAGCGAAGCAAAACAAAAACAATTCAAATTCAAATGCTAGTTAAAACCGTTTCGAAACGGTTAATAATGCGACCAGGTGGCAGCGCCAGCGGGGCATGACATGATAGATAAATGCAAAAGCAAAAAAAACCCCAAAAGAGAAAAGCAAATATACTTAATTGTAATGTTAAATACAGCAACAAAAGCAACAATAAGTTTAGCAGTCTTCTGATTAGTTTAGTTGCAACAAGTCAACACTGTAGCCTCCAATATATACACACACACACACACCCACATCCAAACACACAGTCTGTCTACTAATTTTTAGCAATTTAACAATTTTACTTGCGCTTTGCATTATTAACAACAACATTAAAGAAACAAAACTTATGGCATATTTAACAGCTATACCATCTATGTACATTTTTCTGTTTGTGTGATTCTTGCATATACTTATATAGATATACACATAAACTAAGTATATAAATATTAATATTATTGTATTGTAGAAATTCAGATGGAAAAACAAACTTTTTGTTAAGCAAGTCTTAAAGGCGCAACAAGATTTAAATGAAAACAAAACAAAAAAAAACATAAAAAAAAGCTTAAAGGAATATTGCGAATGCAAAAAAAAAAAGGGAGAAAGAAGTATTTAATCAGCACTGTGCCCATTTTTATTATTTAATAATTTTTAGTATTCTCAATTTCACTTTCGCTAAAATTTATGCGAATTGCATTCACTTGACGAATTCAATAGCTCATTGTCGCGAATAAGAATTTGGGAATATTTAGGAAAAATTAAGTTAGTGCTTATCTTTGTGAAAATTAAAAATGGGTACAGTTCTGATCTAATATTGTAGGGATCAGTAAAGAAGAAAGGAGCATAGTTAGCATTATTAAAGTAGTCTATAACACACATTTGCATTATGCTCCATTTTGCACAATGGCAATATAATTATTTTTTATATATTATTGTGTGTGTTTTTTCTCAATGTACGTTTTATTTTCACGTTTCCTTATTTAAACAAATTGTAAACTTGTCTCACTTTGTCGTCGTCATTGTCATTTTCAATTGCATGTAACTGTAATTTATGTTTTTAGTGTGTCACATTTAAAAAACAAAATTATGTTAAAACTTCTCTTTGTAAATTGTACTTCTCTATTTGTATATTTTTGTGTGTTTTACAAAACAAATTGTTAATTAAGTTCCTTTAACTGCCGCCCCGGACTTTGGGTTTATCTGGCAAACCGAGCAATATATTTATGATTTATCCATTTTTGGAAAAACGGCAACAATATTTTCATGCACACTTGTTTCGATTTCAGAAATTTCTTCGATGTCTCGACATTGTGCATTAGGGCAGCGAAATAAATAAATATACATACACATATATTTATATATATATATATAAATATACATATACCTTTATACAGATTGTGGCGCATTGTATGCACATATTTATTGCAAATTAGCTACGCGCATAACTCTTAAGAATTAGCTGTTTAATATGCATATAAATATAAATATATATATATATTATATTATCTATTACTTAAAAAAGGCAGCAGGCAACAAAAAATGTAGCAACCTAACCTAAAAAAAAGTTTACTTCAAAAAATATCACGAAAAAACAAAAAATAATAAGCTGTACAAAAGTTAGTTAATGTTGGCTGTGGCTGCGCAGCTAATGTTAATATTATGCATAAAAATTATAAAAAAAATATATATATATACTTATATATATTTGTAGTATATATATATCTATATATATACAAATTAAATAGTATATATGTCTGTGCTTGCATCTTTTTCTCGACACAGCACATTCACTTTAATAAGAAAACCCAAGAAATCCGTAGAGTTTAGATTTGAAAACTAATTTATAAGCGTAAAAATCCATAACACAAAAAAAAAAACAAACCTAAACCTAACTAATCTTAAATTAAAATAAAAAAGAAAACAAATCAAAATGAAATTCTTTGCATTAAAAACAAACACACACACAAATCAATTGATAACATAATTTAACAAATAAAATAATAAATTCTATTTTAAATATTGTATGTATATGTTTAATGTGTCGGAATTTGAATTATGTACGCGAAGATTTGTGGCATGAATGAATTATTATTGAATTGACGCCGCATCGATGATGCGATAATGCGAGAGCAAACACTTAAATAGTATTTAAGTGAAATTTATTAAATTTATCTGCAGCGCTTTAAGTTTAAGCGTTTCAATTGCTGGATTATATAAATGTATGTAAGTGTAATGGCGGGGCGTTTAGTAAACAAAACAAACAACAACAACAAAATGAAAGAAAAACTAAAAAAAAGCGAAAAAGTCCAGAAAAATTAAAGAAAAAAAATCCCGATTGAATAAAAAAAAATATGTTTAAATAAGTATTTTAGTGTTAATTATACAATTTACAAGTACACAACACGAAACAAAAACAACAATATAATATAAAATGAAATAAAGTTTTAAAACAATATTTGTAAAAAGTAAAAAAAAAAATTATGCTTTATTGTGATTTCAATCAAAGAATTACAACAGTTTTGGGTTCAATTTGTACCTAATGGAGTTTGCTTTTGCCAGATAGCGTTTATAGTTTGAATTTTAATATTTATTTGATGGAGTTAATTTTTACATTTTATTTTATTTATTAAAATTGGTCGATTTTCAAGTCAAATTTTCATCAATTGAATCAAGTATTTTTGACTAATTACATTTAAATCGTAACTAAGATTGTTTCTCAATTCTGCATTGTTACTCAATCTGGGTAATGAACTGGTGTGTCGAAGTTATATACCATTATATAGTCTTTCAAGAAAATTTTAAATTATTGCATAAGCATAATTAAAGAAATAATTGGTAAATTTGGTACAGATATCTCTGCAAACAAAGAAATTGTTCGTTCCAAAAACTTTTCACTGGCATTTTGAATAAAATGTTTTGACCTTTAGAGGTGTTCTATAATGGCTTGTCAAATGAGAAACTTTTAAAAATTAAAACTCCCTACAGAAGTAATGGAGTTAAATCCAGTATCTACGAGTTAACAAAACTGCAATTACATTCAACGTACAATCTTACTAGTTTGCTTTATATTAATATGTAGTTAATTCTTTACCAAATTTATGTTTCTAATATGTTTTTAAAGACTCCTATTAACATTTTCAATCGCCAGATTGATTGTAGCAATTTTGTTTGGGGGCTACAAATATGTAATAATTAGATTGGGTTTCATAATAAATACGACTTAAAATTGTTTCATAAATATGGTAAATGTTGGCCATAATCTATTTATATTCAGTTGGCTACTGAAATGAACATTAAACTTAGATTATATCTACCTAAAACATAGAAAAACATAGGAAATAAGCTTTCAAATGGAAACTGTGAAACACCTTAAATTAGACTTCAAAGGGCTAATAACTCAACAGCAGGCAATGATCTCTTGATTGTTGGCTATTTAATTGCATAATTTTGTATTGAAATGTTTGGCCGCTAGTCGAGACCCAGACGAAGACAAGATTAGCGTGGCACACGCACAGGTTGATTTTATGTTGAACAAGGGAGTCTAATTGAGCGACGATGGACGCACGTTGCCGTGGCAACCTGGCAATTGCTCTATGGCCCATACAAATGCATTGGAGAGAGATAATTATATTACCTGGCCATTGTCCAGGTCTACTCAGTGCTGATAGCGCCAACGGCGGCTGACGTTGTTTCAGTTAAAATCAATAAAAAAAAAAGGGTTCATCGTTATGCATTTGCAATAATAATTGTCAAAATGCAGTCGTCTGGCCAGTAAGCCAAGTCAATGCAGCAAAGTGGCGTCCTGTTTTTACAGTTGCCTGGGATGTGCCCGCAACGTGGGTGCTGCCGATGACGTCAACGGCACTGAGTCTTCTCTTGCGTTACAAAATTGCTTAACCTATCGACAAGTTGCAGGCGTTGGTATTGCTGCCGGCTCAGCGCCAGCGCGTCGTGTGCCGGTATTATTCTCCACAAACCGTGGACTCTATTTACGTGTGGCACAGTCCCAAACAACAATACAGCCAGTGGCCAGTTGCAATGCTCCACACTACGACATCAATTTTTGTGACCTGGAACGTTGGGTGAGTTGGCGAATATTAACAGCTTTTCGACTTGAGTTAACGCTCCACTCCCGAAACAGAGCACAAATCGCGCTAATGTAGTCAGTCTCGAAGATACCTTCACCATTTTGCAGCCACAGCCGCAGAACAGTCAACAGATACGCGCCTGGAACAATTTTGGAGCTTACAATATGCAGCGCTAGCTAAGTGCGCTCTTTAATTAAGCCTGAAATAGCTTGTACATACTGTGTGCTTACTTAAATAACATTTTTAAAATTATAAATAATATGCTAAACAACTAAAGTGCGTTCATGTCGTGTTGCTGGTGAGCGATGCCATCAGAAATTCCATTTTATTGAGAAAACTTTTGCCCTCGATCTTGTCAAAGCGGACCTTTAAATGGAGAAATCAATATAGTTTAACAAAAGAACAAGTAATTAGTTCAATAAACAATACCTCCTTAAAATTGCCACCCAGATTTTCCCAGAACTTCTCGGGCACCAGGGGACTGGGAAAGAAGTCTTGACGTGGACTGCGCGCTATATAAACCTTGACATCGATTTGCGGATCGCAGCGTATCTGTACAGCAATCATGCGATCACTGTTGGGCGAGGCCAGCAGACAGGAGCTGGCATTGCCGAGCGGTTCCACTTTGCCAATGCCCAGATGGTTGCTATTCGAGAGCACTGTCCAGGCCATGCAACGTGCCAGACTGACCAGGCAGCTAATCTGATGTGAATTAATCTGACAGAGAATTAGATCACGCAACTCTTGCGGCTCATATGAAAGTCGCATGACGCGTCCATCGCGACAGATGCACTTCAGTGATCGTTCCTTGACGTGAATAACTAACGAGGTACGTCCAATCGCATCATACCCATGCGTCACAATATTTATTTTCACACAGGACATTGTCGGACTATTCATTGCATTCCAATGTGAAACAATTTGTGGATCCTTGACATCTCGCGCTAACGTATCCAAAACGTACTGTGTCCGCTTGCGCATGAATATGTGCTGAGCCTGAGCAATTATTTGTTCAAGTATTGTTTGACTCTTGGTCATATCCAGAAGTGCCTCGCGATCAGCAGCTGTCGGCCCGGCCAGCATGCGTTTCTTACTGGGCCCAAGCGGAGCGCTAGCCGGATGCGGAAACGGATGATGTGAGTTCTTGTAATGCACTTCGCGCAGCAGCTGATGCAGCGAGTGCTCCAGCACATGATCATGATCATTAATAGGCGCTGGCTGGCTGGAATCAAAGCTTGTCGAGTGGCATAACGAGATGATTAGCTGAATGTTGGGCAGCAACGTGGCCCGTATCTGATTGCCAATGACCACATGCGGAATTGGCGCTTGCAGCTGAATTGCTTCACGTGCCAGCTGAGCAAACAACTCCTTACAGAAGAGAACGTTCTGCGCGAATTCCAGGGTCTTTTGCCAAACTCCCACCTGAGCAGTTATGTTCGGTCCATGGCCCATAAGATTTACCTGTCGGTTATATGCAATTGTTATAATGCTGCAACATTTTTACAAATAAGCGATATTTTCTTATAAACAATATTCGAAAAGATAAATATGCATTGATCCAATCTAATGTTTATATACAAATTATTAAATTAAGCAATTCATTTCTCAAATTAACATAGACTGTAAGGTTATTTGTTAGAATATTGTTCTTCAAGATCAAATCTTCAAAATCTTCAATGGCCCGAACCGAATCTAAATTTTGAAATACCTCTTTGATTAAGGGACTCAATTTTATTAATTTTTTTGCAGTTAAGTGTTGGAAACATCATTATAAAACGATCATTTCATATAAACTTTCTGTTTATTTGTTACCTTAGCAAACCGATGTAAACTGTATCCAGTATATGCATATGTGATTCATTTTATAACCGATATCTACATTATGTTATGAACTTTGTAAAAAAGGGGCATTAATTTACCTGGGCAGTGCACAGATCTTCCTGATCCTTTTGTGTAATGACCTTAATATATGCCACACCCTGCAGCTCGGCGGGCACAATGACGCGAAGGGCTGAGCTAGCCTTAAGTTGCATGCCGTTGTTACTGCTGCTGCCACTGGGAACAATGGCGGTACTCGTCGCACTGTTACCGGCACCCTCCTCATCCAGTGCGTCCTCTGCTTTGGTCACTTCAAAGGTGCCGCTCATGCCGAACTTCGAGCCCGCAGTGCGATAGCTCAGATCGCCAATAATGGCACCGTTGGACACCTTCTTGAGACGCCAGTTCTGCCGCAGGCGCAGTAGTTCAATATGAAAATCGGAAACGTTACGACTGCGTTGCTCACTGTGTGCGTTGCGTAGTCGTTCGGCGCCACCCAGCAGCACTTGGGCAGCCTGTGATATGGCTTTTTTACGACTATACACCTGTACAATGGGCTTGGTGTCATCGCCCTCCTCCAGCAGTGGATCCAGCACCAGGTAGCGCTTATCTTTTGCTACAGAAATGACATCGGACAGCACACATATTTCAGTATAGGCATCCTTTAATTTATTGCGTACTGCATCCCAGGGCCACAGGCTCTCCTGGAATTGGTTGGCATCCTTGTTGTCGTCTTCGGCAGCAGCGGCTGATTTCTCCTCCTTCTTCAGATCGTCCAGCGAAGTCTTACTGAAGTCAATACGTGCCGCGCACTTTGCAAGACTCTCAGAAAGCGTCGGCGGCCTGTAAAGCAACTTGTTGAGAAAAACTCAAATTCAATTGTTTGGTTTTTGCAGCGCTTGCCGCACTTACGGTTGATACAATTCAGTGCCATCATACGCAATTTCTCTTATCTGGTTCTCACAAGTTGTCTCCACCGATATATTCACCGAATTTGACATGTTTTTTCACTATTTTTCAAGAGCCGGGCACTTGCATTTGCAAACGCAAATAAAACAAATACTTAATTTTTACAGAGTTGCCATCACATCAAAATTGTGCAACTATCGATTAAGAATATTAGTTGCGCTGCCGACAATTAAAAGCTAAAAAATATTATATTTTAATTTAATTTAAAAAAAAGAAAGTGTTTGTATAAAATTATTAAAAATAATTATTTAAACTAGGTGAATTTAATTGATAATTATTTATGACTTTTGACTTTTAAAAATATCATATATGTATATACATATATATATTTGTTTTTATAAAGCCACATATGTGAAATAGCTAAATTGACAGCACTGATTAATAGAGTTGCTATTCGATAATATTCTCTTCAATTTATCGATTGCTTGGCACGTAACTTAACAACACTGCAACATTACTTTCATATTTTTGTTGAATTTCAATTTTGGACTTATAGCTGAAACATTTATTATGTTATATCTGAAAAATAAAGCAAAATCACTGGATGTGGCCAATTACACGGTCATCATACCCAGCATCTGTGTGGGCAATGCGGCACAATTGGCCTGCGATCTGTTGATTGCCTCCAAAAAGCTAAAACGCATTGGGAACTTGGTGCACCCAGCCCTAATACCGGTATATGGACCGTCGGCCTATCAGCATGACCCCAAAGAGCGGGTATCATCTTGCGAGCTATATGAATCCGCAGAGGACAAGCTGTTGGTAATACAATTCCGTACACCGCTAATTGCGCGACATACAGGAAGTTTTCAAAGTAAACTGGTTGAACTGCTTGAGGCTTCGCGTCGTGTGGTCATCCTCAGCGGCAGTTTCGGCTTTGAGCGGCGTGTCATTGAGGATTCACCATGGGCTTATTGTGCCAGCGACAATTTTAAGGCAGATCATGCTCAGCTAGGCGACGCCTCCCTTATAAAGTGGAAGGAACACAAAGGCGAAAACATCTTTGGTAGCGGCAATGCTCTTCAGCTGTATAAGTCCTTTTTGGAGAAACAGGTGCCGGTCATGCTGCTCTTTCGCTACTTGCTGGAGGGCGATAACTCAACCGATGCTTCGCTGATTGTACGCGAGCTGAACGAGTTGTGCGAAGATTTTCTACAATTGCGCGACGCAGGCGGCGATGGCAGCTTTAAGTTAACCATACCAAAGTCCTGGAATTTGTTATTTGGCAACGACGTAACCGAGTTACTATTTTAGATATAATTTTTATGTGTATTTGGACACAAATGCTTTGTTACAATAAATCTAATCTTTTGGTGTAGGATAAAAGATATTGCTGGCAATGTGTTCCTTAAAGTATTCGCTGCCATGTTCCTGGTACTCTTGCTTTGTGGTAAGCGACTCCTCAAAGTTAGGACTGTTGGCCTGTAGACAAGCGCCTAGCCAGGCGCCCAGCATGGGTTCACTTGGTTCGTAGATGGCGAAGCTGGATTGAAAAGGACGCATCTCGAGCATCTCTTTAGCCAGGCGTTGTTTAAGGCCAGGAAACTGAGCAGAGCCACCCGTTAGATAGACATGGTCCACGAGTCTCTGTTGCTCCTCCGAAGTGAAGAATTTCAGCACAAATGCAATAAGCTCGGCCAGACCTGCCTCCGTACAGCCAATCATGCTTGGCTGAAAGAGTATCTCGGGCACACGTATTGCCTCCAGGCCAAAGTGCAGTTGATAGTTCTCGGCAGCGCTGAGTGCTTGCAATGCGGCATTGTTGGCATCATCAAAATTAGCATCGTAATGATTCAGAATCTTCTCGAACTCGAGAAGCTGCTCATTTTCCGCATCCGAATCGCTGTCATCGTTGTAGCGATTAATGCGCTTATACACATCCCAATCGTTGTCGTTCATGCCAAACCCATCGTCTTCCTCCTCGCCGCCGTTTGCTTTGCGACGTTTCTCGCTGCGCGCCAACGTTGAAATGATTCGCATGCGCTCCTGTGCTGCATGCGTGTGCCTCTTGGCCTGTTCCTGACGCTGCTGTTGGCGTGTTTGCTTGCGTCGGAGTAACTCCTCGCGCTTGTCACGCAGCTCGGCCAGCCACTGATCCTGTGGAACGCCCTCCGGCGGTTTGGCCATCTTGTCCAGCTTATCTTGCTGTTTACTGGGCCGTGGTTGGCCCGTGGCTCGCTCTTTGACGCGTTTAATTCGCGTACTTATTGTGCCTATCAACTTATCCAGTTCCTCTAGATTGGCAAGTTGTTGTTGCTGCAATGCGCGCTCGAATTTCTGCACTTTTTGTTGCTCATATAGCTGCCTCAGCTTACACAGCAGCTGCAAGTGCTCCTCATCTTCCTGCAGTTTCTCTCGCTCGCGACGATTCTTGATATCCAAGAGACGTAACGCCAGCTCCCGACGTTTCTCCTGCTTCTGTTCGGCGGTAAGCAGTGCATTGCTCGCAGTAACCGGATTATAGGGTAATTGTATCTTCATTATGTGTGCTTCGTAATAGTCCAGTTGAGCCCACTTAAGCAGCTCCTCTCTGTAGTCTAATGCAATATGAGAGTGCTCATGCACCAGCTTATCTATTCGACTGGCAATCGCATTTAGATGAACCGGATACTTCATTTGCATCAGCCGAAACAAATAATTGCTGATGTGAAATCCGCCCACGTTTAGGCGACGCACGTGCTCCAGCTGCATTCTGCCATTCAACACAGGAATCACGTGAGTTGTGCTGTATCCAAAGGATATTATGAGTGCATCTGTCACTTGACTATGCTGCTGCTGATGGTGCTGCCAGCTATAGAGGGCATCGATGCCATAGGAGAGCGCTGGGACGTCGTAGCACTCGAAGAGCAGCTCACTCATTTGACGACGACACAAATTGGGATTAGCCAAGGCCTCGGTTAGTACAAGAGGATTCGCAATATTCGCATCTCCTTCAAAGCCCATTTTGGTGAAAATGTAGTCGAAGATTTGCTCCTGATGATTCCAGTTGGTTATCACATTGCGCTCAAAAGGAGATTTTAGATGGGCCCGCACAGCGTCAATGTTCGTTATATCATTGCCCACCTGAATTTCTGCAATGCCCTTGAATTCCTCTACAATTGCTGGCGGGGTTGTAGCATCCAGAACTTGGGTGTCTTTTTTCCTATCCTTTCGTGGCTTTGTAAGAACATTACGAAATCGCATTTCTGGTTCCTTGGTGTCATGCCAGCCGACGCGACATTCGTATGAGCCATTATCAATCACAAGCAGGCGCTTAGGCGATGTCATTTTCTTAATTAAACTTAAATTGTTTACAAGCCAAACTGTTTACCGTTCTTGGGAACTGAAGTGTTGTAAAAGTTAATAACTTCTCGTTTTCCAACACACTCATGTGAAATTCTTGAAGCAATTTGCAAACAATGGCAACTCTGTGGTATAACTGTAATTGAAAGCTGATTGAACGTTCCCGGTTGCCAGCCATAACTGGTATGAGTCTGCATTCATTTTCTTTTTTTCTTTTGCATGTGAGAGAATTCTGATTTATATTTATAAATTAATTAGTTTAAAAAGATCTCCCTTTCAGAATGTTTGTAAAAATTAAATTGGAAGACAATGAAAACTCGATGGTGAGTGTGCAATAAACGCATTTATAGATTTATAAATTTGATCGTTGCTTTCCTAGGCGCCTAAAATTTTCAGCATTGAGGACGCAGCCTCTATCGGCGATTTAAAACAAATTTTAGAAACGTACATTAAGATACCAGAAGATATGCTGGAAATAAAAACACTGGATCGCACTTTGGACAACTTGGATGAAGTTGCCACGATCATTAATCAGGAAACTAAAGAGAATAGCATCAATGGAGTCGCCATTTCATTATACGTCCTGAAGGAGTTTTTCTGCTTCTTGCAGCTTTACAACCAGAAGGAAAGTGACAATCAAACAAACTTTTTCAACCAGCCGCCGAATGCCACCAAATTGCCAATCGACAATGTGCCTGTGCTCTGTATCGATTCAGACGATTCGCTTCATTCGACATCTAGCGAATCTTCTTCTTCAGATGACAGTAGTAATGAAAGTGACGACGGTAGTCAAACGTCAGAACTTAGCGGGGACATATGCAGTCCTAAACGCAAGTTAATTACGAAGCAAACAACTGCGGCAAAGAGGTAATTTATTAAGCATATTTTATTTTTTTGTATTAGTATACTGGATATCAATTTTAATAGATCTCGCCCATTAAAAGAGCACAATGAAAGCTTTTGTGAACCGAGTTCAACATCTGTGTCTACGTTAAGGAAGGCAAACTCAATACCGAATGTTTCGGAGAACACAACTAGTGCTTCAGACTGTGGTGAAACTGTGTCGAAAATCACCGCAACTGTAACATCAAATTTATTACTTGCACCAAAAGTTTCTGTAGATAAAAAGAAAGAAAACATTGCATCAAAGACAAATGTTACACGTCCAGAAAGTGTAAAGCAGCCCATTCCGTTGGCAAATCACGACCCCAAAACTAAGGCGGCACCTCCATATATATCTATAAAACCGGAGCAGCGTAGATATGCTTTGGTAATAAGCAATGATATTGATGAACACGAATTAAATTATGATCGTTTGATGAAGCACTTTTATGGGTTATTCGAGTCTTCCCAAAACTGCGGTCATTTAAACTTTAACGAAAATGCCTCTATTACGGTTAACGAGAATAAACTGTGGGTATTGTGTGGAGACCAGGAGACGTGTGACTGGATTGCAAATGGTGCGCGAACCCTGCCCCTCAACAAATCTTCAAGTTTCAACTTTACCACCTACACATGTTCCAGTTTCATTAAATATTTTAGATTGTCGAAGTGCTGTGTGGTATTGCCGCATGTGGTTGAAGGCAAGGAGCTGCCAGATATATTCAAGATGCTCGAGCTTCAGAATATAGGCTTGTCCACAAATAAATGGTGCGTTGTGGAACGCACCATTCTCGATCCGAAGTCGAAAGACTTCACTGACAAATGTGTGACTACTCTATGTAAAAATGAGCAAATCATTCTTTATGTGGATCCGGAGAGCAAGTCTTTCATTATGGAGCAAGGCTTCAAGATCAAATATTGCTTCTGGAAGCTGACTTTCGAATTCTAAAGAAACTGAAAATATTTTGTTACTAATTTAAATTATATAAGCCAACCAAAAAAAAATTAAAATGAATTACTTGTTTAATGAAACTCATTAATTTGAATAAAGACATTATTTATAAAAATATTATTTAATACATAATAATTCATTAACAGCGAGAAAGTTAAATTACTTTTTGTATTTGACCGCCCACTTCATTTAATACAAGACCTTATCGATATCGAACAGAATCATCGCTATTTTCTCAGCTGAGTATCGACAATGTGGATTTATCAAGACCAAATACCACCCCTAGGCGTTAGAAGCTCATTTTTGCATCAAAATAGAAAAATAAAAAAATATTGCCAAGTCCTGCAGAATTGGCTGGGACTTGGGCAGAAGTAAGGAAGTGATCGAGCATGGAACTGGAACCCATCGACATTGCCCGCCTGGAGGAGGCTGTTGTTCTCTTCTATCGCTCAACGTCGCAGGAGCAGGCAATTACACACGAATGGCTGACGACGGCCGAGGCCAGCCCACAGGCTTGGCAGTTTTCCTGGCAGCTCATGCAACTGGGCAAGGTAAAGAGCCATAAACAGATAAATAAATAAAAAGCTTTTAACACTGACAATCGTTTAAATATGTAGAGCCAGGAAGTGCAATTTTTTGGCGCAATAACGTTACACTCTAAACTAATGAAGCATTGGCACGAAGTTCCTCCAGAAAATCGTGAGGAGCTCAAGCAAAAGATTTTGGAAACAATTGTGCAATTCGCCGCTGGACCAAAACTGGTTCTCAATCGGCTCTGTCTCTCAGTAAGTATGCACAGCTTCAATTAAATTACCGGTACTTACATATGTATTGGCAGTGTGAATTAATATTTTTTATAAATACGTAGTGGAGATCCATGTTCATTTTCATGTTCCACACCTCGGCTTCAGTTCATATGGCATCCAATTTTCACATTTTTGATTCATACCCAATGCTTTTAAACATTTATTAACTGTTGTCCGATCAAATCCCAAGGATTCTGCAAGTTCATATTGTGTTTGTGATGGATTCAGTAGTCCTCTCTTATCTTATTTAAAACTTTGTGCTTTGCTTCCGTATGCTTCTAAGAGCATTTGATTTGAAAAAGAAAAATCTTAGTGTTACCGTATAGCTCTCTACATTATGAATACTATACAAGCAGCCTTGAAGTCAATCCTTAAAATTAATTAACAGTCCCAATATGTGTTTCTCGTATAGTTGAGCGCCTACATTGTTCACATGCTGGAAGATTGGCCTTGCGCCATTGAGGAAGTAATTGAGACATTTCAGAGCCAGCGCATACCGAACGTTACCCCCGAGGTGCAATTATGGATTATGCTGGAAGTACTGTTGGGCATACCCGAAGAGGCGCAGGTCATACACACATCAGTTAAACGTGTTACGCTACGCGGCGAAATTGGCAAGCGTGTGCCTCTTGTGTTGCAGACTGTCGAGACATATTTGAAGCAGCAACTAAATGCCGAATGGGATCCCGATACACACAGCAACATGTTACGGGCGGTGAAGTGTGTTAGCGTCTGGATCAGGTGCGATATATTGAAAATGTTATTGTTTACAGAACTTACCTTAAAATTAATCCATGTAGAAGTATTGGCTACTCAATTGAGGGCTGCGTGACAATCTGCGCAGTTCTTTTGGAGTTGGTGAATAAATGTTATTGGCCCTGTATTCGTTCTGGCCTTGGCTGCATGTCCGCTGATGAGAACGAACTGGCCGAAACCAGCCTGAAGGCAATGGTCAATATTATCGTCCAACCGGATTGTCACAACTACCCGAAAACGGCGGCCGTCTTAATCAAGATGTTCCTGGACTCATTGTGTGACATCACTCAACTGGAATGGAAACGTGATAACGATAATGAGGACATTATTGTCCATATCTATATGCTGTTTGTATCTGCCGTGGAACGCCACTCGGGACTTTTTCTTAGCGGCATCACGGCTACAGATCCGGAATTATCTGCCATATGGAATCGTATGGTGCACGAAATATTGCAGTGCACGGATAAGCCAGGCATTTATCCCGTCGAGGAATCATGCAGCACCATGGCCCTGGCCTTCTGGTATATGTTACAGGGCGATGTCTTTGCCATGCCTGTGGAGGAGGAAAAGCGCAAATGCTGGGAGCATATAAAACCGCTCTATGCACATTTGACCACCGTTTTGGTACGCAAATCTGAACAGCCTGATGAACACTCCATTGATAAATGGAATTCTGATGATCTGGAATGCTTTCGTTGCTATCGTCAGGATATTTCTGATACTTTTGTGAGTCACCATTTTCAATTTGTTTGATTTATTTATTTACTTTAATGTCATTCAATCAATGCAGATGTATTGCTATGATGTGCTACACGATTACATTCTCGATATTTTGGCCGCCATGCTAGACGAGGCTATTGCTGAGTTGCAGACGCATCCAACTCACTGGACAAAACTGGAGGCTTGCATCTATTCATTTCAGTCAGTGGCCGAGCACTTTGGTGGAGAGGAGTTCAGGCAAATTCCCAAGCTAATGACCGTTCTCTCTGAGATACCCTATGAAAAACTGAATGAGAAACTGCTTGGTACTGCGCTAGAGACAATTGGCTCATATTGCTCCTGGCTGATGGATAATCCAAGCTATATACCGCCAGCCATTGACCTGCTAGTGCGTGGTCTGAACTCGACAATGTCGGCGCAGGCAACGTTGGGTCTGAAGGAGCTATGTCGAGATTGCCAAATGCAATTAAAACCGTACGCAGAACCGCTGCTCGACGCTTGCCAAGCAACACTTAGTTCGGGTCGGATGAAGAACTCTGATTCGGTGCGTCTCATGTTTAGCATTGGCAAACTGATGAGTTTGTTACCACCGGAGCAGATACCTAAATACCTGGACATTATAGTCAGTCCCTGCTTTGAAGAGTTGCAAAATATTTGTCAAGCGGGCACGGTAAGTAGCTCTAGTTAAATTTTAATAAATTAATTAATTTTTTTTTTCGTTTCTTTCTTTATGTGTGTGCAGACAACACCAGCGGCTCGCATACGCACAATTTTTCGGCTCAATATGATCTCGACGCTGTTTTCATCACTTAACACAGATCTGGATGATGAGGTCAAGGATCTACACAATGTGCAGCCAGTGCTGCTTGTTATGGAGAAAACTATGCCAATTTTCCGACGCATTGCAGAGCTTTGGGTGGAGGAGATCGACGTGCTAGAGGTGCGTAATAAATTTAATTGCTATTTAAACTATATCGGATAATTAATAAAGTTATTTTCAAAAGGCTGCTTGCAGCGCATTAAAGCATGCCATTGTAAATCTGAAGAGCAGCTTTCGGCCCATGTTACAGGATTTGTGTTACTTTATTGTAGCCAGTTTTCAGACACGCTGCTGTGCTCCAACGCTGGAGATTTCAAAGACGGTGAGAAAATGATGGTTTATTCAGAAGGGCCATTTAATATATTGCATCATTTGCCACAGGCTATTGTCATCTTTTACAAAGAGGAGAGCTGCAAACCCTTGATGCAACAATTACTATTGGAGTTTGTGTTGCACAGTTTCAAGCTTTTTGAGACCACGCCCGAGCAGAACTTCTCCAATATATCAGATACCATGGAAATGTTCTTCACCTGCCTCACACAAATCATTAAAAAGGTACCTCAAGTGCTGGAGGATAAGACAATTGCATACGATCGGCTCATCTATTATGCACAGCGCTCCATGACGCTACCAGAGAATGGACCTATACGCAGCAGCATACAGTTTGTAACACACTTTGTATTACAATCTCGCAACCATCCGCACATGACAGAGGTAATGTTGGCCTCGGGCGAACAGATTCTGCACACGGCTATGGTTTGTGTAGGCTATATGACACCACGGCAACAAGTTGATAAATTTGCCGACGTATTTCTGTCCATAAATAAAAAGTATCCGGCCGAAATGGCAGTCTGGCTAAAGAACGTTATGTCGGTGCCCAATTTTCCCACGCAGCTCATCAGTGATGCGGAAAAATCGCGTTACGTTTCGTTGATCATCAAGTGAGTAAATTCAATTGAAATATTCCGAAGGGTATCCTCATTTAGAATTTTGATTCATCCACAGAGTAAAGGTCAACAAGCGGCTACTGCAACAACATCTTACGGAACTGGCTATAAAGACACGCGGACTTGTGCCACTGCAGGTGCCGGTGAATTAAATGATGGTAGTCAACACAATGGCCAAATCTCTAATAAATTATCGACCCTTTTATGTATTTAGTTGCTAATATGTATTTAAGCCGCTCTGTAAATGTTCCTTTTTTTCAATTTTAAGCGACGATGCTGATGTCTAACATTTATGGCTAAAGTTAGATAGGCAAATTTTTAACTTACAATTATATTGCCTGTTAGGTTGTTTAAAAGGCTGTTTCTTGACATGATTTAACTTTTATTCATAATTTTACAAAAAATACACGCTTTTGTTAACGTTTTTATATGCCTTTAATTACAAATATTTTTTTTTTTAGGACTGTATAACTCAAATTTTGTATTTATACATTTATTTCTTATATTGAAAACTTTGATTTTTTCACCGTTTTCCTGGATAGGGAAATTTGCATTCTTTCAGTATTTTCATTTTATTGTTCTGCAACTTTCCGTATGTATCTTCTATTATGCCAAAAATATGTAAATACATCTCTATATATATAATATATGTGTCTATAACTAAATGAAGCCTTTCATTTTCTTTTGGCCTGTACAGCACTTGGTAGTGGTAGCAAAAATTTGTTCAGCTTTTGCCATACAACTGCTAGAATATTTGAAAATATTTTTACTAAGAATCATTGCCATGGACCAGGGCTTATACGTATATAATATATAATGACTGTTGTGCCTGGTATATCAGTTGCAATACAAGGGACTGAGCACGGATCCAATATATATGTATATAATATATATATTTAATTATATAGAAATAGTAGCTACGACCAGCAATAGTCCAAGTCTGTTTTTGACCCCGTTTCCAGAGTTGATGTGGATGATATTTGATGATCAAGCGATATACATACTTTATATGTAGTAGACGTAGTGTCGGTCGGAGTACTTGTGGTTTCATATATTAAGTGGCGATGCCCAAAACTTACAGAGAAGAAAATATTTCAATGTAAATTTATCTAAAGGAACATCTGCTTATAAAATACTTCAAACCCACAATGAATAATACCTCCCATACATGATATCTGGCTTTTTTTTCTCTTTCATGGATTATATGTATATGTAGTTCACCCCCATTATGCAATACATACAAAAAAAATACATACATATAGTATAAACACGCACATAAATATACATACCACATTTGTTTTTAACAAATTACAATACATATAGAATATAATTAAGCTGCTAATGGTAAGGTATTTTGCATATTGTATCATATAAATATAATTTATTACGGTTGTTCAGCCATAAGTAGAGCTAGCGGCCCTACTAAAGCTGTACTATGCGGATAAAAGTAACCCTGTGGTCCAGCGATAGAGAAAAGCCAAGAATATTGCACTTAAGTAAACACACCCTAATCCAATAACTATAGTAGTATTGCGCTTATGTTTTAGTGGAAAGCGTATTACATTTGCTTAAAAAAATAGATCTACATTTTTCAATTTCAAGCGATCAGTTGAAAGTTGTTTCTTATATAAATTCGAAGTGATATTTAAAATTCAATTTGGCTGCTAGTTTCATTTGCATTTTGTGATTGCCAAAATTCATTTACATTCATTACTTATTCAGAATCGTTTGGATATAGTGAACTTTCTACATATTGCATAACACTTTATCGATTACAGAGATCTGTTTTATTCTAATGAATATAGTTAAGAAAATTAAAATTGTGTAAAGTACATTTTCTTTTTAAAAAGCAATTCTAAAATTGTTTTAATATTTGCCATTACAAAAAAAATATAGAAAATTATATTAATGTTTAATATTTACATATAAAACAACTCCCAACTGAACAAAGTCACGAAATTTATTCTTATTATGTTTGTAAACCGGTGAATTTTCATGTTATTTTATTTTCATTACACATTTATTACTTGTAATATCATGAAACAGCAAATATTAAAATTATTTTCATCAGAACTTTAGTAGTATTTAATAAGCTCGATAAGTTCTATCGCTAATTTCATTGTGTTCAGTATTTAACAAGTGAAAACTATTAAAAAAATTCTTTCACTCAAAGATTCTTTACATACTCTGTTCCCATAGGATACAGGAGTATATTAAGCTTACAATGTCCATCGGTCTGAGGTTTAAACGTATTTCGGCTCTAGATGATGGTGAAGACTACTGATAAGTTTCTTGAGAAATTGGATCTATTAAAATTGATCAACCCTGTAAATTGATAAGCGGGGAACAGCGTATACCGCCGTAGAAATTACAAATGTTCTTACTTGCTTTGTAAATTACTTTTAATACTACGTTTTAAGATTAAACATAATGACAATTGATAGAAATGTCATTTAAGTTATTGGTATTAGGGAATGCACACTAAAATACTCCTATATACTTACATACATATTTTGTATAATTCTTGACTTTTGTATACCGTTGAGCACGCAGTGTATGTATTTTGTATTTGTATTTGTATGCATGAGTATTATAGCTATAACGAAATAGTAGTACATATATATATGTAGTATATGCTAGGTATGCTCAATCAGGGTGGTAGATTCTTACGTCTTAAGCTTACACAATGACAATTCAAAAACTGTACAAATTTTGATGTATTCACTGAAATGGTAAGAGCATAATGAATCCATATTATTCAATGGTGCATCATTAAATAATGCATTAGATGCATGCAAAATAACAACATGGGCAAAGCTTCATTCGGGCATGCAATGAATGTTCCATAACAAAAACTGAAAAAGCATTTGGTGGCATACAACTTGATCTTGATTGGGACTTAGCGCTTTATTGTTTGCTACTATGCATGTTTATTTATTTATTTTGTTGGTATTACTTGTATATTTATTTATATATATATATAATTCTATAGAAATTGTATGTTGCAGTTGTTGCTACAAGGGCCCAAGGCCATGCAAAAAATATACATACAAACAGCTTATAATCCTTAACATCATCGAATAAACATATTTGTGTTCGTTCTTTTAAATTTCTCTTCTATGTATATGTATGTGTTGTGTGTGTGTGTGTTTAATTTTTTATTTTTTGTGTTTAATCTAGAAAAGAACCTTTGCTGCGTCCATGCAACGCCAGCGTTCGGGCACGTGAGGACCAGCCCGTTAAGTTTTAGCAGGCAGTCTGGCCTAACAGTTGTTTGCATCTGGCGGCGGCGTTGTCAGGTACTCATCGGGTCGCTTGTGCTCGATGAGGGCGCGCACGATGCCGCTATCCGAGGGCAGATCGGATTTTCGCCGCATCAGCGGCTTGTCCTTGTTGCGTTCGCCGCGTATCTGTGAGTAACGGGAGCGTAATGCAAACGTAAGGCATTTAAATGTACTCCCTCCCAGAGCCCAGACTCGATTATCGATTACGATTACGATTACAAAAGTGTGCGACACTTGACGATTGACAGTTACAAGATTTGAATATGTGTTATGGCATTAGCCTGGTGTGTTATTTATGTGACTTGGAGTGGAATGTTTGTAGTGTAGTTAGTTGCCAAAACACCGCTTAAGAAAGAAATATTATACAGCTACTTATGTACAAACATAAATATTAACCAACAGATTTAAAATTTTATATACATACACGATTTATATTTATTAGATCAATGAAAATGATCATAGTGGTGAAGTGAATAAGTAACATACTATATTTTAAATGTGTCAGTCTAACGAAATTATTGGCGCATATTCTTATGAAATAAATATTATTTAATCAATATTTATAAAAATAATCAATTTCTTTAATGTCTTGTCTTTAGTAATGATCGTTCATACGTAACACTCTCATACCTCATTAAAAAATATAAACTGATAAATCTGTAAAAGCTGATTTAGATTTAAGTCATCGATACGTATGTTATTTGAAGTTACTTAGTTTTAAATTGCAACAATATTCCAAAACAAACACAAGATGAATTATTAATGATTAAAAAGAAATTATTGATAAAAATTCAATGATAACGATGTATTATCAGGTGTTAGTTAAACTAACATTAAAGACCAACATTAAAGGTTTAAAATGTTAGTATATTTTTAAGTTATCGCTGGATAACTTAGTCTCAGTCAAGAACTTAGTATATTACATTCATTTTATAATCATTGTGAGTGGATAGAAAGTGCTGCGGTGTTTGAAAGTTTTTGTGTATCGAGAGTGTGATAAGACCAATAAATAAGTACACATATATATATAGATATATATATTAATAGATACAGATACGAAAACATGTATTTATAACTGACATGAGTGCGAATATTGTTTGTAACAGGCATTCATTCGTTCGTTCATTTGATTAGTGTTAAAAACAGGAGGTTGCAGGATTAGATGACTTGCTCGCATACGCACACCCACACCCACACACACATACACTGCTCTCAGACACGTACATACATGCACACAGTACACAATTAATGTGGACTGTGTTCAGTTAGTAGTTGTGTAGTGTGGTTAGTGTGGCTAGGGCTTGTCTCACCTCTCTAGGCTCCTGGTTTTGCTGCTGCTTGAGCGTTGGTTGGGACCTTGACTGTTGCTCAAGCTTATCGTAGGTTAGATCACAATTCTCATTGCATTGATCGTACAGTATTTGACTATCGGACATCTGCAGGCATTCGTTGAAGCGTCGCGTTTTAGTCCACTCCGGATTGGTTTTAGCCAAACTCTCAACCTGTTGCCAGAGTTCCTCTCTCTGTGAAAGCTTTTCGCGTTCCCTAAAAAAAACATACAAAATGAATAAATATATAATAAATTCATAATTGAGTTGTGTTTTTCATTACATTTGCTTCTCCTGTTTGTAGTTTTTGCTGCACTCATCAAACAGTCGCTGATTCATCTCCATAAACAGCTTAAGCGCATTGTAAATTAGTCCGTGTATGGTCTTATTCCAGTGCGTTTTGGAGTTGCGATTTAACGACGGAAACATAATCGGTAGTATTATCTGCGAGTTGTCCGCTATCAGCGACATGATGTACTCATTATTCCAGTAATAAAGCGCACGCTCTGCCACCTGAAAGTGAGGCGAGGAGACACACTTGGATATCTGACGAAACAGCGGTACCATCACCTTCTGAAACTCAGCCGGCTCAATAACATCAAGAAGTTCCTCCAACTCGTTCAAAAACATCACCTCCTTGGGACTGTGAGTCTTGGGCCAGAACTTCAAAAGACTTCTGTAAGCATTGAGTGGGCGAGAGTTAGTTTCATTGAATATAGTCTTAATTTATACTGATTCAACTTACTTAATGACCGCCTCTGACAAACTGGGATCCTTCTCAAGGAACTGCACCACACAATAGGTTAATTGCGGATGATATACGGAGAGGCTCTTGGCTTTGTGCAATGGCAACAATACCTTAAGTAAAAATTGTTTGTGCTCTTCCTTGAGCGGTAAAGCAAAGCCATTAATTATACTGCCCAAAATTTCAAGCAGCTCTGCAATGCCATTATGATGCTCCGTTTCGTAGATAAATCTGTTAAATGAATTAAAGCGGATTAATTTATGAAGTGTAAAAACTTAGAAAGATTTGGTAAAACTGGCAAAGAATTTTAATTTAAAGCCAAACGTTTGCTGCAAATTTAAGCTAGTTGAGATTCTATACAATATCTGCAGAGGATTTAGTGTAGATTATTCATGAAAGTGTCTAAGTATTGTTACAAATATTTTTTATTGTTGATATATGCACGCATTGGTAAATATACAAGGTGTCATTATCAGAGATTATATATTAAATATATATTAGTTTCAATATTCAACTAAATAAATTATTATGAAAATTACGTGCTACAAGTATAGCAAAAATTTTATTTTGGTGTGGACTATTGAAAAACACAATACAGGTTTACTAATAATTTTTATCATAAAAATCACGTTTTAATAATTTTTAATTTTATTTTATAAAAATTAACACTAATTAATTTTTTGATTTTTAAAATAACAAGAAGCTATATGATACAGTAGTTCGATTCCAGTCAAACTTTATCAGAAAGTACAGAACGTGTTTCTATATCGATATGGTGAGTTTTTTTTTCTGATATCTTAAAAATCAAAAAAGATTTGCATAGAATAACTCATTTTTCACCCAATTGTTTCTATGCCAGCTGTATGATATAGTGCTCCGATTTTGATCAAACTTGGTGAGATTGTAGAAATTATAATTCTGCATAGAAATGTAGAGTTTGATTTCGAAATCTTAAAAAACAAAAAAAAATTTCATACAAGCACTTTTCGACCGATTGTTCCTAAGGTCTGATTTTGATGATTGGTCAAATTATAGTACTACATCGATGACGGACATGACTATAGCGACTCAGCTCGGCGTCCTGAGAAAGAAAGTATATACTTTATGGATTCGAAGACTTCTCCTTCACTGCATTAAACATTACGAGACAAAATTATAATACCCTTTTGCAGGGGTATAAAAAAAAAAGACTAAAGTTTCGATTTAATAAATATATTAATTTTTTTTTCTTTAGCTTTACTTTCCATTTTTAATGGGTACAGCTGTTTTTGTTTGTCAGTGTTTGACCATTATGCAAACCTAGTTACTATTATTCTATTTGTATATACTTATTTAAAAATATTAATGAGAATAACAACATATATTACATTCAAAAGCTCCCATACATTTGCGTATTCCATTTAAACTAACAAATACGATTTGTGCTTTAAAGACATTGTATCAACACAATATTATTATATAAATAATACTAGAATGCGAATCGTAACGAATTTAAACATTACTCACCTGTAAAACACATTGTTGATTTGCTTTCTTATAAATGCCCTTAAGCCCAAAAATTTGCCGTAGATGCGATGTAAAACAGTCTTAAGGAAATCACGTTCACGTGGATCCTCCGAATCGAATAAATCCAACAGTTGTAATACAAATTGATGATCGATAAAACGTTTTGCAATATTTGGCTGAAAATCAGGCGACTCTAGAAAGCGCAAAAATAGCTCATAGACTAATTGCAAATGTGGCCAAGATGATTCCAATGTTGGCTCATCCTCCTCCGGATCGAATTCGGCTCCATTGGGATTTGACGAGGGCGGCAAGGTGCGAAATAGATTTAATGAAAACTAAGTAAATAGAATAAATAATCAAAATTAATTATATTGTTATGTAAAATATAATTTAATAATTTACCATATTGATCGCTTCCGGGTAGATAATCTCTGTTATAACGCCATTCTGATTGGAAAGATACTCGACCATCTCGTGTAGGGCGGCACGTTTGACCTCCTTCCATTTTAGATCGCTCAGCGGTTCGGAGAAATCGAACAGAGTGCAGCATTGCTGAATTTTCTGCAGGAACAGCTCCTCCCGCTCGTTCGCAGCCGTTTCTATGGAGACGAAAAAAGTATTGCAGATTTAATAATTGATATTCATGGAATCATGGAAACTAAATCGTAACGCGTTAAATGAAATCAAAAGCTCTACAAATCGAACGAGACTCAACAAACAATGGAACAAAAATCAACAACTGACAAAAAAGCAAACAAAAATCAACTATTTAAATGGATTTAAGAAGCTAAGGAGGAGCGTAACCAATAGCAACCTCGCAGTGGCGGCAACGCCAGCGCAGTTGATGCGTTAGGTGGCAAGTGAAACAGATTCCGATCGCGTGCGCGTCCTGGACTGCCTGTCAGCTGTTGCAGCGTCTGCGGCGACGACAGATTATGGCCAATAGCGTCGCCGCCGTTTTGGCGGAGTGTAGACGACGAGGATGATGATGACGACGACGCCGCCACAGTCGTTGCCGCACTGCCGTTCCGCTGGCCAATGCCCAAGGAAATGCTAATGCCACCGACCAGATTCTGTGCCACCGTCGAGCGCAGTTGCTCCTCGGGCGCCACATCACTGCTGCTGCTGTTGCTGGGGGCAGCAGCTGCATTGCTGCCCACACTTTTAGTGGCATTCAATATGTTCTTAATGGCTGCGGCGGCGCTTACAGGTGACTGTTGAATGATGAAGATTGCGTGATTTGATTTATGAAATGAGTAGAGCAGAGAATTTCTATCATTATCGTGTACATGTGCTGCTGCTTGTTGTGTCTGGTTGTGTCTGATTGTATGTGTGTTGTGTCAGCGTGTGTTGAGACAAAACCAAGTGCTGCAAACCTTGTTGCTGGCCGAGCTGACAGCGGCGACTGTGGATGCAGCGGCGGCACCGGTTGCACTACTTAGCAACGAGCTAGCTGTGGTGGCTGCCGAAAAATGTTGTGCTAAGGTGGACACCAAAGAGCTGCCGCTGCTGCTGCTAGCTCCAGCTCCAGTTGCTGTTGTACTGGGCGTGTTCTTAACATTGGACATCGCTGCTGATGTTGATGGCTGCACATTTGTTGCTGCTGACGATAGCGACAATGACGATGTCGAGGATTGTGAGCCAAAGGGCGATGATGAAGCAATTAAAGCTGCAGCCGCTGAATTGGCACCACCACCGTATGTAGCTGCCGATAATGAACTGGAGCCTGATGTACTGGGTGCCGCCGATGAGCCGGCCTGTGACAGCGATGATAGCACCGACCCAGACGAATTTGAGCTAGTCGATGAGGATGATGGCGATGATGATGCAGTCGTGGTGGTGGTGTTTGTGTTGGCAGCAGCGGCGGCGGCATTTGCCTCCGGTGGCGACAGTGGCATTTTACGTGCTGCCTGCTGTTCAAATTTGGCCTTTAGTTCCTCAACGCTGCTAAATTTGAATTTGCTGCTATCACCCTGACGCGAATCCTCGTCGTCGTCGTCGTCGGCCAGCTGATCTAAGCCGCTGTGAAACGATGGCGACTTGGGTATGCGTATGCCACCCAGTGCATAGTAGCCGGTGGCGGCGACTGTTGTATGTTGCTGCTGCTGCTGCTGTTGCTGTTGCTGTTGGTGCTCGTCTTGATTAGCTGCTGATGTGTTGCTCGTGTTGTTGTTGGCTTGCTGCGGCTGCTGTTTGTTGGTGGGACCGTTTAAATGGTTACCCGTCAGCAACATAGCACCGATGACCATTTCATTAGTGCCGCACTTGGTTTAATGGCGGCGCATTCGAAACGCATCGCTTGAAACTCATTTGCTAATTGCTCGACTCACTTTCTGACAACAAACAACATGAACAACAACAACAACAACAATGATGATGATGATGATGTAGGAAAATGCGACACTATCAAAATATAATTTTTCATAGGTTTTGCTTTTTTTTTTAAATAATTTTTTTTTTTGCTTTATGCGTTCTAAGCGTAAATTATGTATTTAGCATCTGCAATGGGAATTATAATATATAGAAACTATTATGATTTGTGATTTATTTATGAGAACGAAATGAAAAAATGTAATGAAAAAATGAATGACAAATTGAATTGCAATTATTGCAAGCAAAATTATAGACGCGATGTCAGCAACTATAACTTATACATACACAAACGGTATGCAAATTTCTATATTTGTCTACCCGGAAAATTAATTGTTTAATTTGCAGAAATTAAGAACACTATTTTTTTTCGATTCCTTCGAAAGCTTTTCTGCAATTTTTAAGGTCTTTTCTAATGCAGCATTCTTCTACTGGCACCGGAGATTAGAAACACTACAAAATGTTTCCACTTACAAACGGAACCGGTTTTGCAATGTCAAATTTTGTAATTTGTTTCTTTTTTTTATAAATATATCTTAATAAACCGTTCACAGCGCGTCTGATAGAAGAGACAAGGGTGTCACAATTAAAATATACGCTAAAGCAATTGCAGTGCAAATTTGTTAATTTTTTATTTATTTTTTTTAACGCCGAGAGCTGCCGCAGAGTCGTGTTGACTGCGGGGCAATTTGTTGAGGGCAGCAACAGAGCCGGAAAAATCGATAAAAAATTTGTCGTTGGCGAGCGTAGGGGCGCAGAAATAGTGAGAGGAAGAAAGAGAGTAAAACGAGAGTGCGCAAATGCAAAGACAATTAAAAAAAAAAGGCAAAGTGATTAGGACAAAAAGTCAAAATGGCAACGACTTAAATGTCAATGGCAAACGTCACAATAATTAACAAATAGATAAGCTATAAAAACAATCAAACAAATTAATGTGCTCGACTCGATTAATAAGGGAGAGAGAACGAACAAGGGAGAGTAAGAGCGCGTGGGTGCGATAAGAGAGAGAGAGAGCTTAAATGATGCGCAGGGCAACTGATGAAAATTGGGGGGGCGGCAGGCGATATAAGCTTATATGTATGCATATGTGTGCAAGTCGCCGGTGTGCCTGTATTAGTAAAGTTGTCAGTGTTGCAAAACACCCTGAAAAACAATCGACAGTGCTCACTTGACCTTTGCGAGCTTGCTTAATAACAAATTAATAAATAAAAACAAAAACAACAATCAACTGTTATTCGTCAGCGGAACGATGATAATAAACGCAAATTATATATTAACAAAATGAACAGTTAATACATAACACAAAATTAATTGGCTAACAACACATTTATACGATGTATTTATTTTATACTGTTTGACCCTTTGTATATAAAAATAACAACTCTTTGTATATATAAAACAACATATAAGAATATTCTAAGCAAGTGTACTTGACATCGACTTTGTTTCTTTGAAATTTCCCACTCATATACTCAGTGGTGTACGCAGAAATGGTTAATTGGTAAAATTCCCTTTAATTTTCGGGGGTTTAGCAAAAGACTTGCAAAGAAGTTATTCGAGTTGTTCCTAATTTGGATTAACAACTGTTCATTTTATATCGATTTATATTATTTTTCAAAAATTTTTTTATTATTTTTTATATATTCATTTTATTGGATACAGGGTGTTCAAATATAGAAACCACAAATATGATATTGCTAGCATTTATTTTAAGTAAATCGGTAAAACTAAATAAAATTAAAAAAATATATATATAGTATAAATGTCTTAAGCTTCTTAATAATGCCGAAATACCAACGATAGTGTCGTCAATCGACAATTATACTCTACAACAGGGTTGCCCAAATGTTGCAAATGGAAGTGCATTGATTCGGTCGACGAAAAGAGACAACGAAAAGTGCGGTCGACGAAAAGAGAAAATCAAATTGTTTTTTTAGGTGACTTATGAGACAACGCAATACAAAAACAAATGTGCACAAAGTGCTCACTTTATCACTTTAATAGAATTGTGTTAATAAAAACAACTTTAAAGGTAGCAAAAAAATAAATAAAATTAATATAAAACCATCGTTGCCATCGATATCATCATCAATTGTTTTTTTTTTGGCTCTCGTGTGCGTTTTTATGGTAAAAACACTTTTTTTTTTCTTTTACTTACTTTCATTTAGCGGACTGAGCGTCGTCAATTCACAGTTCTTGGATACATTGTAACGGGTGCTGCTCTGCCGTTTCTCCTTGCGCACCAGCGGGGTGGCGGTTAGGTTTAAGCCCTTCGTGATCTGTGTGGG
Organism: Hirtodrosophila alboralis; assembly: GCA_035043045.1. Taxonomy (NCBI): domain Eukaryota; kingdom Metazoa; phylum Arthropoda; class Insecta; order Diptera; family Drosophilidae; genus Hirtodrosophila; species Hirtodrosophila alboralis. The sequence goes on along the minus strand of JAWNNH010000280.1, from coordinate 349,794 downwards.
CGGCGGTGCATCGCGCGGTGGTGTGCTTTCCTTGTCTGTCTTGTTAGCCTGTAAATATTAAGCGATGCATTTGAATGGTTCTACTTTTTTATAGAGAGAGGTATTTAGTCAGAGGTAAAAAAAAGTAAAAGTATAGCTTATGGGGAAAATAACAAAAAAAAAAACACTTTTAAAACATTTTGGGCTTAAAGTTCGCAGTATGGCACCTTTGAAATTTTTACCTTTGTCTGTGCAAATCCTTGCCGCCTAAGTCGAGCAGTCGCCTGTAGGGTGTTAGTCTCGAGTTTATTAATGCCAACAAAGAAATGTGCACACTCTCTATATAAGTACATATACAGGTAGGCATATCTGTACTATGTTTGTGTATGACTTGATATTTTTTTTGATTTTGATTTTGAAGGAAAACATTTATAATCTAATTGGGAATCAATCATTTGGCATACATACGCATATAAGCGGGAAAACATTCGCGATGATAAGATTAGATATTTTATTGGTGCATTAAGGTTGCGGCCATAATGAAGTCGATAAGTGTGTGCGGGGTACGAGGAGACTAGCACATATAAATCGTTCTATAATTACGTCAATAACTTAACATGCTCTATTGTGTCGAATCGCTGATATAAATCGATTTGAACATATTCTATTTGCTAATAAAGCGATATTAGAATTAAACTATATTCGATATTGCTTTTTTTTTGCAATAAAAGGCATTGCTATTAAAAAAAAAAGAACTTTATTCTAAATCTTTTTTTCGATAGAGTTGTGTGGTAGTGCTGCCAACTTAGCCTTTTTTCAGACAGATCTGATTCCATTTATATCTTTTTCTTTTTTGAAGATATCACAACCAGTTAAATTTATTATTTTTTATATATTTATGATTTACTTAAATTTTTATCTTATTATGTTTATTTTGAATATATTTTTTAATTTAATATTAAATTTTTGTTTTGTTAATTTTATTGCTATTCTTAGTTATTTGGTTTTCATTTATTTAATTTTTTGTAAATTAAAAAACAATTTGACCAGATTTAATTAATAGCGGAGTACTATATTAGGAAACATAGTTTAAATTATATGTTTATTTTATTTATTTAATATATATTTTAAACCTAGTGCATCAAGTTGTAAACTTACATATTAGGGCACTTGTCACTAAAAATGTTTTTTTTTTCCTTATTATTCACTAAATTTTTTTATATTTAATGTTTTTAGTAAGTTTTTTATTAATCCGAAAATTTTTTACATTGTGTGGTTTGAAACACAATTTCAAGTTTCATAATGGACCAAATTTTTATCAAAAATCGCCATACCATATCATCCCTCGAAAATTGAAACTTTTTGAAGGACTATTGCAAGGGTGTACAGCTTTCGATAAGCGCAATAGATGTTTCTTTTTTTTTGTTATCGATAGTTGGCAGCAAAAAACTATTTGCAGTGCAATAGGAACTACAATTTTTCTAATCAGATCGTTTGTTAAGTCGACTCAACGATTCACAATACAACTAAATGGACAATGCACAACACAATATGCACATTAATAATATGTATGAACATTTATTACTCACCTCGCTTTTGTTGGGTGTAGCAACAACAGTGCCGCTGGTCACAACGATGGCTGTTGTTGCTGTTGCTGGCGTTGTTGTACTAAAGTTACTGTTATTCTCTTTGATACCGTTAGTGGCTGCTGCTGCTGCGGCTGTTGTGACTTTGTTATTATTGTTATTTGTGGCCGCCGGTTCGCTTTTGGTGGTGGTCGCTGATGCTGCCTCTGAAGACGATGACACCACCACCACAGACGCAGATGTCGTGCTTTTTGTTGCTGTTTCTAACGCGTCGTTATCCATAATACGCTTTCAGCTTTATCGGCAGCTTTATATCGTACAGCTTTTACTTCTACTTCGAATACACTTACCAACCCAACAACAGCTGCGACCGCACACACAATTGGAGTTTGAAAAAAATGTATTTTTTTTCAGTTTTTTTTTCTTCTTTTTCTAATTGATTTGTCTTTGATAATTATGGATACAATTTAAAAAACCACCGCTGTGGGAGTGTTGAAAGGAAAATGATTGTTGCAAAAAAAAAAAAAAACAAAAATAATATTAGAAAAAATTGACGACAACAACATGCTGTAAATTTACCGATCAGCCTACACACACATACACACGGGCACAAGTATAAGCACGACACGCACACACACACATACACTTTTTGCGAATATATAGGAGAAAAGGTAAAGAAAAACCGCTAATAGCAGTGCGCACTTGGCCTGAAGTCGAAGTTGTCACACATTAATGCCATGCGATGGTTTTTAACACACACCGAAGAATCCGGTTCTAAACGGTTCTAAACACATCCATGAAGTTGCACTTGATTACTTGAAGTGTACGGCTTCCGATACAACTATATATGTATGTATGTTTATACATGTGTAGGTTCATATATATAAATACATATGTATGTATATATATTCGTATGTTTGTATGTACACAATTCAAAGTTATGTAGGGATTTTGTCAATTTTGCCCACGGATTAACTGATAAACAGGAAGCTAGTGCGATTAAGCGACGGCCCATGCAATTGCCTCCACGCTCATCGCATTTGTCCCTTTTGTACAATTTTGCAAACGCAGAAATTAAATACAAATTCCAAAACACACAGACGCAATGCGACAGCAAGCAACAAGTTGCGAAGCAATGGCCGTCGTCGATCAGAGTTGCCAGACTCAAAATTCATCTCATTCCCATACGAAATCAAGTGTGTGGACAACGTTTGTTGGGAGTTCTTAAGGGGGGTAGTGGTAAGGTCAGAGGTCTTTACATTCATTTCACTATAAATGTTGTTAAGAGCAATCCGAATATATGTATGTTAAACGACATGAGCAATATTTTCAAACACTCATACATACATATGTATGTACTTTATATGTCACCTTAGAGCGCTCGGAGGGCGACAGCTCTGTTCGCTAACAAGGGAAACAGAGAGAATAAAAATAAAATGAATGTGTACTATACATAATTAATAGTTGCAGCAAAATGAAACAAGCCAAACAATAATAGATATGAAAAAATTCAACTTTGAATATGAATGTCCAAAGGGGAAGAATTTAGGGTTGGGCAGGCAATAGTTTTAAGAGGGCCTTCTATTTACCGCCAGAAGCTGCAAGAACTTGTTTAATCTGCCCCTGCTGCGATTTAACATCAAATTTCTTTTGCTGATTTAATATGTTTTCCTTATTTTTTTATATGTATATATAAATATATATATATATACTTATATATATATACAATGCGAATTTTAACACACGCACACACAAAAACACTCGCACTATTTTCTCATTAATTTACTTGAGCTCTCGAGGCTATGGCTATTGCTGTGTGAATTATTTGCGCTTCACTTTTGCGCTGTAATTTCTGCTGCGGTTGCTTAATTCACAGCTTTTTGCACATATCACGACGCTTTATCAAAGTTAGGGATTGTCGTTCACCTTTTCTTCAATAATATTCAACATGAAGAGCTCGTTAAATTATAAATAATTATTTATGTAAAATATTTTGTTCACGCAACGTCGCTGCTTAATAGAAACAGTGTTGCCACATAGACATATGGCAGCACTTGCCTGAAATATCGATAACTTGATTAAGCCAGTCTTATCGATATATGTATAAGCAAATTTTTTTTTTTTTCAATTTATTCGAGACATTTTATTTAGGAAAAGATTTCAAATACATGCCAAAATAAATTAGCTATTCATTGTTCAGTAAAATCGATTCAAAGTCTAATGTCTGTTTTATCAAAAGAAATAAAAGTCCCTAACGCGGGCAGATTATTGGTATAAGAATAATAGCAAATAATAAAAGCAAATAGTATATCTTCCCAAAATTGCAGCAACTCCCATTCAGTACCAATCATAAAAAGTTAGCGTACAGTAAATTCGAGTCTTTCTGCTAAAAAATTATTTTAAAAAGTATGTGTAGCAATTTATTAAAAAATAATTTCTGATTTTCATAATATTTGTGATATCTTTAAAAAAGAAAATGCATTGTAAATTAATTTTATTAAGTAGGAAAGTCTTATTGGACATGTACTCTTGAATTTCGACTCTATTTAAATTATTTTCTTTCGATGTCTATAAAAAGTCAAAAATATCGCGATTTATTAACATCACTAAATTGCAGATGGTAACACTGACATACAATTTTGTGTTTATAAAATAAATAAGTTTTAAGAGCGTCGAACAATTAAAAATTGCCATGCAAATTACAATAAAAGTGCTTAAGGGCAAAGATTGCACACTTGAGGTAGGCTATTAAATTATTTGTCACGGAACTCATAAAATCCTTAATTTCTCTGGTTAGGTGTCACCGACGTCGACAATTCTGGAGGTGAAGGAACAAATAGATGCCGCATTACAAATACCCGCTACAAATCAGAAGCTCGTGCTGCTTGGCCGACCCCTAAACAATGACCAAACAATCGCTTCATATCCAAATATTAAAGAGGGCACCAAGATCAACCTAATCGTTATGAAGCCGGCACTGCGCGACTGCATCTACCGCGCATTTCGCAAGTACTATTCAGAGGCTCAATCCGAACGACTGGCAAGTGAATTTATGACCGATTTTGAGGCAAAACTCAAAGAGCAGAGCCTGGATGATTTAGAACGTTTTGCTGATAATTCATTATTAAACTGACAAATGGATCAACCGATTTCCGCCCAAAACAAATAAATATTGTACTAGATTTAAATTGTTTCCCCACATAATTTTAGTAAAAAACAGATGACAAGTTCATTTTAAAATCTCGTCACTGTCTTTATTTAGTTTATTTGCAACAGCGTGGCAACTCTAGTTTTCTTGCTGCGGCCATTGAGCAGGTGTGAGTGTTGTCAGTGTCAGAAATGCAGGCGTGCAACTTTTTTAGCCGAGTTGTTAACTCTACGAAACCAAGTGTACGATCTTTTTCCAGAACAATTGGAGCCATGGTGAAGGTAGGTTCTTCATTCAGCATCCCAAGCATACCGCATACTTTTGCTGTGATAAAATAATTACATAAGCAAATTGGGTGCCGCATAAATATTGATTAAAATGAAAGAGACAGTGCGAAGTGCAAGGCCAGCATCAAGGTTACATCCGCCCAAACACTAATGCAAATATCTGTATATTTGTGTGTACTTACGTACTCTTTTAGGTTGGAGACAAACTGCCGTCTGTGGACCTCTTCGAGGATTCTCCCGCAAATAAGATTAACTCAAGTGAGTTAACAAATGGAAAGAAAGTGATATTCTTTGGCGTTCCCGGTGCCTTTACACCCGGCTGCTCAAAGGTGAGTTTACTATTAAATCAATAATATTGGTATTATTTGGTGGTTATTTTTTTTCTTTTATTTTCTTATAGACTCATTTGCCGGGCTACATAAGCTCCGCAGACTCGCTTAAAGCTGAGCAAGGAGTGGATGAGATTGTTTGCGTCTCTGTTAACGATCCTTTTGTGATGTCTGCCTGGGGCAAACAGCACGGGGCAGGTGGCAAGGTGCGTCTTCTTGCTGATCCCACTGGCGCATTTGCATCGGCCTTAGATGTGAACATTGATCTGCCACCACTGGGTGGTGTGCGTTCCAAACGTTACTCCATGGTCGTTCAAAATGGCGAGGTAAAGGAATTGAACATTGAACCCGATGGCACTGGTCTAAGCTGCTCGCTGGCCAACAACATTGGCAAGAAGTAGATGCTTAGCGCATAATTTAAATTTTCGCTTATAGAGAACAAATCATGTACTAATTAGTGCCGTGGCCAACCGCCAAAAATATATACATATGTTCAATTATACTCGTATATTGGAAAAACAATAAACTATGTAGTGAAGACAAATTATGCAATGAATGAATTTGTTTTTTAATATCTACTTAATCTTATAATGATTATCTTATCTCTAACGGTTGTCTGTGTTCGGTGCTATCTTCTGGGAGAGTAGTTTTCCGTAGCCACCTCGGCCAGCATCATAATCGGTTCTGTATTCATCACGCACTTGGCCGCCGGTTTTGCCGCGTCCATATTGACGGCCTTCAATAAATCCCGCGTCCCAATCGACTCGAATTAAACGATCGTCCAGTCGTGTGCCATTTACAAATCTGAAAATGTAAATAGTGTTAAAATGATTTTGCTTTTTTGTTGTTGTGTTGGGTGCATCAACCTCATGGCGGCCTCTGCCTCTGCTCGGGTGTAATATTCTACAAAACAAAAGCCACAAGGCGTCTTCTTGTACTTGTCCAGTCCCATCACAATAACGCGCACGTCGCCGCAACGGGAGAAAAGCTCGTGTATTTGCTCCTCTGTCGTGTAAAATGATAAATTACCCACATAAAGTGTGGTCGTGTCGCGCAAAGAGCGTTCCTGTTCCGACCGCGACCCCTGAACAGAAAAAAGAACACGTTAAAAACAACAGAAATATATGATTTAAATTTTTAATACCTTAAAGTGCTGATCTCGATACGAGCTCAAATCTATAGATGCCGCCATATTAAGTAAAATTACTTAAACACACTAAAGCCTAAATTAATGCTTAAAATAATGGCAGTGTGTACACCTCAGACGATTTATTAATACATACGAAAACAGGGCTGCAATACAAAAAAATATGCCGCTGATATATTTATGTACACACTGGTCCCAAAGTAGAAACAGCGTAGCAAAACAAAGTATAATTGGCTGTCAGAGTGACGAAGTGACAGCAAAAAACAAAGCATAAAATTCTTAAATGCATAGTTCAAATAATTCCAGTCTCAATGTCAACAAAAGGCAGCTCAGGTTTCGTGGCGATGTTTGCGTCAATACCAATCGCATCGAGGAACTGCAAAATGAAGAGCCTCACAAATTACCCAAGGTAAAACCGTCAACAACAATTCAGGATGACGTTGGCGTTGCAGCAGTAACAGCGGCTCAGCAGCGCCTTCAAAGTGGTATGTGCTCAAATAAATGCATCATTTTAGACGCTAATACGCTGTTCCATTAGCCGGCTCTGAGACTAGCACATTTTTTGACTTCTTCAAAGTGGAAATGACACGCGGCTACATGTTGGAGCACGATGAGGAACGCTATTCAGCACGCCGGCAGAAGATATACAGTTTTATGCGAATACCGCGTGATCTCGAACGCTTTATGGTTTACGGTATTATGCAGTGTGCCGATTCCTTTCTCTACATACATACTTTTCTGCCCGTGCGGTTCCTACTAGCCGTTTGGTCGCTGCTGACACGCAGTGTGGCACGCATTTGCCGACTACGTGGCAGTAGCCAGCGCCTCTTGTCCCCCGCTGAGATTTGTGACTTGCTCAAAGGTGCCATCTGGATATCAGTAACGCTGATTATGTTGCTTGTGGACACCAATCGTGTCTATCATATAATCAAATCTCAGTCAATCATCAAACTGTATATATTTTATAACATGTTAGAGGTTGGTGATCGATTGCTCTCCGCCTTTGGTCAGGATACCATAGATGCTCTCTTTTGGACGGCCACAGAACCTAAGCACTCAAAGCGAGAACATTTTGGCGTTCTCACCCATATACTCTTCACTTTAATCTACGTACTGTTGCACAGCGGCCTTATCATGTTTCAGGTAAGCAATATCAATAGTTCACACTTTTGGCGTTCATTTTATATTTGTTTTGTAAACAATTTATTGCCAATATATTATTGTAAAATCATCACTGTTATAAATCCGAAATTCGTTTGTTCAGACTACACTATGTCACAGTCAAAACGCCTCCTATATTTAATTTTTAAAGTTTGATGATTTCTCTTTTTAAATTCATAATATTGATATTTTGTATGTTGGATTTAAATTGCTATATCTTGGCCGTTTATCTATATTTTTTTAAAAACTGTAACAAATAATATAGCCTTTGATCCAGGTGTGAAAACATGCATTTTGAAATTTTTTCAATATTTTTTTTATTATAATTTTGATATTTTCTTCCTTTTTTTTTAAGCAAACTGTCTTGTACTGATCAAAACTGTTAATTGACTTGGCGCAATTGTTTAAGTTTGTTTAATTTCTCTTCGAATTTCAGGCCACCTGTCTCAATGTCGCCGTTAATTCCAACAACAAGGGCCTGCTTACAATTATGATATCGAACAACTTTGTGGAGCTGAAGGGTTCAGTGTTCAAGAAGTTCGACAAGAACAATCTTTTCCAGCTGACCTGCAGCGATGTGCGAGAACGCTTCCATTTGTCTGTCCTGCTGTTCATTGTTATGATTCAGACCATGAAAGAGTTCGACTGGAGCATCACACAGTTTTGTGTCATGTTACCCGACTGTTTTGCAGTGCTGTTCACAGAGATACTCATCGACTGGGTGAAGCATGCTTTTATTACGAGGTTTAACGAGCTGCCTGAGAGCATTTATCGGGAGTACACGACGAGCTTGGCCTATGACATGACACAGACACGACAAAAGCATGCTTTTTCGGATCACTCGGATCTAGTGGCGCGTCGCATGGGCTTTATACCATTTCCGTTGGCTGTGGTGCTCATTAAAGCCATTTATACCGCGGTCTCTTTTCACAATTTAGCCGCTTGGCTACTGTTTCTACTAGCCTACTTTTTTGCATTGGGTCTACGAATCTGTTTAACTATTTGTGCGCTGGGCAAAGCCTGCAAGCTAATGAAGGAGCATCAGACGGAAAGAAATAGCTCTACGCCCAGTAGTATGACCAATGTGCCCGTCATTGGAGCTACAGTTGGTTTTCCAACTTCAAACGTGCAGCTGCTCCACCTCAACAATAATAACAATAACAGTAGCAGCACCGGAACATCTAAACCATCAAATCTGTCGACTGCAGCTATGTCTTTGGATCAGAGCCTTAACTTTTCACGCGCCACAGTTACATCAACATCCACGCCAAAAAAGGCGACAAGTGAACAGGAGCTGGACGTGACAAATTCTCTGGAGCTGGGAGCTACGGCACTCTTTTCCAACAGCGACGTGGATCTAGACGATGTATGCCTCAATGAGCAGGTCACCAATCTGAATTCAAATACCGGTAACCACGATGTCTATCAGGATGAGGATCTGGCACGCAGTGAGCCGGATCTGATGCAGTTAAGCGATACAGGCAGCGGCGATGCTAGTGCTAATGCACAACAGGAGCGTTCCAAGCGGCTGCCAAAACGTACCCACAAACGCTCCGAGTCCGAGCCATTTATTGGCATGCAGAGTCTTAACGAAAAACCATCTCTGCCTGCTACTGGTGGCAATGGAACGTAGTCTAGACTGGTTATTTTTATACTTAATATTTCTTTTGGCTGATGTAAATTGCTAGCGTCCAATGTGGTGTTGAACATTTTTGGCTGGGCATTGCCTAGGCGTGTGCATAGTGAAATGAAATTATATATATTGCTTAGTTTACAACTTTAATTATTATGTTTTTTGTCTAAAAAGTTGATTTTATAATATATAGAAAGCCTTCCCGCATATAAATTAATCTAAATGTGTATTTTTCATGTTCATATCAAATTGTAATAATTTTTTCGGCTGGAATCTTAATTTAACTGCTTGTCAACATTAAATTTGTGAGCGGTTTATTCACAAAATTTAAATTCACATTTCAATTAACAGAAATAATAACGATTTACAACACTGATCGATACAGTCACTGTTCGGTGCTGTTAATCGGCTGTGAAGTTAATCTGTATAACAAAAAGATCGATCTTTTGCAATTTAATTTGTATGCAATCTAAAAATTTATTGCTAATAAGCTTGCACCGAGTTCAAGCTGTTGATAACGCTTGTGCGTGACAAATTTCAATCTACGTTGAGTCATATGTTGACGACAAGCTGAGCCGATGGCACTGTTAAACTGCTGTAATTAACATTATCAAAAGTGGTGCATACTTTTATGGGAGGCCTAAGAAAATTTGTTCTTTGAAAATTTTGTTTTGTTTATCTTTCAAACAGACTCCGGATGCAAAAAGTTTTTATACGCTGTAAAAGAGTGTACATTAGCTACTCCAGGCCTGTCTACAGGGATACAGTGAATGTATGGAGTACGGTATTCTGAAATTAAATAATCATAGCAGCATGTAATTTCAGTTGCCTGTGTGTAAATCAAATAGTCGGATGTGTACTTCAACTTCCGCACCGCCTCTGCGTAAACTTTGTACTTCTACGGAGACACGTGTGGGCCGTTGTGCTGCTTCGTAGCCTGACCATTTCTTTTTGGCGGCCAATGAATCAGTGCACCCATACCTTACTCCCTGCAGATTTTGTTGGAATGAGCCACATTAAGCAAATAGTTTCATGAACGTTGTGGGGCTTGGTCAATGTTTGGATTCATGAATGAAAATGGCTTTATTCGCTGACATCGTGTTTATACACGTAGAAAAATCAACAAGCTGCAAATAGCGCGCCTTTAACCCGCATCCGTTACGAAAACCAATCCCATGACAAAAATTCCCCCGCAAGGAATCAAACGCATGTACACACGTACACACACATATACACACACGCACACGCACGAGCGCACACATATTGATACACTTACAGTCAGTTTACCGCTATACACGCGCCGCGCCTTTGGGCGTTCAATTTTTATGAATGAAATTCTACGCTGACCTTGAGCGTAGTTACGTCAACGCTTAAATAGGGGAAGTACCTTTAGCACTCCCTCTTAAAATACTTGAATGCGCATGTCCACCGAATAAGTTACCCCATGCTTCGAGTTCGAATAGCGCTGGGTTTCATTCATAAAATGCCATTCGAAATTCATGAATGGTTTTTTTTTTCCCAATTCTATTCGGTGCCCCCTACTTTTCAAGGACGCGCGTCGCTTGGCGATTAGGCGTCTCTATTGATTTTCCCATTTTTTTTCCAACATCGCAACATTTAAAACTTTTCTGTTAGACAATCATCATAATTTTTGTTTGGCGTTATTTTCAAGCGGCTAAAGTTATTTGGAGTTGTAAGGTGGGAGAATTAAATTTTCATAAAAACATAAAGTCAGTATCATTAAGTACAGTCAATAATTTAGTTATTTTTTATCATTGCGGATACCAAAGTATAATAAATAATTTAGTTATTTTTTGTCATTGAGGCTAACAGAATTAACACCCAATAAATTGTTAATAAATTGTACTTAAATAAAACTATATATGCTTGTTTTTAAAATAAATAAAAATGCGGAATTAATATAATCTTTATGGCTCTCAAATCGAGATTAATCTTTTTATAAGTCTCTCTTACTTTGCACACTTACTTGTGCTTTGAAAATAATTTTGCGTATGATTCTAGAAATTTGTTAATTTCTTTGAAAAGTTAAAGTTTTCAGTTCTTCTACAATATAAAGTTTTCACTGCCTCTAAAGGCAATTTCCGGCCGGCTGACATGCGTTAAAAATAACCTTGAGTAAGGCAAGGAAAACGGAAAGTGAACGCGCAGTTTTATGAATGAAAAAAAAGCACCCAAGTGTGCTCACCACCTCCCAAAACCTGCAAAACTGGGTGGAAAACTCTGGACCCTGAGAGCTGGGGCCGGCAGGGCCAACGTTTTGCCTTGCTCTTGACTGGCCTTAGCCCATAATTTATTGATTTTCAGCGTCGGACCCGGCACATGCGCCTTCGTGCCTGACAGCTGCTTATCTGTGGCACATTGTCGTCATATTCAAAGTTTGTGCATGGTCTCTGGTCTCTGCCTCCCCCTGCCAACAGAGAAACTGTTGCGCCCCATGTGCTTTACTGACGTCATATGGTCAAATGTTTATTTAGAAATGAAACTAAATACAAATCTACATATTTATAATGTAGAAAGAACGCTTAAAGGTTTATTCGACCACCGCGAGAAAAATCATTAAACCATTCAAACTGCTCAAAGTATGTTTGAACCGTTTCGCCCAGAAAATACAAGCGAACGGGTATATAATTGGAGTCATATTCGTTTTCATCGTAATCCCCATTTTCCATGTCACCTTCCTCGCTGGATAGTAGCACATCAAGGATAATAATGAGATGCAGCAGATAGACGACGCTACAGGAGAGCGCACAAGTAGCCTGGGAACGCATATAATCAAAGAATGGATGCACCGCTTCCTCCACACCAACAGTTTGATTACTATTTATGTACATAAGGTGAAAGTCATGTTCGGCATCTTCCAGTGTCTTAATAGATATGTAAATGTAGAATATAAATCCTGCAAAATTTCTTATAATCTCCTCCGTTATAGAAAATTTGTGTCCAGAGCAGATGTTGATGCTGGCAAATAGGGTCAGTACCGCAAAAATATTGATGCCTACAGTATAGGAATAGTGAGAAACTTGATCCTCTGTCGCCAGAAAGTTCAGCGATTCCGACATAAATCCTCGTATATGATAACCCGTGAGCAATATGTTCAGCAAGGACTCAACTGTGTAGAACAGAAACAGTACCGGTCGCATTTTTCAAAATGTTCTCTATCTGTTACTTATTCATTTATATGATATTTATATATTGTCTATGGGTGTTTTTAAGGTTTTTTTCTGGTTTTTTTTTTGTACACACATCCGACAGATTTTGCACAGAATGTTTGACACGCTTTTGTTGTGGGTAAACCGTCAAGTCCCAGTTGAAAGTGCTTCGCTCATCGTAAAAAAAACCTCTTCACATTTGCCCCGATGTTGTTTTGCTGTTGTGGTTGGTTTTGGTCTTAGTCTTGGTCCGACTGTTGCTTCTGTGTATACAGAAGCCGGTGAAAAAACAGTAGCAACATTTTGTTGGCAGTTTGATGTTGTTGACGGCCTGTTGACGGCGATTATGTTGATGACGCGCAAGACCGCAACGAATTTACGCGCAATTCTCCACCTCGAGTGGCAAGCGGTAAGTATTTGTATTTAAATATACACCAAGAGTATGGCAAAAATGTTAGAACACTTTTGTCAGTTGCCAGTTTCAAGTTATCGCTTGAATGTTGTCGTTATTTGGAATATATCGTTTTTATTTTGTTGATTAATCAATAGAGTGAAAGATGCTAATTTTGGAATTAAAGGCATAAATAATAGGATTAGTCGATTTAGTAATGGATTCAGAGGTCGCTAAGATGGTATCTTTTTAGACGTATATCAATTGTTAATTGCACTTTGCAACAGTAGTTTGTATCCCGGAGTTTTTAGAGTTGATTTATATGTAAAATGGGTCACTGATTTCAAAAAAAAATTTTTTAAAAATAGGTTGCAGGAACCGTTTTTAAAATAAACGAAATAAGCTAGATATTCAACTTTTCAAAAAGGTTTTTTTTTTTGTTTTTTGGGAAACATTTAATTTTACTGTTATTTCTTAACAACTTACATTAAACTTAACAAACAATAATAACAAACAACTTAACAAAAAAAAAAAATAACAAAATTAAGTCTGTTTAATATTTTTCAGCAGATTTTTTCTATGTGTAGCTTTGGTAAAGTGAAAATAATTCCGAACATACTCTAATGATATTAAAGATTCTTATCTTTTTGAAAAGATAATAAAATAGCCTTTTAACGTGCCATACAACAATTTTAAATTAGATTTCCTGTTCAGAAGTTATTGCGGATTGATTAAAAAAAATGCTATTTTTGTCGAATTTTTTCTAAATTTTTTTTTGTATCACTATTTGGATCTCACCAACAATACAGCTAAATTAAATAGCTAAAACGAAATTATGTTCGCAAAATTCTCAGAGATACCTCCTAATGGCTATTAGATACATCGCCGCTGTTATATGACTCAATTTTCCATGTACGCAAAAGTCGACTTGAATGGCTTTACCAACATTTTTGCACTGGTGTAGTTAATGCCCAAAAACTTAGAACGCACACTTGTAGCAACAACAACAGCAACAACAACAACAACAACGGTGCACCATCAGTAGTAGTCAGTAGCTGCAGGAATACAACAAATCAGTTGCCGTTGTTGTGGTTGCCTGCCACTGTTTAGCCATTGACTGTGTGCAAAGTAAAAGGGTTAATTCATTTGGCTACAGCTGTTGAGGAGCCATTCTGACTGCGTCATCTTGCTCAGAGACGTGCCTTGTGGCATTTGTTGCTGTTGTTGTTTGCGGTGGCTACGAATTGGTGGCGGCGGTGGTAGCAGCGGTGGTGGCAGCGGTAGCGGCTGCTGCTGCTGCAATTTTGACAAGCAAACAGGGCTTAAGCGAGTTAAGTGCTTGCGAGCAGCACAAAAGCCGTTTGCCTTTTGCCTTTGCCCAAGTCAAATTCCAGGGATCAACATTGCCAACCATGCCGGGCTCCAACACAGTAGTCAACTCAGTCCATCGCCATTGCCATCGCTTCATCGTCATCCACATCCTCATCGTCATCGTCATCATCATCTTGGGCTCAAGTTGAACTTAAGCGCGTGTGCTTGCCTAGTTCCTTGGTCGGCGTCGGCGGCGACGTTAGCGGTTTTCTTTTTATACCCTTCTTAAGAGAGTGTCATAGTTTTATCATGTAATGTGTAGAGACGGCAAACATTTGCAATAAGCTCAGCAAGAAAAAGCTGCAAATTAGTCTTTGATTTCGAAGTTATATTGTTACAGGCAACTTTTTTTTTTTTCTTTTTTTGCAAGCAGTATATACATATGTACATAGGTATATAATATAATAGATGCTTGGTAAATATATTAAACTATATTTTTTGTTTCTGAATGCTGTTCTAATCATCGAAAAATTGTAATTAATGGACGCCATATTATCCTCAAAGTTTGTATAATTATTTAGAATATTTATTTAGTACAACAAAATATTTGTACGTAATTATGTAATCGCATTTAAATTTTTCCACTTATTTATATTAAAATATACAATAGTTTGTTTTAAAATAAATAAATAAAAAAAAAAACAAATTGTAATCAAAATATGCCATTTGATAACTTAAAATTTTATTTTTAAAGTTTAATAGAAATCTCAGCCCTAACTAAAGCTATTTGGTCTAACTACAACTTTCAGTTATAATTACACATTGTAAGTTAAAACAGAAAGAATATATAACGTCCTACATATAATATTCATAAATCTATACGATTTTACATTGTTTCTGTTTAAAATTGCCATTGCTGTAATAAAACGAGGCGAAAAGTGTAAATTTTATTCTTATTTGCAACTTAAGGTATTTGACAGGGATCCCCTGGGATCTAAATATATAAAATAAGTATAACAATTATAACGAAATCTCTTTCTGAGGAAAATTCAAGTTCCAATATGAAAAAAATTCGATCTTCTTTATTATATTTTGACCGCAGTTATTTATTTATACTGTGAGAATATTCAGAAATTATAATACCTACTGAAAGGACATGTTAAATATTGCATACTTCTAGCCGAAGTTTTTTCATTTTTTTGCTTGTTACAGACATACACCTATAATTCCCAAACGTTTTTAGCAGTCAATACATAAGGTCTTTGTTGCCTTTCTATGTTCAACTTTTTTTTATAATTAATTAAATTAAGTTTTTGTTTAAAATTTATGTAACTGCAAATAATGTTTTTAATGAACAATGTTTTTACATTAAGTTCAAATTAAAAGAAAATATAATGAAATGTTTTTTTTAATTATGCAAAATAATCTTGAATTAAGATAAAATTATCATATTAAATTTAAAAAAAAAGAGTTTAACTTGTGAACAAAACGTTCTTAATTTAATAATGAAATATAACCAACATTCTTGATTTCCAGACAACTATTGTAAACGATTGCTCAATAATGAAATTTTTTTAATTTAATAATATTGAAATTTTTTAAAATGATAATTTTTCTCAGTGTATGTTTTAAATGGCGCCTTTACAGACTGCTACAATTTTGCTAGAGACTTTATTTATATTATGCACATACATATTTATTTAAATATTTTTATTTATTTATAAAGACTACAAGAGGGTGAATGTTCCGACATATTAAAGATACTACTACTACTCTATTTTCCTGTCTTAGTTTATCATTTATCAGTTGGTTTGTGTACACAGTGTGGATAACACATCGCGTTCCCAAAACAAGGATGTAGAAGCGTTTTCACGTAATTTTTATAAATTTGGAATGTGCTCACTTAAACTGCTACAATTAAGAGTGCTAAACTCTTGTGTAATCACACCAAAAATATTAAAAAAATGCTGCAGTTACCGCCCACCACCAAGGGGCATGGCAGGCCACATGCCATTACAGTTAAATGCAAGTGCATAAATAACAATTACAGTTGTTGCAGCAGCAGCAGCAGCAACAAAAGCAACAACAACACAACGCTCAGGTGTCAATTGGGGGCCGCGTTGTCCGGCGGCCATTTTATAAATGCGCATTTGCTGATCGCCATATATCGACATATAATGTCCGTTGATTATTATGTTTACACTTGGCTAGCAATTTCTTGGCTGAAAACCATTTCGGCCAAGTGTGTTACAATAATGAACCTAGGCCAAGAAATCTCAATGCAAATCAACGGCAATTAATATTTCATCGCCCGCTGGGCTCCAAGCATGGCGTCATAGCAATTATGGGCCCGGGGTCGAAGAGAGGCAGAGAGAGAGAATCAGGGAGAGCTAAAGAAAGTGACTAAGCGGGGGTGAGGGTTGGAGACACGAGGAAGTGCGGCTGTAATACAATAAGCCAGTAATCTAAGTGCACACGAGGGTCGTTCATAAAATGTTTATATTAAAATATAATGAAATTAAATATATTTAGAATTTTATAATGATGAAAGCAAAAAATAAAATTGAAAAATCAGTTCAGTTAGGATATATGTATACCTTTTACTAGTAGGAATCTGCATTGCATATTCCAGTAGATTTTTGTGCGCTTGTTAGAAGAAGAATTAGGATTCAGGAAAAGCTTTTCCTTTTAACGGAGAATATAGGATTCCTTAAATCGATGAATGTTTTTTGCATTAATTTGGAGATTTAACTATAGGAAAAACTCAAGGCTTTAAAGGGTTCTAGTGCAATAACTAATTTTTTTTCATATTATTTTAAAATAAATAAAAGCTCTGACTCAAAGAGTGCCCGAATTTCGGAATACTTCGGCTGATCTAAATTAAATGGGATATATATTTTAATTCTGGCTTTCATTTGATTTGAACTGATAAAAATAAATAAACTAATTTTTAAGCTAAATAAATTTCATTAAATATGCTTTTAAATTTTCTACAAGAACTATTGTGAATATTTAAATATAATATTAATTACAAATAATTTAATTATAACAATTTAAGATAACTTTATTTAAAATTACGACTTTTAATTAATTTTCACTTTAAAGTATTTACTTCTATTCAATTTAATTTATCTTAAAAGAAAAAATTAAATTTTATTTTTGGCTTAAAGTTGAAATGAAAACTGGCCTAAATATTTATACTAAAACTTTTATTAAAAAAATGCTTTAATTTTGTGTCATGCGACTGCTATTTATTTTTTCTTCATGAAGTTTCAATACTTCTGAATCTATTCTCGTTTATCTGAGCATATCTTTGTCTATATTCAATAAAATAAATTTAATATGCAAAACAGCCGGGCAACCGCTACAGTGGCCGCCTGTCGTCCAATATCAGCAAATTTGCAATAAAATATATGTCTGGCCGCCGTGTCCAGTCTTAGCTTTAGCTCCAGCTACAGCTACAGTTCCAGCTCCAGCTCCAGCAGTGGGTCGTCGAGTGGTGCCGACGCTTGGTGGCCGTCGTGGCTACTGAAAATTATTTATTCGCACCTTTCGCCGCCGTAGACGTCGCCTGTCTCGCCCAACTCCTCGGGTTTTTTCCCCCCCTTGTTGCACACTTCTACCAGTTGGAACTGTATTTCCATTCGCTTATCAAATCGCTTGCATCGGCCAAAAGAAATGCAGGGCAAATATAAATATTAGTGAGCTGGCTTAACAGCTGCAAGGAATGGGGAGGGCGGAGACAGGCCAGGCCAACTCCGATCGTAAGATCGGCGTTCGAAATTAGGAGCTGGAAAAACCAAAGGCCCCTTCGGCTATTTTAGCCTGTCTGAAGTATGAAAAGTGTGAAAACGAATTAGTGCAAGGCAGCTCAAAAGTCGAGGGGAATCGGGTCGAACCCGATGTTGGTGCAGTAGGGCACTAAGGCATAGAGAAGTATGCAGTGTATATAGTCGTAGGTTAAAAATTGTGTTTGAATTTAAACATTCTTAATAATTTTGTAAATATATATATTTCGTTGAATTTAGTAGAAATCTTTGTAATCTTCTCAAACTGACTTCAGGACTATAGAAAATATTTCAGTAGGGTTATGAATATTTTAAGAATTTTAAGTAGCTAATTCTGTATAAGTTGAATTGCCTTGCTAAGGATATTATAATATTTTTAGATCCATATAATATGAAACTTAGCACTGAGGCATTGTTTTGCATCTTTTGATCATTATATCAAATAAACTAGTGAGTTAAATATTTTATTATACATATAAGAAGTGTAAATCTTTTTTAAAATTAGATCAGTAAATCATGATTGCTATGATATGAGAAATTGATCGAAAAATAATAATTTGCATTAAGAGGTCATCTTTTATATTATTATTGTATTTTGGTGTCAGTAAATACACAAAATTTGATATACACTTCGTTTCATTAGAATGGGACACCAAGAAAAATCAACTTATTTTGCCTATATCTTTTAATACATTAGAGCTAATGAAAAGTTATTAGTCTCCATTAAAAACAAAACACTTTATTGTCTATAATACAAAATTAAAATTATTTAAATCTGTTCAGCGCAATTCAAGAATTTGGTATTTATACAAAAATATTGCAAAAAATGATGTTTAAAATCGTTTTGCTTGAATAGCAAATTTGACTAAAAATCTGCATAAATTTATTTTCGTATATAAAAAAATTATTTTGAATAATCAATTATAAAATTTTATAAATACTTTTAAAAAATCTGCCATTTTTTACGATTTTACCAGTCGAATAGTATGAATATGATGTATTATCATGTTGGTATGTCCTTGAAGAATATCTTAAAAGATCATCTAGTGGACGAAATGCCTTTTATAGAACACCTTTGAATTAATTTGTTAATATTCTATTAACTTATATTAAAGCAATGATATTAAAAAAATAAATCAAATCTAGAGGCTTTTATTTCATTAGAGTTATCGTTATTTATTCTCTAATGTATATATTGATGACACTGAGGGTTATTTAATAAAGCGTAATTTTTGCTTATAAAGCAACCTGTTGAGCATTGCAACAGTTGTTCAATTTCCTGCTCTAAAAGCGCAACAGTTTTGAACACATGTTGCATGCAGCTTGTTTTGCAGCATGTGGCTCGTTTGTGTGCTCCACAAATGCCAGTCAAAGTTGAATTGTCACTTGTACATGGGCGCCCAATAATTATAACAATGGGTGGGCCACATACACACATATACACACAAATGTAGCAACCGTAACCATGGAGCTGTAAACTGTGGCATGTTCACAAATTTGTTTGCATTCCACAACGTTGGCCACTGACAAAACGGCCGCCCAAAACGATGAAGTTGCCATGACAAATTTTGTTGTTGAAAATCGTGTAGAGCTGTTGCGTGTATGAAGCGAAGCGGTTAGTAGTAGTTGCCACATTGCGTGGCGCATGCGTGGAGTCCAAAGGCATTGACAAATCGCCACATGGCGGGCGGCCAATTAGCAACAAGTCTTGGCCAGTTGACAGCGGATGGTTAAGCTAGAGAAAGCCAAAGCAGTTAATGGAGCAGTTGCAAGTTAAAACATTTATTACTTTGACTCGTTGCTAAGGAAAAACAACTGCACGTGCTGCATTTGATGATGGTTTTTCTGCATTTACAGCAACTTGAGGGACGACTGCGTTTGGAACTACAAGGGAACATATATGTACATATATACGTTATGAAGATAAGCCCAACTACTTACATGCAACTCGTATTCCTCTAGGAGTGGCTCACAATCCTTAAGATATAGACCAAGTGGCGTATGCTTATTGCCACGGAAATTGCAGAGTTCGTGAAGTAATTCACTCGTTAGCTGCGGACAGCTGATCAAATAGAGCTCAGTCAGCTGTGGACTAGCCTTAACAAATTCCAAAACCTGTATATCCTTGAGATCTGAACACTGACAAAATGCCACATAGTCCAATGTTGTAGGCAATCCAATTGTACAAATTGACTTTCGATCAGCGTAAGGCCATCCAGATGAAGACAATGCCTTAGCTCCAATCTACTAAGCCATTCAATAATGCCCAGGCGACGACCATTGAGCTGTATCAATTGAATATCATGGGCACGTTGACGCAGCACCAGAGACATGGCATCAATGGTCAGCTCTGCGGATTTGTCCTTTTGCTGTAGCTCCAGAAACTGCAGCTGTTTCAGTTGTAAAATCTCAAAGGCGCTGCTGGCGTTGAAGCAGCCAACGGGCAACGTCAATTCTTGCAGCTCCAGAGCCTTGAAGATGGCAATTGTATTGGGTGTATCAGGTCTCAAAAGCTGTACATGCTTCAACTTCTTACAGCCGCCCCAAATGGCACCAAGTGATTTCGAGGAAACTTTATTATAGAGTGTCAAATATTTAAGCCCGGTAAACTGCTCAATGAATTTCACCTGCAAGGACATGAGGCATCAGCCTGGGCAATTGCGCAAAGTTGTCTTTTTCGGCGTCAATGCAACAAATCTCACATTTTCGTACAGCTGGCAACTCTGTTATGCCGCTGTGATCCAGGACATTGAGCTGATCCTGCAGTCACTCCGAAAATGTCGTCGCATCTTGCGCAGAAATAAATGCAAGTTATTGCCAATAATATTCTGTTGAAAATACTGGAAGACCAGATGCTTGAAACTATCCTGCCAGGACTCAACAATAATGTTGGACAGCTCTTTAATGTTGCGTCTGATTGGAACCTGTTCGAGCAAGCTAAACTTTTAAAGGATACGCTCAAGTTCTGCATTTGAATCCTTGTCAACTACTTTGTCCTCAGCCTGCAGCGACTCTGTGGTTAAAGTTGCTTCACTTGAAAATGAACTTTCACTCATTTTGTGTGCTTGATTTAAATAATTTACTAGATAGTATTAAATGTTATAGACTTTTAGTAGTTTTATCTATTGATTGTTTATCAATATATAGTTTGTAAGCACTTGGCCTACTTATGAATACATCTTAGATTTATGTTTTAATCAAAGCAAAGTATATATTGATATACTTTCAGCTTTCCATTTGTTGGTCTCTTTGTTGTGTTTGTTTTTCCAGAAATTAGAGATTAATTTTGAATTTTAGTCTAACACTAGTATAGTATGATAATAATTTATTAAACATTTTTTTATGAAGCAGATATTTTCTAAATAAATCAATTATGTGTATAAATATTCACATTGTTTCAATATTTTGTAATTGGGTTAATAAGGCCATTGTGTTTCATTTTTAATAAATGTTTTTTTATTTATTAAAAATTATCCTTCTACTCTTCAGAACATTTTATACCTTCATAAAGTATTTATTTGCAAAATTCTAATATAAATATTAAACATATTCGTTTTGGTAAAATAGTTTAGCTCTTTTAACAAAATCTTTATTTATGTTCGTTATGAAAAATTGTATTATCATAAACAAAGAATTATTAATTTAATATCAATATCACAATTGCTAAAATATATAACATAAATTTTGGCATTTAAAAAAAAATTAATACGAGTATGTACGTAAGAATAGATCATGATTAAAAGCACATTGATTCTGCACATTGCTTAAATATTAAAAAACTATCTAAGTGTATTTAAGAAAATATAGAGGACTTTTCAAGTTCTTATTTAATTTCATAATAATAATAAAATTTAATATAACGATTTTGATTTTAAAAATATATTTTATTAAAACATTTAATACGTAGCAGAAATTTTAGAAATATGCACTGAAAATTTATTTATATATTGAGTGTTTTTTTTTATATATATTGTAAGAAGAATCTATTTGTACGATTCCGTTTTACGACAAACATAACTATATCGAATTTGCTTTTGTTTTGTAACTGAACATACACTGCTCGTCACTTAAATAGAAACACAGTAAACATTGTGCTATGCGCTCTGTTGTGCCTTAATTCAGAATGCTAGGCACTTAATTTTATTTTTTTTAAAAAAAGCTTATTAAATTTTAATAAAAATATATGTCATACTAACATGATAAGTAAAGAAGAAAATTTTGTTTGGGAAATCAATACAAAATAACCAATAAACATGGTTAAGTCACCTGAATTAGAACATTAATTAATAATATTTTTTATTACGACAAATGAATAAGCAGACAAAAGTTTCAATTTTTAATGACAAGCTTATAATATTTATATTGTTTCATATGTTTGCATTCACCATTATTAAATATTCCATTGTTAATACGATTTCGCAAAGAATTATAAACGCTCTTAATGTAATTTTATAAAATTTTCGACTAGGCAACTTTAAAGGCATTTATATATATATATAATATATTGTAACCAACTGACTTCCTGACTCGTGAGCTTTTCTGAAAATTATTAAGGTCTGGAAAATATGAAGACAACTAATTCAAATCCAATTCCTGGGTATCAAATCATATTCTGACTACACGGGCGGTAGGGTAGGGTATATATAGTCCTACTTTATAGTCTCGGAAATATCACTTTAATGCAAATATCGACAAAATTGTAATACCCATTTTGTAATTGTATACAAATTTTATTACCCCAAAGTAAAAATCGCAAATCAGTAAAATTAAATAGTATCATTAGATTTAATTGTTAAGTAACATTCAACTATTTAAATATTGTTACAAAAAGTAAATTAACAATTAATTTCCCTTAGAGTACAACTGATAAAACCCTGATCATCTTAAAACACATTCATCTTAACTAATGATCAGTTGCAGTTGCTGTTAAATTAAATCATCGAAGACAGTAGCTCAGTTAAGGTAGTCCATACTTGATATTATGCCCTGGAGGCCAACAAATTACAAGCTGGCTATGATGGCTGGCTAGCCGGCTGTTGGTTGGCCTAACTACCAACTGGGCTCTTAACTGTTTTACCTGTTGCTAATAAAGCCGTAAAATTAAGTGCCAAACGGCGGCTATTCTGGCTGATGTCGTTGTCAGTGATAAACGCCCAAAGATGTGTTGAATTGTTTATTTGCGTGCAAATAATTACAGTGTTTGCTTTAATTAAAGATTGGGTGCGTAATCAGCGGCCATTGCGTGCGGCTATTTCATTTGGTGGGCGTGGCAATTTAGAGGCGTCAATTGGCCACACTAATGAGCCCAGTTAATAAGAAAGTGCGATCCATCAGGTGAAATTGGAATTGGAAAATTGGTAAAGTTGTTTGTCAGTTTCGATTGCAGCGGTAAACAATTCGCAATCAGTTGTACGATCTGGCAAATGGGGCGTTATGAAAATAATTAAAATATTTACAAATGCCAGAAGAGACAAGCCCAAACAGACGACCAAACATTGAACAAAACTGAGCCACATTCCCAAACTAGTTTAGGCCAAAATGTAAACGCCCCAAATGCGGGCTGTCTACATATATATATGTATCTATATCTTTGTCCATTTGGGCCACCCGACATGGCAATAAATGTTTGAATAGGCAAAAAAAATAAATAAAAGGCCAACAACAAAACGCGTTTTGTTTAAAAGCTTGTAAGACATGTGTTATAGTGCGAAAGAGAGAAAGCAAGTCAACATATAGGGCAAAAATTCACAAAATAGTTACAACCCAAAACTATAGCGACAATTTTGTCGACTGAGCAACTTCTTTAACTACAGCCAATGGCAATATATTTTTCCAAGTATTTTTTGTGTCCAAGCTGTCAAAAGTTAAACAATTGCAGCTGCAATCATAGAAGAAGAAAAAAATATATATATAAATATAAATAACTTTAAAACAAATCTTTAATTAACTTGCGTCAGAGCTGTTGAAAAATCTTAATAAAACATTTCAATTTTCATATTTTCATTTAAGCGCAAAACCATTTTTCCGGCTGCCATTCAACGAGTTGCAGTTATATCCCCTCGCCACCCGAAAACTTGTTTCTTGTTACGGTAGCCCAAGAGTCCGAGTCCAAATCTCGGAGTGTGCATCTCTTAATTGATGCCACAGCAAAATGTTTTGAAAACAAAGCAAAGATATGAGCAGTCAAGTGCCATAAATAAAACCCAAAATCAACTGATCGGCTCATTAGCAAATGCATCAGACGAAAGCCAAAAAGAACCGCGACACCAGACACAACAACTTCTATCTAGGGGAGTTGGGGCAAGTGCCGCTGTGGCAGCTCGTGGGCCTCCTGCCTGGGGCAGCACATAAAGTCAAATCATAGGCGCCAATCCAGTTTAAAATGAAAACATTGAAGCAACTCATTAAAAACTGCCCAGCAGGGGCGGTATGAATTCCAAAAAAGAAGCCATTTGAATTTGTATAACTACTTTAGAAAATGTAGGGGCGCGACTTAGTCAATAGCTTAGATATATACGGGTATATACTAGTGCTACTCCTAACATTACTATATATTAAATTATATGAAAGGTATTTATGTAACATTATTAACAAAAATTAGTGTACTTGTGTGGAAAAACGATGGCAGTACACTGAAAGACTCGGGAATGTCGATTTAATTTTTTACGCTCGAAGAATTATATAAATACATACAATACTCAGTACAATACCCATCTGCCGGCTTGCAAGATATTACATCTTCCGATCAACCTGTATATCAATCTATATTTTGATTGTCGTCAGGGACGAGAGCTTCTTTCGCTGTGAGTCTCAATGTTATTCGAAATATAAAAGAAAAAAAAGGATCAATATTAAAAAATATATATTTATAGCCTTTTTTAAATTGAAAGCCAATAAAAAAGCAAATAATTTTATTTAATTCATCTTAATCTAAAATTTGGTTTTAAATTTCTTTATAGTTAAAATTGACAAGGTTTTTTAGGACGTCGATCCATCTAGATTTTCACAATTTCTTTATATTTTTACTAATATTTAAAACACTTGAATAAACTTTTATCAAATTTTTGTCTGAAGGAAATAATTACGCGAAATTATCGGTTTGTGTGGCAATTATTTGAAATCTTAAAATAAATGTGATCATTGAAATATATTTACTTAAACAATTAAAATTTCTGAAATATATTAACCATCATAAGTGCAGACAGATGGTCACGGCTAGAAAGGTTGATCTTGATCAATAAAATAAATTATATATAGTACTAGATCATTCCCAAAAAAAATAAAATAGGGATAAAAAATGTCACTATTATTGTAGCCTACTGCGCCACCTAATATGCTCCAGTTGAGATTTTCATACAATTTTAAAATGCATTTTCCACCCACTTTCCGATATATTTTTAATAACATTTTTTCAACCTACGATATAATGGGAAGCTATCTTAGCAACAATGAAATTTTGTATATTGTCGGTAAAAGTTTTAAAAGGACAAGCCCCCTTAAGCCACGAGACTGGGAACACAGTTCATAAGAAAACAGAGAGATGAAAACACTGCGAAGAATGCAATCCTAGGAAGCAAGATCTGATCCCCATATATAATGAAGGGGCGCAGCCCTCTATGGCTAAGGAAGTTCTGAACCGACCTGAAGTTATGAACTGTCTCGATGCCAACGGATTGCTGGACATTTATAAAATTTTTTATAACGTTATTTAGTTAATGAGATGGTATCTAACTGTGTGCTGTCTCAGATCCTGTATGTTAGAAAGAACTAGAATATGGCCCTAGTTTGCTATTTATTGATTGCACTTTGAACCAGGAATTTGATGGAGGCACACAGTAGGGTCAATAAGGACTTTTACCGAGTTTGCTTGTTGCCTATACTGAACAGCAAATACAGGTTACTCCATATGGCTGACCTTTCTTAAAAATTGTTGACAATAAAAAAGAGCACAATATTATTTAAATAAATCTTATGAAAGTTGCATTCAAAAGATTGAATATTTCGGTGTTTTGTAAATGGAATGTGCAAAATAAGTTTTTACTTTTAAGTTAACTAAAACCATTTAAGCTGCCGTGCGGCGGGGTCGTCACACTTGACGCTTCAAATGTGTGTTAACGCATGTTGAATACGCCATTTTATCAATCACGTAGAATCGCGGCCATTTTATTTTATTTTTCGGGGTTCGGTAGCATTACGTGTGCGTCTCGTTATTGTTGATTTATGCGCTCAATTTGTGGCACATAAAACACGTATTATGCCAAAAGAAAATGTTAAGCTCAGCTTGGTAAGCTCTGATCCAGGATGATGGCAGCAAATTGAATTGAAAATGCGAATATCAAACATTTTGTTGCTTGCCTAATGATCAACCATTTACTTGCTTAGTTTATGTCAACAACAAAAACCAATAACAACAACAAAAAACCAATAACAACAACAACCAATAACAACTGCAAGCGCATCGCTCTGTGATTTTATGGCTACGAATGCCAAGCAAACAGGACAGCAACATACGCCAATGGGGAATAACCGTGTGTGGCATTTATGTCGCCTGTCATGTCCGTGAAAACAGGCCGGACTTTAAGCCTGGTGACAAAGTTGCGATGAGAGAGTGTAGTAGTAGTAGTAACTGCTTTGAATGGTTCAAAAACCGTGGCATCAACTTGCTTCTCGTCCGCTCGACATACTAATTGCCATTTACACCTAAAAATCGCAATCAAATTGAAACAAATTCCAAAATCAACATAATAAACTTCGTAGGCAAGTTTTGGTAAGTTGAGTATGCTCGAATATAAATATACTCTGCAATCGCATATAATATAATATTATTGCATTGAAATAAATTGAAAAAATCTCTTTGTTCTCTTTAAATATAAGTCAATTTTCCTTAAACCTATATTTGGCCGCATTTTAGTTTTAGTGTTATTTTCAACACCTATCTGGAGCTCAAATTAAAGGAGGTGGTTAAAATCTAATATTTTATCTTCAATGCCAACACTACGAACTAGAATATAGCGTATTTATTTTTATCGTAATTATAATTCTGTTGAGCAAAGTATTTTACTTAAAATTAAGAAAAATGGCGTTGGATTAATGGATAAATGGTTTTTTTCAAGACCCACCTGGAGCTAAAATTAAAAGAGCTCGTCAAAAGCTAATATTTTATCTTGAATGACAATATTACGAAGAAAAATATTGCGTCTTTACTTTTATTATAACTATAATCCAGTTGAACAAATTATTTTATTCAAAATTAAGCAAAATGGCCTTAAATAGATTAAAATCATTTTTAATAAATTTAAACATTTTTTTAAGACGACTTTGCGATAAGTGTAGAAATAAAAATCATTCGACATTCCAGATCCAAGAAAACTATGTCTTTTTCCCTGCTTTAAACTTCCTTTACCTACATATATTCCCAGTTTGTAGTCTGATACCATTTCTGAATTTAATTTAAGTTCTACGTTTATGTAAGTTCCGATCTGATAGCTATTTTAGATGGTAATATGCTTTAGATAATAGCAGCACTTGTGCCACATAATATCGAGACAAAATCACTAAAAAATAGTTGATACCTTTTGGAATATCTTTCAGTCCCTATGCAGCAGTTACCATTTTGATGATACCCTAACATTTTACGATCGCTGTCAAACCTGTGTCAGCTGGCAATCGTAAAGTGTGTGTATCTAAAAAAAGTAAAAGATGATGGAGTTAAGAGATGGCACAAAACACCAGAAAAATGCCATGCTATCAATAAAATCGATTTTAATATGTAAATGATTGAGCCAATGTATTTAGCGTAGACATTAACAAAGTAAAAAAAAAACAGACAAAAGAAAAAACACTTTGGAAATTCTTCAAGACAAAAGGCACAACAAATTTTAAAATAACGTCTACAGTGTCAAGCCCGTCCAACAATTAATAACAATTTTGCGATAATATCGATCAACGATAGTAAATTTTATCGCTAGATTGTAAAAATCAACGGCACGCTGTGTTATTGGATCAATTATTCAATGAGAGGAGAGCACAGACGGACTCGAGACTTGGACATCGACTTGGAGACTTGACCAGGCAACTCTAATGAACACATTACATAAAATGTTGGTTTTATGCCCCACTTCGAGTCGCTGGCTCGCATTTTTTCCGTTTATTTTTCTCTTCTTTTTTTTTTTAGTATTTGAGTTTAGCATTTTAGACGAAGCGCCAATTAGAAGGGCTCTCAAGATGCGGCTGCGTTTTAATGGCAAACGGTTCAAGCATCGTCTGGGCTTTTGGTTTTATTGTCTAGCTACTGATCTGTATCTGTGTATTACTCATGTTACCACCACTCTGGGCTGGGCCAAAGAAATGTGGCTTAGCCTCATCAACCTGGTCATTACTTGATTAAGTTCATTTGCTTTGCTTGGGACTGTGGAAAACCGATACCCAAGTGTAACTAATACCAATTCGGGCACCAGGTCTACGGCATTTTGCTTTACTGTGCCAAGTTGTTACTGTTTCTGGGCTACCAAGTATCGTAAATCGCTAGTAAACGCTTGTGGCTTACATTTCACCTGTTGGGGAAATGGTTCATAACTTACATATTAATTGCACTCAAAATTCGTGACAGACATTGACTAAATAAGTGCAAGTTATACGGGAGTTATTATTGACCAGTCGCACAATGTAAAAGCTTCAAGTTTCATTGGCATTTATCTTTTCGTGAAAATAAATGCATGGTTAATAACATATAGCATTTTGTATTTGGTACATCTGAGAGTCAATTTTTAGGTTAAAAATGTCGCTGATTCTATAAAAAAAATTAGCAAAAATAGCTTGATTTTCGAATTTTCAAAAAGGAAGCTTTGCATAACTAAATATTGCTCGGAACATAGTCTTATGTTGTTAAATATATTTACCATTTTAAAATGGTTATATAGTAGCCTTGCAACTTGTCGTACAATATTTTTAAATTAGATAATTTGTTAAGAAGGTTTTGAGGATTGTATAAAAAAAATGATGTATAAAAATCTGCCTATTAAAAAAATAAATAAATAAATAATAATATTTCCATCAATATGCAAATTTTGGTGTTGTATCGGTGTAATCGAGGAAATTGAGAAACTGTTAAAAATGTTGCATGAGTTAGTTATTTTTTATAGTTGATGTTTTAATATATTTTTCGTAAGAGTTTGTTGAGAGTTCCCATTATTCTTAGGCTTTTATTTTATCTTAAATATTAGATTAGTTTCCATGAGGACTACAAACAAAAATTCTTAATTGTTAATGGCTTAAATTAATATTTCTGCTCTGTGTTTGGTTTTCTAAAATTTCTAGAAAATTTGTATATTTGGGATTGTCACATTTTTAAAGATTTTAATCGTGCATATTTTAATTAAAAAAATATTATTTTAAATATGTCCAGTTGCTTCCACACAAAAATTGAAAGTCGCTAATTTGAGTTTAAAACAGTTCGGTACTCTAACACTTTATTTCTATAATATATGCGTATGTAAAGAGATGTGTATTTAATAACTAAACTTACAAATTATATAAATATAATAAATAAATATTTATATTATAAATTTGATAGTCCTTTTTGGCAAGTGATCATAATTTATTTAACAAACTTATTAACTTGGCATTGAAGCTTTAAAAATGCTTAGTTTATTTTAAAGTTATTATTGTTTAATATAAGAATTTTCATAGAAGAGTTAGAATTTTATATTGTGGCAGTCAACGCTCACAAATAAGAAACAATTTGGTTTTAAGGTAATTTTTATTTCTTTAATATAATAACTTCTAAACTTCTGAACTGATCTAAAAAAAAAAAAAAAAAAAAATGGAATAAATTTACTTCAAAAAACTGCAAAAAAATTTTTAAAATATTTCTATCAATAAAAACAAGAACACAAAAGGTAACAGTCCAGGGTAATATTATAAGTTCTTTTTTTAATTAAAAATATATGTATACATTGAATGAAAAATATATGCAACAATACAAAACAAAAAGATTAATTCCAATTACATCAAATACACATATATTTTTTTGCTTAAAAATAAGAAATTCTTATGTATTCAGTAAAAAACTTAAGGTAATAATGATATTGTTTAAGGTAAAGTATTGCAAAACCTTATTCCAATTTCTGACAATTCTAATTACTAAAAGTTTTCATTTGTGAGCGTCGAGTGCATTAATAGTGATAAAGCTCATAAAATAATTTTGACGACAATTAAAGTGATTTTTAAGTTTGCATGCTGATTAAAAATATTCACTAATTTTATTAAAATTTTTTCATGTTTTAGAGAGCGATTTTAAAGTGAAGATCAGTGATCAGAAAATCATAAAATTCTCTTTGCAGAGTGGTGGGTCTGCTTTAGCTACTGTCTTTGTGGTTTTGAGATATTTTGAAAAAGATTTGCATTACAACAATTCGCTATATATCTGTCTGTCTCTCTCTCTCTCTCTCTCTCTATCTGTTTCTTGGCAGCTCTTAACTCTTTCGTAAGCCTTAATTCACACAAGACAAGACAAGACATGACGATCATGATGTTTGTTGTCTGATGGCCGCTGCTGCTGTCTAACCTCATCAATCATTTAAAGCGCCCCCAAAATCAAATCTATTTTTGCTAATATCGCATAATCTTGATTACTCATTTCCGGCGCACATCTCACAACAAATTGTCAAAGGCAATTGCTTGACAACAACAATCAACTTATAAATACCCTATAAACAGCCAGAAGACAAATCAAACATAAATATATGCTGGGTATTTAAAAACCCGACAAACTGTGCGCTGGTTCAATCCGTTAGATACTTTCTAAAACAATGGCATTTCAAGTAATACGCTAAGTACCACAATTGAGCGAAAAGAAATTGCGCAGTCATTACAAACAGAGGAATGGACTGAGCCCGTCAAGTACTCAATAATTCACAAAATAAAGAAGTAAAATCAAAATAATAAAGTAAAAAAAAAATCAAATAAAAACGTTGAAAATAAAATAATCAATACGAACGACAAGGGGCAACAAGTAAAAGAGCAAAACGCGACGGGGCCAAGCAACAAGCCACAACCAACAACAGCAACAACAAGGGGCAACACGGCCAAGAAATTGAAAAGCCACAAGTCATCTCAGCTGGTGGCTTAAAAGGCGCGTGCTAAGCCATTCATATTCATAAAAGAGCCACAGAGATCCACAAAGCCACGGAGAGACCTGAGACCCACCGAGCGACCATGCCGGCAAAAAAATAAAACCAAAAAAATAAAAAAAAAAGAAAAAGGAAAAAAATAATAATAATAAAAATTAAGGATTGTCAGAGAGGCAGGGTCGGGCCGGGCATTGTCGAGGAGCAGGGCGAGGGTGTGAATGCGAAGCCGCCGCACAGATGAGGCCGAAAACTGGACTGCCAATGGAGCATACTCTGGCTTAGAACCAGACAGCGACAGCAAAACTAAAAGCAACAACTACAACACCAACAACAACAACAACAACAACAACGACAACCGACAGCCCAGGCAACGGACGATCAACTATCGCCGGTTCCAGTTCCGCAATGTCGCCGGAGCGACAGCATCAACTCAACGTGCCCATTGTAGAAGAAATTGAAAGAAGCAAAAAAAGCAATATACGAGGAATTCATACTCTTTAAATAACATATACCAATATCTGAATTAGTTTTGAATTTTAATTAAATGCGATTAAATAAAAATCGCTATTTGTGTCTTTTTGCAATTCTTAGAAATTATGAAAATTCAGTTTTTAATTTTATTTTGGGTATATTTTATTTTTCAGAGTGATTCGACTATGAATCTTTTGTTTGAATATTTTAATAATTTAATTCGCTATAGATAAACATTAAAAGTACTATATTAAGTAATAAGTATTAATATTCTAACAAGTCATATTATTATTTAGATATTCTTTTCTAATATAAACCATTTGGATATATACATTTTCCAAAACAAAATTTACGAGTCTGGATATATATATTACTATATCATCCCGGCGGGCGTTCCCAGTTCCAGTTCCCAAAAAATAAATAAAATCGGAAAAAACAAACTAATTATATTCTACAATGTCACTATTATTGTAACCTACTGCGCCACCTGAAGTGATCCAAGTGAGACTTTTATATGTAATTTTAAAATGCATTTTTCAACCACTTCCTGATCTATTTTTAATAAAATTTTTCCAGAGTACCAACTTTCGATATAATAGGAAAACTATTGCCACAAATTTCAGGTTTTTACTTTTTATCATTTGGCCTGACGGTGAGTCGCCAATTAGTCAGTCATTCATGTTGAACAGTTTCATATATATAGATAAGAAACTTAAAGAACTACAATCACATTTTATAAATATAATATCAAAAACAATAGCAAAAAAGCAGAATCTTAATTCAATATGTTATATAAGGTGTATATTCGCATAATTCAATTTTTAATTAATAATTAAATTTTGCGCCGCGAAAACCTTAAAAACGAATAAACATCTTGTGAACATATTTTATTAATATACTTTAATTTTATGCAATTTTTTATAATTTTTTCTATTAAAAGCCGCAAAAAAAAATTATATATATTTATGTGTATATATAAAATAAATTATTCAATCATATAATATAAATTTTAATATTATGTACAATATTATAAAAAAATAAAATATATTCAAATGAGACTTTAAGTCTTAAATTAAAAAGACTTCACCAATAATACTAACAACCAAAACATCAGAAAATTATTCTCTAGGATACAGAAAAACAAAGCCGAGATTGATTCGGATTGAAAACTATTGGAAATGGGAATACGCCTGATTACCAATACTTTAGGGAAATAAATATAAATAAATTTGTTTAAAATATAACGAACATGTGAGGAGAGCTTATTTCTAATTGAATGTACTTAAGTTTAGTCATAAAAAAACTATTTTGAATACTGTAATATTAACCAAATAATGAAAGTTGTTTTTATTTTCACTTTTGTTTTTATACGTATTTATTATTGTTGTGAATTAAGAAGCATTTTCTGTTTGGAATGGATAATGTTGTTTATTGGTAAAAGTACTTAAGAAATATGTTATATAAATAGCAGAACAATAAGAGAAAAGCTTTTGAATTAAATAAATCAATTTGTTTTAACTTTACACAATTGAACTGTGTTGACGATAGTAATAACTAATTGAAGTAAGTTCATTATATATTTAAAACGAATTTTTTGTATCATTTGTTTTTTTTTATATATATATATATATATAATATATTTTATTTTATTTTAATTTATTGTAGTTATTATTTTGAAATAAAATCCTGAGAATCCAACCAGGATATTTGTGTGTCAGGGTTTAGTATTCTCCTATTAGGCTAACAGCTGATACACTTAACACTAACTGAGTTTGTAAGCCAAAACTAATGTTAATTTGGGATTTTCTTAGGCCTTGATCTAAACTTTGACGATAGAAAGAGCTTGAATAATTATTTTCTCTTTATTTGAACTATTTCTTAACAAATTTTCTATACTGCAAGCTTTTAGATCACTTTGTTTCCCCTGTGTGTGTTTAGCTAACTTAATGAAAAATGTATTATGCCTTTTTAAAAGGGCATATAAAAACAACAAGTTTACTCTTCTACTCTTGTCGTATTAATAATATTTCGTTATTTTTTTTGTTTTTTGTTTGACTTTTTTTTTAGGGATGGGCATATCCGATTTTTGTTACAGCTAAAACTTTACGTTGAGGCTTTTGTGTTGTTGTGTTGTTGCTGTTGATGTTTTTATCTTGTAGTCAGTCAGTCACCGAGGCAGACACTCAAACACTGTGTGTTGTTGTAGTTGTTGTTGTTGTTATTGTTGTTGTTGTTGGTTTACCTTTAGCATTGGCTTTGGTTTGTTTCTATGGACGCTGTATGATTTTACAGTTTGATTGATTGGATTAGGTACTTATGTTATTAATTTACTTCTATTTATAAACAAGCAAACGGACAATGGATATTGTTGTTGTTGTTGTAGTTGTTTGGTTGTAAAGGCTTTTGGAGACTTTTCAATTTTCATTCAGACAATCGATGGCAATTCATGAATGAAAAGCACGCTGCCTTGACAAATTGTTGAATAAAGATTAATGCAGCACTTCCGTTACTCACACTCACACTCAGCTAACTCTCTCGCAGAGAGTTAATTTATGCGCTTTTTTTATTTTTCACTCAATGTGTAAACAAATTAATATTTTAACTATATTCTTGGCTCTTATCAATATATAATGTCACGGCATCTTATCGTTGCCGTTTATCGAACCCCAAAACAATCAAAACATTTTCAACACTTCACTGATAATTGTAAGTTATTTCGCCCGATCCAAAGCCCTCAGCATTTGCATTAATCGCTTTTTTGGCGATAGGCATCATCATCGTTTGCCAGCGACAGATTTTCATTAATTGATCCAACGGTACCAGCAGACCTGAAACTGATAAGCATCGCCAATGAAATCAACAGAGATACACGCTACAAACTTGCCACTCGGTTGGTGGTCCCGACACGCGGCCAAATGTCAAACTCAACTGGCCGCATCATTAGTGGGGCTGCTCAGTCGACGACAACGCCCCAAAACAGGTGTAAATGTAAATAATCTCGGCCACGTTGACACTTCATACACACACACACACACACACACACATACAACACGCCACATGTGGCAAGCTGGCGCAGACAGGCAGCTTTTGCCTTAATATCTTGTATTTTTAATTAATTTTTGAAATACATTCGACATTTGTCTAGCACATATTTCATAAGCACATTGAAAGTAATTTCAATTAAAATTTGAAAATCAGCTTAAAATGTGAATTTCGAACAACTTCAGGATACATTTACCACCTTAATCTAGACTGTAGTCCATTTATTTGTAGTTCTTATGGCGCCTATTTCATGCGTGGCAACTCAAGGCTCAAGGTACTGTCTTCCAGTTCTGGAGCTTCATAGTGTTTCTCCCAGAAGACACAGAAAAGTCGCTTAGTGTTGGGCGCGTGTCACGAGCACACTTGACTAAACAGAATCGGTTTAGGTTCACAGATCTCAAAATATATATTTATAAGAAAAATTTCTATAAAGCATCGGAATCAATTCGTCTATCTTTGCAGTCATGTAATTAACAGCTTATTGGTACCTCTCTTTCTTAAACTCAATGGATTCTAAATTGGCACATTAAAATTTACTTAACGCAAACTAAATATTAACTATTTAATAAATTAAAAAAATGTGGCTTATGTAATTCTGTTCACTATTTATCAGAGACATATTCATAAATATAAATAACTATTATCCGACAAACGTTGTCATGAGATATCAAAATATTTCTGGTGAATATTTAGGTTGTTTAAATTTGAGCTCCATAACATTAATCAAAACTTTCAGATGATATAAAGGAAAGAAGCGGTATAAAATATACATCACCAGGGCATTCTCGTACCTACCAAATATATATTCAATATTTTATAAAAATCGGTCGAAGGACTTCGCTCATAAACAATGTGACACGAGATTTATATATATATAGAATTAAGAATTTAAACATAAGTCTTCTATTTACTCTGTTATTTTTACTCTACAATGTAGACAACCAAAAAGCACACCCTCTGCTTCTTGTCCTTTTGAAGCTTAATATCCAACAATCCAATTAAGCTTTTTTATTAAATTTTTAACCAATAAAAGTTTATAAAATTCAACACAAGAGAAAATTATAGTTAGGGTCTTAACTGTATTAATAAGAATTTAGGAGAATTTTAACGAATTTAGCATACAAAATTAACTTTTTTTTTTGCGACTACCCATTAACAATCGAATAACATTAGTCTTCTAGTAGTCTTCTAATTACTCTATTATTTTTACACTACAATATTGGTTAAATATATAATCATATATTTTTGCTGTTTGTGATAATTCGTGTTGGAAAATCCATAATATTATATTTTTAGTAGATTCTGAGCATTTCTGTGGCGCTTGAGTTGTGCATTCGAAGCGTTGCAAATGCATTTAGCCATTTTTAAAGCCATTTTGGTGACTTGTCTGTTGTTGGTTCTACTTGTTGTTGTTGTTGTAGTTGTCAGTGGCGTCGCACCTTTGGGCACAGATTAAACAGAGAGAAGAACGGCAGCAATAACCATGACTGGGCCGTACCCATTTTTCTATTTCCGTTTGGATATAAGAAAGAGGATTACATACATATCTAAAGCTAGAAATCAAAGTTTTAGGCAGCAACATGATCAGGCTAAATGTAGGATATTCAGCTGCTAATGATCATTGATAAGCAATGTTGTGAATGTTGTAGAATTATATCTGTCACACAAACAAGATACATTAAAGGCGGTAATGATAGCGCAGTATGTTAGATAGTGTATTGAATCTATTGAATATTACATAAATATTTAGTATTAAGTTTTCTTACTCTGTCATGATAACATGTAAATTTATAATCAGACTAGACAGTTAGCGTTATACTAAAGTTATGTGCAAAAACTGAACAAAATTCAATAAATTTAAAATAATATTTACAATATTTGCTAGTGTAAATATCATAAATGGGTAAATACTTATTATCTGAAAGTTTGCTAAATATTTATAAAAGTATAAAGATAATGTTTATGTTGGTTTTATTGCCCTTGCAGATTCATGGAGCAAGCTTCACTTGATTTGATTGTACTTAAAATTCAAATTACGAAGCTTAAGAAAACGAGCAATGTATTGTACATAAGGTAACCTTTGACTTCTCAGCTAATTGAGTTTTGAATTAAGTAAATAAATCTAAAAACTATATTTTTTTTTTTTTCAATTATTTTGTTTTGTGGTAGACTTGAAGCCAGCACTCTCCATTAAACTCATCAATTTAAAATTCTTTTTTTTCCCTTTTCAAAGATGTCATACGCTGGGATTTCCATTTTTAACAAAAAACTAAATGTTCATAAATTATTGTATCTATTATTTCCTTTCCTTACACCCAGTTGTTAAATTCTTTTTAGTGAGTATTATTATTTTCTTACGTAATTTGTACAGAGTTCATAGAGTATTTATATTTTTGATCAGACTTAAATTAATTAATAGAATGAATTAATATAATAGAATGTTTTTAGTATAAAATATAAGTTTATATTTTAAAAATCTTGTTAATTCTTTTTTTTTATTTAGAATAGGATAAAATTGGATCACTATATTTTACAGCTGCAATGAGAACAATCGGTTAAAATTTGTGATGTTTTATGATAAACACATATATGTTTTTCGAAGTTTCTCAAGAAACTCTTACATAGCCTAAGAGTTATTATGCGTTATACAAGTTGACCAAATTTAATTAAAATATAATCCTTATAATATAAAGTTGCCATAGAAACAATTGTTTGAAAATAATTTTTTGTATAAAAAAAAATTTTTTTGTATGATATTTTGTATAAAAAATAATTTTTTGTATAAACAATTTTTTATTTTTTTAAAATATCTCAACAAATTGATCAGGTCCAAGTATGAATTCTATATTAAAATCAGATCATTCTTTTATATAACTTTTAATAGAATGAGCTCGGTAGGAGTATAAAAGATTTTAAGAATTTTTAAGCTACACTATGCAATGATTAGAAAACAAAATAATATTCTTGTATCTAGAATTTTTTAAAATCATTTTATATGTAATATAGGTCGCTGAATCCGAAAATAAAATTGAAAAAGTATATTGTTTTGAGCTTTACAAAGAGGTAGCTTTGGTTAAGTGAAGTTGAAAATATCGAATAAATTTTTATTTTATCAAAGATTCTGAAATTATAAACAATTTGTTGGCGTAAATAAAACACAAATTTAATTTGTTCTTATATTTAATTTATAATATTACAAATTTTATAAATAAAAGTTTTTTCAGCCCCTGATAATAAGTCGAAAATTGCAATTTTCCATGAATACAATTCTGTAAGGGTATATAGCTTCGGTACGTCATTG
Organism: Hirtodrosophila alboralis; assembly: GCA_035043045.1. Lineage (NCBI taxonomy): Eukaryota > Metazoa > Arthropoda > Insecta > Diptera > Drosophilidae > Hirtodrosophila > Hirtodrosophila alboralis. Next base: position 311,920 of record JAWNNH010000280.1, on the reverse strand, counting down.
ATATCTGTTTTTTCTTGATTTGTTTTGTTTTAGTTTAAGTCGCAACGATATTTGTAAATGAGACGCAAAAGAGGAGCATAAAAATTAAAGGAACATCCAAAACGGCACACGGCAGTCGTAAAGTAAATGGTCAGGTCTCAACGTTGGACCCATTGGAGGGGATTTCAAACCCGATTCCCAACTCTTCATGCCCTCCTCTAGACCAACAAGTTGATCTGTTCGGACTGAGAGCCCTTTTCGACTTGCGTGTCTTTCATTTGGTGACATTCTGACCGTTGAGTTGTTGTTATGGCTTTGGTATTGTTGTTGTTATTGTTATTGTTGTTGTTGTTGCCGCTTGTCATTTTCAAAATTATATGTCACACTTTTGGCGTTAAAACAGGCACACGACCAGGCCAGATCGAGACGACCCGGCAAGCGACCCGTTTTTAAAGTCCTGATTTTTATTGTCATGTTTTGATCTTTCTTTTTTTTTTATTTTGTGCTGTCGCTTCTTATGTATCTGTATCTGTATCTGTTGTTGCTTTGGTTGATGTTGTCGAATGGAATGCGCATAAAAATTGTTTTTATTCCGTCAACATTCGAATGTTATTCAAGTTGAGTTGCACTTTTTCTGAATGCACACAACTCAATTTGATCTCTAAGCTCAATAATTAATTTAAATTTTATACAAATCTAAAACATTTGCAGACAATGAATGCACTCATAAATAAACACAATTTCCCATGCTCAGTGAAGCGTTTAATTTGAAAAAATTTGTCCACAGTTCGTCAAAGTTCAAAATGCTGGTCAGAGAGTGTAGAGTATAGAGTGTGGGTGGCAAATTGGGCAGAGAGCTCTTTAAATTTGTCCATCATTTGACATTTATGTTGAGCTGTTTGTCCCGCATCTGTCACATGGTCAACTTGGAAATCTTTTAACCAGAAAAACGCATTGAAACAAAGGAATTTATTCGAATTGTGTTAATTGATTTTAGAGTTTTTTCTGTTTCGGTTTGTGTAGTATTTTGACCCAAAAAGCATTTATAAACGCATTGATTTAAAGTTTCTGTTGGCGACTCGTTAAAGTTGTCAATAAGTGCACCATTTTCGGCTGCTTATCAGGAAGAAACTAACAAAAATATAAATATATAACTCAGGCTAAACAATTTAAATGCTAATTTTTGTGTTTGGTTTTTTTTTTTAATGGGGGAAGAGAGAGACTGCGTTTTGTTTTCCAATGTTGTGATAATTACCCCCAAGTTATTTTTTGTGTTTATATACTTATGTATTTTTTTTTTGGGGAATTTACCACAAAGAGCAGTAGAGTAGTTTCTTCTTATCTATGTGCTTAACATTAAATACCGTTGGGAAATTTGTAAAGAAATGTTAATTTTGTGGCCATTGATGCGTGTGGCCCGCACGACTAACTAATTGGTTTTTTTTATTTTTATATTTTTTATTTCAGCCAAAAAGCTTAAATAAATTTCTGCCTAAATGGTTGATAATGCAGCTGAAGAGGCAAATGCTACAAGTAGCAGCAGCGGTAGCAACAACTGTTGCCCCGTTGGCCGGAGCTAAGCAAGTTATTACAATTCTTGTCACCTGGCATGGAAATTTACAAGGGGATACAAATAATTGAACAGCAATTTTCCATTTTCGCCACAAATTGCCAAGGACGTGAGTTGTTGAAGTGCTGGTGGGCACTTGGTTGGGATCTAAGGGGGGGACAGGGGAGTTGCAAATCTAAATTGATTTTACACTGCGGCTTTTGCCTGCCCGCAGGACACACAAGTCTACAAATGCCAATGCAGCTTCCCCCGAGTCCAAGTCCACGCAGATTAGCACTGTGCAACATATGTTGATGTTGCCGTTGCCGTTGTTGCTGCTCATCAGCAACGAGGCACGCAAGTTGTAGCAACAAGTTGAACATGGCATCGGGGTTGTGGCAGGCAGTATTTGCTTGCTCCGCAGTTTCTACAGGGCTGTCTGCCCCAATACTTTTTTGGGATTCAACAAAAATTTGTGTTCAATGGCATGTTGCAATTTTAATTGAACCAGCCATTAATTAATTTCAACACTGCACAATTCATTTAATCTGTGTGCCACAAATGAAACTTGCCACGTGACCAGAAGATTTAGAATGAAGCACTTTCATTTTCTTTGGTAACTAATCAGGTAAAGAACTTAGAGAGTTGTAATAATTAGTTAGTTGATATGTAGAATAATTAAACGTTATATATTATAATTTTATCGTAATTCAAATTCAGTATCAAAGTTTTATTTATTTTCTTTTATATGTGGCATACAATATGCCTTATTGTCCTATTTAAAATAAAGAAAAATAGGAAAGAAATATATATTTATATAGTGCATATGTATGCACGAGTGCAGTGTGATGAGTTAGGGATTTTTTATAAAAGGTATTTTTTCGACAGAAAAGAGATTTTTTTCTCAATTTCTAATATTTTAAACATTTTTTTACTGCTTTCAAATAATAAATAAATAATTTCTCAGTGATAATTTTTAAGCCTGAGCTATTTTTTTTAAGTTTGAAATTGAAAATTAGTCGCAGGAATTCTAATATCGTTTTAAGCTCAGTTTAACTTAATTGAATATTAAATTTTGTATTTTAATAATAATTCTAGCACTAGCTAATAATAATTTGAGTTTTTTTTCTGCGCCAATTTATTGCAGGTACAATTAAAAAATTCTATATATTAAAAAAAACTTTATAGCTAGCTTTCGCTAGTAGATTATTCGCTATAAAAATAAAACCCAATTTCTTGTATTTTGTTTCCTTATCTATGACCTAGACTATGCCAACCAAAGAGTAATATTACTAAGTTCTCTAGTCATTTGTTTAGACAATGTGAATACAAACAACTGTAAGATACGTCATGTTCAAGACTCAAGTTTAAAGTGCTTTTTATACCCTGTACACAATAAATATGGGTAAAAGGAGGTTATAAAATTGTGCACATTTTTGCGACAGGCATAAGAAGGCATCATGTAAATTATATATATAAATTCCTGACCAGAATCAATTGTCGATTTGATTGAGCCCTGTTTGTCTGTTCATCTCTTCCTCTATATGAACTGACAGATATAGGAGACTATTAAAGCTATAGACACTAAAATTGGTGTTTAGGTGTACTATTTAGTCTATTTCAAATTTCCAATACTTCTTTAATTTATAGGCAAAATTTTAAAGATATTACATTGATTTTTGGCATACGCAATTCTAATTTTGCCATGCAAATTGCATCGTGGCCTTTGAACTGCTTTGCACTGCTTGATTTTATTGTTTATGTATATATATGCCACGGACTGCGTACAGGGTGTTCCGTAGTCGGCTACACTCGATTATTACACACTTACTTGTTTATATTGAGCACAAAGCCTTGACTTTATATCTTCTCGGCCGTATCCAGACTCTGAATATTTCTCTTTTTAAGCCATCATCCATTCCCGATCACTTTTGAGAGCTCTCTCTCTCTCTATCTCTCCCTGTCTGACTGCCTCTGTAGAGCGTTTAGGCCATATTGAAGCCAGATGCAAATACATTGGCATGACGGGCGCCCAATGTGGCGGCAATAATTTCAAGATTGATGACCGCGTAGTTCAGTTAACGGCAACGATCGACAGATCCGCTGAACGGGGCGATCAACCGTTGGCAGCCTTTGCATAAATAATAATAGACTTGTAGGCCAATTGTGCTAACATGGCTGGTGGTTAGCATAATAATTCATTGGCCTTGCGATGGGGCCATCATTAGGCAGTCAAAGCGGCTACTGAATTTGTGATAGAGCAGCCGAAAATATTATAAGAAAAAAAAAAGAAAGAAATGCACAAAAAATCGGAAGATCAGCGATCGTCGATCGTCGATAGTCTATCGATTCGAGAGGCTGCACCTGTGCGAATCTTTCGCTTTACAAATTGGGGCGTTTTCGTTGGGGATCTTGATAATCAACATTAATTGTGAATCAATGAATGCACGCCTTGGCCAAAAGGGGGCGGTTCTATGCGCTGAGACAGAGACTGAGGCTTTCCCAAGATAATTGGCTCAAATGTGCGCAAAACGCGTTGCCAAGTTTGTTTAAAAGACCATTAATTAGTGCACATAATTGCCACAGTGATTCAAGATTAATTGCAATAAGAAAAGATATGGCAAATTTCAGCGATTTTAACTAAATATATATATATATAGAAATTGTACAATTATAATATGCAGAGCTTTGACAACTATTCGAAAGTTTCTTACCATAAATTGTCCTGGCTAATTGCAGCATCCCAACTGTAGATGGCGCTAGCCAGAAAACATTAATTGCCAGCAAGGCCAACTAATTGATGGCTTGGACTGCAGTCTACAGAGTCTCCACTCTAGACGATATCTATTTAATGTTTCGGTTTTAATTCTACATCACTTCCTGTAATTACACGGGGCCAGCGAGTGAGACACATCGTGTATATCGATGTTGGGCTTCTTTATGGGAAATTATTGCTATTTTTAATGCAAATGCGCTAATTACAAACACTGATAAGGCCAGCTACCAATGGCTACCAATGCCAGACATGGCCTTATGCATTTATCTGGCATACCACTAGGCCTGGCCAGTTGGCCAATTGGCCCGGCCGGTGCCATTCCAGCGGCACCTTTGGTCGCAAACGCCCGCGGCACAATGCCTTGACAAAGTGGCACGCTTCCGCAATGTCGCCAGAGCCGAAGCCGGAGCCAGAGCCTTACTTTAGTCTAGTCTCTAGGCCCGAAGAGTAAACTAAAATAAAACCCAAAAACGAATTAAATTGATCTAGTTTCTTTATGGCCGTGAAATGCTTCTGTTCGACGACAGCGACGACGACGACGACGACGACTATGAAATATGTGGACATAGATACGAGACTGGACAACACATCCAGAGCTGGAAGCTGGAGTTGCAGCTGGAGCCTCACTTGAAGGCATTTCGTTGGCCCCGGCTAATGCATTGGCAGCGTTCATGATGAATTAGTTTTGATTAGGGAATCCATGGAACTGAGCGTTTGGCATTTGTGCTTTTTCAATGTCACATACTTAGAGGTTCTACAATGTCTTTCCCCCTTCTCACTCTCTCTCTCTCTCTCTGTATGCTAACTTTCGCTGATCTTGGCATAATATATCAGAGCTATTCAATTAGTCAAATGTCATACATGGTGCGATACGGCATTATATTAATAGCATACAGCTACCGAGAACACTGTCCACCAAATCTTCTAGCTACCATTAGGTTTTTTCTTTTGTGATTCTTTTGATTATCAAATTTTTCTTTTATTGGCTTGGTATTTCTTTTTTAAAGTAGTTTCTTATAATTTTATAACTAGTTCTATTAAATGCAGAGCAAACATTGCAGACAACTACAATTGAAACTGAAAATTAGTTCAGTTTAAATAAAAATTATGAATATAATCAGGTAAATTGTAAATCGAAATTATTTTTCGATCTTTTTTTTTACTTTTTTTTATCTAATATACTTTCAGACTTCGTAAGAATTTCTGCAAGGCATTTTTTACACAATCAAAAAAAATAATTTTCAAATAGAATAAATTAATTAATTAATTAATTACAATAGATCAGTGCTACTACACATGTATTATATTACCTGCTATTGTAGCATAATATTTAATTTAATGCCCAATGGGAAGATGTAAATATAGATAAACAATAACAAAAAAATAAAAAAAAAATATAATAAATACAGAATATTCTTTTTAACTGTTATTATTATTAGGTAAATGATTTCGATAAAAATATCGTTATATATATAAAACAATAATGATTTTTATTATTTTTTTATGGACTGGGATTTTAGGTAAGGCGGAATCTTTTAAAACAGGAAATAAATGCTATATTTGATGTGCCAAAGTTTAAATACATTTACAAAGATACTTTTAAAATGTTTATTATAAAAACTAAACCAATTATAAAATGTGCAATACATTGTAATCAAATAGTGAACTTAAATATAAATATACAGGATATAATCTCTAATCATAAAAAGTATATATTTTTTGATCTTGCTTTATCAGATGCCAAATATATTTAAGTTTATAATGAGAAATACAAACAAATATGTATATTAATAAATAATAATCAAATACAAATTTAAATAAAATTGCTTAAATTTTAATAAAATTATGAAAGTGGAATGTTTAGTTATAGAAAAAAATTTGGTATAGCTTTTGCCACATACCCTTTTTTTGAAGTCGTGTCGTTTTTTGTTTTGCACTAAGCATTTGTGAAATTGTGTCTAAATGTTGCATGTGGCATGCAAAGTAAACTTTGGTAAATGCCAGCAATTCTATTCATTTACAAAATAAATCACTAACGGCAACTCATTAGCTGTTAAGCAAAAAGATATTAAGCCATGGCCCAAGAGAGATTGCCTGCATGTGCATGACATTTTTGCTGGACGAGTAGTCTGAGCCGGTTTCTGGGACACGGTCTCAATCTCTGCTGCTGTCGGAGACTCATCAGTGGCCGTGACTGGCGACACCTCGACTGGGTGATAGGCAAAATGTTGGGCTCCTCTATTGGGTGGCTGTTCACATTAAATGCTTGAAAATATTTTCACCAACATTGGACGACTTTTAGCTGCTATCGGGCAAAAGCGATAAGAGATCCGTACAGCTGGTCATATATTGGCGCTACCGTACGACACAAGACGATTCCAAACTTATCAAATCGAAATCAATTTTCGATCGTATCTGTGGCATGCCATCTAAACACCTAAACAAGTCAAATTGCCGCACTTAAGGCGACATCTACACATGCCATATAGAAATTCAGGCCGCGGATAGTTCATCACCTGTTTGTTCCCCTCTCTTGGATTATTGGTGCTCAGTGTTCAGAGCTCAAGGAGCTGCTGACTCAAATAATTTTGTTTGCGCCTGTCATAAGCGAAACAAACTGGGTAACTGGCCATTGGTAGCCACAGCTCGGGGCTCAAATTGTACCGCAAGCACACAAATCACAAACTCTACTCCAGCTTTAGATTCAGCTTCAACTTCAGCTGCAGCTTCAGTTTCCAGCTTCAGCTACAGATGCAGCTCCTACTCCTCCTTCACCTCGTCGGCTGTCGCCCAGCGATGATTGCACCGAAGACAAGAATTTCTAGTTTTGAAGCCAAAAGCGAACCTTAACTGTGGCATGGCCAGGCTTGGCTTGACCAGGCCAAGGAAGCAGCCGTGAAAGCATTTTGCATTTTAAATACACTTGCTTAGGTTATTAACATTATGGAGTAGAGAATGTAGAAAAAAACAATTCCTGAAAATTCATTTAAATAAACAGCATTTAAGTAGCTTTCAAAATAAATAAAATATTGCAGTCTTTGGTATTATTTCATATAGCACATAATTTAATATTCCTTTTAGAACCCTATCTCTTTAACAAGCTGTGATCATTATTTGCAAATATTGTGGTTATTAAATATTGTGGTAATTAAAATGTTAAAAATTATAAAATGTATAAAAATCACAATTTTTTGAATAGAAGTTATTAAGGGAGAGTGATTGTTACTCCAACCAGTTGATAATTTATTTTATTCAATAACGACAACCGGAGGCAATAAAATAACATAAATAATTAAATAAAAATGTTTTAAAATTTGTTAGAAATTATATGGAAATATCACAGATCTTCTGTTTTTACATATTGGAATCTCATTGAAAAATTGAAAAGGAAGAAATGATGACAATTTTTTTTTTGCTATAAATCTTTTATGCTATAAATAGGATGAACTATATGTATTATTTAATAAATATTTGTGCATATATAATATGATAGTTTGTGTATATATAATCTGCACTTTTGTCCTTGGCATTGTATGAAGAATATTGTGTCTCTTTTGAGCAAGCAGAAATTCAATTAAAATTTGCATGTTATTGCTTTTCGTCGACCGTACGACTGCGTCCATCACTTTTCGTCAACCGAATCGAATCACAGGTTTGTTTATGTATTGGCGTAGATAGTTTATATATTGACTTTAAATCATTTGGACGCATCTGCAGAAAGAAAAATCAGAATAATTTTCTTCCTGCAGAAAATATATATTTTATATGGACAACAATATTATTACTTATATAAAAAAATTAAAAAAAATAAAGTTTGTGGTTTAAAACTTAATTAAAATTATTTTTGTTATTATTGAAAATAAAGACTTGAAATAAGTAACGACTAAAAAGGGGCAAAAACACCTGGCTTATAAGCAAAAAAAAAATATAAATAAATAAAAAAATATTAAAAAAATTATTTTTATTTTTAAATTTAAATATATTTTTAATGAGAAAGAAAATGAAACATAAAATTTAAAATTTTTTTCAAAGTTTGGTCATTGAAATAAACACTGTAAAAATTATGATAAAAAGTTGCAGCTTTGACAAAACACAAAATTCATATATACTAAAAAAAGTTTAACATTGCAACTAAATCTATTTGCAACTAAAGAAAAATATTAAAAACAAAAATTAAACGCCGCTAGATGAGCCTTTTCGACCACTGTGCTCTGGTCTGATTGTTAATATAATATTTCGTTATAGAGAACTTTATCAATTTTTTTTGCTAGTTATTTAAATAGTTAATATATAAGGATAACAAAAATTTAAAAGAGTTGGTAAATTTAATTGACTAGCTATATAAAATCATACGAATTATAAACCCAAATAATCCCTACATTAATTGTGGCTGGTGGGACTTAAGCCGAAAACCTTTCGTTAGTCCCTAGCTACTCTCTGATCTATCAAAATTGAAATCAGGAAGTTAAAAAAAAACTAATAAGTAAGTAAGTGTATATAAAGATACGGTGTTGCATTAAGTGCTTTCCTTTCTCGGGCATTTTTACGATAGAATTGCGCTCATAACTTTGACCAGGTAACGTCGCGACGTTGCGTCGGCTGCTCGTCTTTGGTAGTAGCCTAGGCAAAACTGAAGAATTTCAGACTGGACATGCGCCTGTCTCTGTCGCTGTCGCCGTTGGCTGCGCAGTCGATGGTGGCAGCAGCAGGCAGGCGTTTGGATATCCCGGTCGGATGACTTTCCAGCTCGTGTGGGGTTCTATGCAACAGCAACAGCAACAGCAACAGCAACTGCAACTGCAACTGGAACTGCATCGTTTTAAAGTTTGAAACATTTCATTAGTTTTGAGTGCCGGCATATATCGTCTATGTGGATATGTGGATATGTCTGCTGCAGCGTTTTGGCTATTATTTTGAATTTTATTGCGCTTTTTATTAGCGTTGCATTTCGCTGGAATATGGACAAGGCTTTATATAGGCATAGATATGGATATGGTTGATTGAAATGTATGTTGCGGTAATTTATATGGGCATAGTGAAAGACAGAAGACAGACATGGCTAAATCTTAAATTTTGTTCATTTATTTGTTCAAAAAGTAGTTGGTTTGCCAAATTTGCATATTATCATTATCATTTCTATATATATATATAATATATATATATATTGGTTATATGATCATTTATTCTGACACAAAATATAATCTTATGTCTACGGATATAGGGCATGTTGCGTATAAGAATTGTGATAGAAAAAACTGATACAGTTACAAGTGTAATGTAATTTTTGATATACGTATAAGTAGGTAGAACTAAACACGCACTTAAACATTTTGTTTTTGATTTCGAATGCTTAAGATTAAAATAAGGACAGTCTTCAAAATTAGAGATGAAATTGAGAGATCTTATTGTTAGTCTTGAAATGTACTTGTACTCGTACCGTGTAGTTCATGTTGTGCACACTTAAAACATGAAAATACATTAATACTTTTTATTTTTATATATATTTATATGCATTAAGCTAAGATTTTCAATATGATCTTTAATCTAATCGAAAAAACACACACATAAAACAACTGCAATGCAACATCTATAAAAACAAATTGCAAGCTGCAACTTTTTTTTGAGCATTATATACTATTAAATATATATATATATATATGTATTTGTTTTCTCTCACTTTTTATATATGTAGCTATATAATTTTCAGCTAGCTAAGAATGCATCAATAAATACATTTATCCAAATGATCCAATTTTGAATTTTATCCGATATATGTATATATTTATATGCATGGAAGAAAAACTGTCCATAAGCAACATTTAATAAATAATATAATACTACACTTAAATACATACATAAATGGTTATTTGATTTATTATTAGTTAGCACTTTTTTTGTTGTTGTTAAATACACAAGAATTAAATATTTTGACATTGAACCATGCATTGAATAAACAATATAAATCACAACGTTTTTAATTTCAAATTTAAATTTTTTTTTATTTTTTGTTTTTTTATAAGCTGCTTACATTTTTAATAATTTAAATTTTTTTGTAATATTTTTTGTATGGCAAATATTTTGTATTGTTTTCAGGTTTCATTATTTTCCAATGTTTCAGCTTATGTTAAAATTCTGCATTTATTTTTTTTTGTTTATTTGATGGCACATAATTTTCACACTTTTAAATTTGTAAATCATTTTGTTTTTTGAAGGCTCTTTGCGACCTGTTTTCTTTTCATAAGTTTGTACATTTAAAACATCAAACTTTGTATTTATTGAATATGCACTCCGACAAAATGACAAATTCCTTAAAGCTACAAAACTTTTGTATATAGTATATATATATATATATATGTATGTATATATGTTAGAAATTGTGTGATGGCTTCTGTGGCACCACATTCGAATTTCGAATCCTAAATCTAAATTTGTGTCTCAATCCAGCGGCTATGCAAAATATATTCATATCAATTAGGCATATATTTTGCTTTATTCATAACTAAGTAGCTCAAACCATTCGTTTCATTCGTTATTCAGCTATCGTTGCTTAAGTGGCACTAAAGTTCCATGTAGTTTCTAACTTTCTAAGTTTAGTTTTTGTTTTTTGTTTCGTTAGATTCTTAAGGCTAAATGTCTTATTTGTTTATTTTATTTTTTATATTTTTTTTGCCTCGGCCCATTTTTGAAAGAGCTGCTCATCCAACTTTGAGGCTGTATAAAGATTTAACTGAAAAAGAGAAATTAAATATAATAGTGTTGCAATAAAGAATAAAAAACCAAAAATGTTTTTTTTTGCAAAATTTTGTTTCTTTTTTAAAAATTGTTATATATTTTTGAAATAAAATATGCTAATTATAAAAAATGTTTTCAACTTAGAATTAAAGCACTTTTTTCGGTTTTATTTAACTAGAAACTATAAAATACAAAAACATAATTAAAATGTATGTTTAAATTAGATTTAGATTTGTTTTGTTTTGTTTTGCCGTTGATTTCGAATCAATTTAAGGAAGTACAATGGGGCATTTTCAACACACTTAATTCACATTATAATTAATTAATTAATAATTATTTGTTGCACAATTCAACTCTTTGCTTAATGCTTAATAAACATTCAACTTAAGTTCTTAAGTTTTTTAACTTATGACATGCACAAAAATGGCTGCTTTTAATTCTTATGCTTATACAAAAATGATATGCTAAAATTTTTTGTTTTCTTTTTTTTTATATTTTTTTTTTTTATATATTTGTAGTGTGTATTGTTTGTGTGTGTGTTAAAACCTAAACACTAAGATGCTAAATAAGTTAATAATAGACTTTAAAATGCTTAACTGCAATAAATTAGTTTCTTGTGTTAGAATTTTTTGTATTTCTTTCGTTTTCTCTTTGATTTTATAAAATGAAATATTAGCTATGCAAAGTTGAAAAGATTATAATTGATTTAAAATTAACACTTGTATTATTAGTTATAAGAAATTAAAATTAATAATTATTACACATGAGATCACAGTATTAGAGACATAAGTTAAATATTTATTTGTAAATATTATTATTATTCTTATTATTTGTTATTAGTTTGCTTTTCTTTTGTTTTAAACTTTGATCGGTTAGTAACTTTTGCGTTTAGTGCGGCTTGACCCATTTTGTTGATGTTTGAGTTTATTTATTATATATGTAGTTTGTATATAGTATATATACTCTATATATAGGCTATGATTTACATTAATGTCTTGCGTAGATTTTGCTGCTAGCACAACCCAAAATTACGGCTACAACTTTTGTAACTAATTAATTAGCAAATTTGTCTGTGTTTTCTTTCATTTTAGTTTGTTTTTAAATTCAGCATCAACGATTGATTCCTTATTGATTATTATCAAATACAATGCTTCTTTAATTGTCCTGACTTAGCGAATCCTGACTGCAGAGTAATAGCTCATTCGATTCCTCCCGGATCAGCACATAGTTGAACTGCTTTGGGCTGGTTAGGGGCGAGAGTGTGCCATAATCGGAGGTCAGGGTTAGCTCAAAGGGCAAAGGACTCGCATTAATATAGTCAATGTCCAGGCTCAGATCGATATCCAGATCGTAGGCTTGTTGTTGTCGGCTGGAATCAATCGATGATGTTGAGTTCTCGTCGGTCTACATGCTGGTCGCACTCGATGTTACTATGGCCAAATCGGCGGCATGCAACAAATGATGATGTTGATACTGTTGATGTTGCTGTTGCTGATGTTGCTGCAATTGTTGCTGCTGTGCGGCTGCAGCTGCTGCTGCGGCTGCTGCAGCGGCTGCCGCTTGTTGCTGCTGCTGTTGCTGCTGCTGATGCTGCTCCCGACTCAGTTTAGATTCCTTCTTAATGCGCTGCTTCAAATGCACCTTGGCATGACGCTTCTTCTCATCGGAGCGGGCAAACTTGCGGCCACAGATGTCGCAGCTGAAGGGCTTCTCCCCGGTGTGGGTGCGGATGTGGGTGGTCAGGTGATCGCTGCGACTGAAGCTGCGCATGCAGATGCGACACTGGAATGGCTTCTGGCCGGTGTGTATGCGTATGTGGCGGGTTAGCTCATCGGAACGCGAGAAACGCCTATCGCAATTCTCTACAGGACAGGCATAAGGACGCTCATGCACGGGCGTCTTGCTGGGTCGATTTGGATATTTGCGTGGCTTGACAGGCACCAGCTTCAATGGCACACTGCTCTGCTGATAGACCTGGGAGAGTATCTCATGTCCCTTGCTCGTGGATGGACTATATTCAGCCAGTTGCACGGCAGCAGCAGCCGCAGCTGCGGCAGCAGCTGATGCACTGGAGTAACCTGTGCCATTCGAATTGGGCTGCATATCCGGATAGCTTTCCTGTTTGGGTATGAGCACGCCCAGTGCAGCATTGCTTGAGCTGGCCGAGGATGTTGGTCCCGGCAGCACCAGAGTCTGTTGTTGCTGCTGCTGCTGTTGTTGCTGCTGTTGCTGTTGCTGCTGTACAACGGCAGCGGCGGCTGCATAGTCGGCGGGCGTATCCAGCCACTGGTATTTGGGCGTGGCTACAGTGGCCAACTGGGAGCGCACAGCGTATTGTTGCTGCTGCTGCTGCAGTTGCTCGTGGCTGCTCTGCAGCTCGGCCAGGCTGGCAAACCCGGCAGTTGATACTGTGGCACCGGTATAACTTGGCGGTGGCTGCTTCAGCAGCATCGAAGTGCAATCCATGCTGAGGCCAAGCAGCTCTGCAGTGCGTCCATTGTCGTAGGGCGAGGGCGTGGCAGCTGCAGTCTGCTGCTGTTGTTGTTGCTGCTGCTGTTGCTGCTGCTGTTGCACGGCATAGTGGGCGGGCAGGCTGAACATGGGCGGCTGGAAGAGCGACTTGTCCGGACTGGGCAGGCCCCAGCTGTTGCCTAGACTGTTGGATGGTGGCGACATCTGACCAGGCAGCACACTCAGCTGTGGGGATGACAATTGCTGGTGTTGCTGATGTTGCTGCTGCTGTTGCTGCTGCTGCTGCTGCTGCTGTTGTTGCTGTAGTTGTTGGGCGGCGCTCATGGTATTGTTGTTGGGGTTGCCTGTTGTGGTGAAAATGCCGCGATATGAAATTTTGCCAGGCTGTTGTTGTTGTTGCTGTTGTAGGAGTGCATGTTGTTGATAGTGTTGCTGTTGTTGTTGTTGCTGTTGTTGTTGGTGTTGTTGTTGTTGTTGCTGCTGTTGGTGTTGCTGATGTTGCGTTTGATGTGGATGTTGGTGGTGACTGTGATGATGATGGTGATGATGATGATGTGGGTGTGGCATTTGTTGCTGTTGTTGTTGTTGTTGCTGGTGTAATATTTGGTGTTGTTGTAATTGGTATTGTTGTTGGTGTTGCGGCGAGCTCAAATGCTGCTGCTGCTGCTGTTGTTGTTGTTGGTGGCTGTGTTGACAGTGGCTGTTGTTGTTGTTGTGATTGTTGTGATGTAGCTGTTGCTGTTGTGAGTGTGTGTTGCCAGCAGCAGTTGTTGCTGCTGCAGCGGGCGAGCCAACGCTTTCAGTGTTGCTGGTGTCGCTTGTTGTTTGTTTTGTTGTTGCTGTGGCGGTTGTTGTTGCTGTTGTTGTTGATGTAGTTGTGTGATGGCTGTTGTTGTTGTTGTTGTTGTGTATTGGGTACATGTTACAACTATTATTACTTGATTCTTCCTTGACAATAGACAACGCGGGCGGCGTGCTGCGCTCCTCCTTCAATGGGCTGCACGAGGACAACACGGGACTGGCAACGGACACGACCTGAGGCTCCAGTGAGAGATCCTCGGATTCAATAGAGCCTGTAATGGAAATGGAAAAAAAAACAGGGTCTTTAAACTTGTTTGTTGCCATTGGATGAAATTATCTGTTAGCTCAGCTTAAAACTTGATATTTAAAGTGCTGCTTAGATAGTGGCTCATCGTTTTTTTACTTCTCTTTATATAGTATATATATATATATATGCATTCTGGCTGGTCGCCGATATCAATCACAGTTCGCTTGAATGGCCCTGGCATTGAAGTAAGTGTTATATGGGCCGTTGCAGCTGGGCGCGCTTTGATTTCGCGGAAATCGAACAACACGGGAGGTCGCATCATCGCTCATCGTTGTCGTTGAAGCTGCTGGAGTTGAATCTAGTGGTGGCATTCACTCACGGGAATCAACAGTCAACTCACAAATGTGACACAAAACAGCAATTAAAGTGACCACGGAGGAGGATCAGAAATATCAAGGAACTAAAGTGACGTTTACTATCTTTAGGGAAATGGGAATAATGTTAAAAAATTCCATCAAATGTCTACCTAGATTTTAAGAAATTTAGATTGGATTGAAAAAAGTAAGGAATTGTGTGGACGCAGAAACATAAAAGTAAAAAAAAAGTAAAGTAGAAAATTAAAGGAATGTGGAAACTATAATAAAAATTTGAATTTTTAACTATATAATGAAACAATTTATAGTTAGTTAAGAACTTAGTTAAAAATTTCTGAAAACAATTTTAAAAATTTGTTTTCGGCAATGTTTTTGAGATAAACGAAAATAGCTGGATTTTCGACTATTTAAATATTTAGTTTTTTTTAATTCTTTTATTTAATTTTACTCAAAATAAATTTGTTTCACATTACTTATTTGGTTTTAAATTAGTTGACCTACAGCGGGATACACACAAAACTAAAATTCAAACTTTGAAAAAAAAAAATTGCTAAAAAGCTGGCTTTTTTTTAATTGATATATTTTTATGATTGATATAACTATGATGAAAATTTGAATATTTAACTAAACAATGTTTTTGAGATAAATAGCTGAGCTTTCGACTATTTAAATATTTAGCTTTATTTTTTAATTTTTCATTTAATTTTACTCAAAATAAATTTGTATCACATTTTTTATTTAATTTTAAAGAATACACAAAAAACTAAAATTCAAACTTTAAAAAAAAAATTGGTAAAAACTGGCTTTTTTAATTGATATATTTTGATGTAACATTTTCCATATAATCTTCAATAACTTCTAAGCAAATAATTTAATTTAAAAGCTTGTAATAGTTGAAAGCCTTTTTATAATCTTTGAAATGGTAAATATCTTTATATCACTAAACTATGTTCGATTTTCTATTTTCACTTTAGCAAAGCTGATAAGTCGGAAATCTAGCTATTTTTCGTTTATCTCAAAAAAAGTTTCGGCTATATATTTAAAAAAAATATTTAATTGAACTAAATATCGATTTCACATAAAAATTGCCACTCAGAAAGACAAAATGCTTTTATATTGTAGAGAGAAAAAAAAACTGAATATGTGCACTTATGTTCGAATCAAATAAATTCTAAAAATTCTTTTAAATTCTTTACTTGTCGTGAGTGCCGTGTCACGAGCTCATCTCTAGGCCAGCAAAAGTGTCGACCAAAAGACTAATTACGCAGCTACCGCTGGGCATGAATCCCGGGGACCGTTTGGTCTGAGTTTTGTTGGACTCTTTATTTTTTTTGCCCAGGCACTTCATGATGATCATTGTCATAGTCATTAATGCCACAGCCCAGCGGTTGGGTATTGATTGAGTTGCATTGCGCCTAATGTGCTGCGACATCAATCTCGATTGAGAGGGGCAGACGAACTGGGGCCAAGCGCTTCAATTCACAGAATTTTATGTGGCGCTCATTTTTTTTTATTTTTTTTATTTTATTGCAACAGGGTTGGTTTGGGGGGAGCCTCAAGATATATTGAAAGCATAATTAATGCTGTCATGAACAAAAGATTCGCATATATAGTTTATTTTGTCACTTGACAGCCGAAAAGGAAACGCATTTGGCCAATTTAGAGACAGCAGACAATAGAATTTGGTCTCTTTGGTTTGCCCTGGCTCTTAGTCTTGCCACTTGTAAGTTCCATGCATAACTCATCCAGTTGGACATAAGTTATGTCCAATGCCGACTGCCAAGTTTGGCGATTAAAAGCTGCTTTATCATTGTCCGCAGCCAACTAGAAATGAAAAACTCGCTGATGCAAATTGTATCTTGTTGTTCTCTATTTTATATATTTACTATAATTTTCTTGACTTTTTATTTTTTTTTGGAAAATTATTTGTGCTGACAATTTTTCTTGGGCTTTTTGCGTGGGTTGGACGCTTGTCAGGCGACTGCGCCAAATTTATGAGTGACATTTTTTGGCGCGACGCGTCCAATTTTTAGATATTTTAGCTGCTAAAATGTATAATATATATATGTGTGTATACTTATGTATATAATAGCTTATTTTATGCATTTTCAATTGGGATAAAGATTTAACAACAAATCTTTGTTTTTTTATCTTAGTTGCTTTGCAAAAAAAAAAAAAAACAAAATATATGACGCGAGCAATTAAATTCAATTGTTTTTGATAGCGCTGGGGTAAGAAAATCTAGTATACTTTATTTGCTTTGCCTTAATTCAATTAGAAATTTGTTCGTCATGCCCGAAGGCATATAACCTATGTATATGTAGATATATATATACATATATATAAAACATTATATCGTTGATATGTCTGGACTGGCGTCGTATCTTGAGCCGAGTAAATTGCGCTCGAAACATTGACACTGAACGGAAATGTTTAATACATGTGCCGACAACACTTTGTTGTTGCTATTATGCATTATTATTATTTTTATTATAGTTGTTGTTGTTGTTGTTTCTTGATTAATTAAGTGCTTTTTGTTTTTATTGCTCAGTCTTAGAAGAGAATCTCTCAGTCTCTCTCTCGCTCTCTCTATATCTCAATAACTCATGCAATTGAATTTATTTGCAATTAATAAAATGCCACAATAAAAACGTATATTAATGAGTCTATATAAAGATATACTCATCGAATATCAACATTTTTATTAAATGAAATTAATGACAAAAAATAAATATGTCAAGCTCTTCAGTTTGACTCTTAACATGGTCCACAATTAATAAAATGAAATCACACAAATTTTTTAATAAAATTGGTACTTGAATTTTGAATGTTTGCTTAAGATTTTGAACTTGTTTTCGGCAAAGATTCAGTGGAAAAAATAAAGAAAAGAAACGGTAAGAGAGAGGAAGGCAGGCAGTGTGGGAGAGAGAGCGAGAGACTGGTCTCCTCTGAGGCTGATTTATGTAGAGAATTAAGCCTGACAACGGATTAGTTGCATATTTAGAGTCTGTGGCAGTGTTTGGAGACTGCAACTGCTGCATGTGGCAGCTGCATCCATTAGCAGAGCTCAGATAAAGAGACCCCAAAAGCAAAAGTATATATTGCAGTGTGTCTCTCACTCTATATACACTCTATAAGGGCAGGCTGTATAAACTATGTCAAAGTGTTTGTCTTTGCATTATTATAACCTAAGTGAACTGAATTCTTAGCCAAGAAATTTTCTAGAAAATCAATTTAAAAAAATATGCGTATATGAAAGAAATCCATGATTATATGACTTTAGCATATATAACAAATGTCTGGGAATAATCTAGTGATTGCTTGATAGTTTTTGCCAGTTAATGAGCTGTAGAAAACGCTACAGAACACAAATATAATCGACCATAAGATGAAAATAATTTAATATATAATAGTAAATATAAAGTAGTTGGAGAACTGTTTTGGACGCAACAGTTCAATCCCTATAGAGATAATATCAAGATAGTGCAAGCACACATTCACTTATGACACCAAGTTGTCGCTTAAGCCAATTGAGAATTATAAGAGTCGCTAATATTAAAAGTGCTGAATGAACAGGCAATAGACGTGAACTCGTCTACCGGACAATCTGAGTTGCTGAAGTAATTGTATATGAGTTGAGAAAATCTTAATATACTTTAAAGGGAAAAAGATTTAGTTTTATTTTTTAATAATTATGAAATAATAATAAAATTTCTATTTATATTTACAAATTTTAATGTAACTCTATATTTTTATTTATCATATGAAAAGGTATTGAGTCACGCAACGTAAATGTTTTTTTTATTTTTGGTTATACACTATCCGGTTCTAAAGATATTTATTTAGTTATAAATACAATTATTAAATTGAAATTTATAATAAAAATTGCGAATAAGAGTTGTATTATGATTTTTAAATAAAAATATAAGTTTAATGATTATTTCATATTTTTTTATAATATTTTAAATATGGTATTTTATTTAAAGATATTTATTTATTTATAAAAACAATTATTAAATTCAAATTTAAAATTTAGAATAAAAATTGCGAATAAGAGTTGTATTATGATTTTTAAATAAAAATAGAAGTTTAATGATTATTTCATATTTTTTATAACATCTTAAAAACGACCTCTGATTCTTTCAGTAATGAATATTAGGATTTAACAAAAAAAAATTTAAGTTTTATGAATATTTTATGTATCTTATTATATTTGATTATATTTTAAGAACGCTTCCTGATTCTTTCAATAACAAATATATACTTTAGCCATATATAAGCTTAGTTTCTATAGTTTACAATCCTGCTTTACTTACCAGTAATTGGCGGTGGTTCCACCACTGTGGATGGACCAAAAAATGAGGGTATATCGCTGGAGGTGGTCACCGGCGTGTTGAGATCACCAGGCAGGGCCTCTATCAGCTGTTTGGCCTCCACGGCCACACCGTGCTCCGTTGCAGTTACGGGACTTTGCTGGCTAGTGTTCAGCAGGCTTAAATGTGATGCTGAACTGCGTCCGCTGCTGGCGGCTGCTGCGCTGCCGGCAATTGGCTGCGCAGCCACGTTTCCTGGACTGCCGCCCTGTGTGGGCGTGGCTGTTTGATTGCGCGCACGCAGCACCGAATTATTGTTATTGTTATTATTATTGTTGTTGTTGTTGTTGTGTATGGCGGTTGCTGCCGCAGTCGTATAATGCAACAGCGTCTGACCCGTGCCGCTTGTTGCAATTGTTGAGCCGCTGTTGCTGCTGCTGCTGCTGCCGCTGGCGGCGCCAAACTGTGCTGAACTCAAATAACTGGCGGTGGCCGGGCTGCTGCTCTGCGCCGCGCTGGTCTTGAACAGGCACGTGTCAAAGCTCAGGACATTGAAGTGGGCCGCGGCGGCCGTTTCGGTGAGCAGGAATGCGTGATGGGTTGGCGCCACCAGGGTTTCAAGCCCTTCCATGATCATGGCCGCTGATGGGGTTCCAGGGGCTACGCCGCCTAAGGAATACAAAAATTGTAAAGAAAATGTAATTAATTTGAGTAAAATTTGAAAAATAAAATTTTCAATTTAAAATAAATGTAAAGCTGCTAAAATACGTTCAAATTCTATGTGTGGGCAATTTTATTGTTTAATGTTGTTATTTATATATTCAATTAAGATTTATTATTTATTAAAAATTGTGCTTTTATTAGAGAGTCTTAAAAGTGAAATGAAAATTGAGTCTGATTTAAAAGAAAAAATTAAATTTAAATATAAGTCAAGTTTCTTGCCTAAGTCTTTTAAAACTTTGAGTTTATTTATTACGTATACGTATAAATATGAATAAAATTGGGACTAAAATTTAAAAAAAATATGTTTCTGTGTGTATAAACATAAATTCAATAGTAATAAAAAGGTTTTTTGTTCATAGAGACATAAGTAGCTTGAATTATTTTTCTTATAAAATATTTATTAATATATCTCAGTTGAGAACTTACTTTACTTTTACTTCTGTACCCGTCAGTCAATAAGAGTTTTCGGGAATATATATTACACTAGCTTTATCATTAGCTAGCTAAATTATTTCTATTCCCAGAGCTTCACTTCATAACTTATGACTACTTTAATTCAGATCTAGAACTTAATTGATAATGATATATATTTTATTACATTAGCAGGGATTGCTGTGATATTTCTGTCAAGCTGTTTAAACATTAGCAAATCTATCGCTTACAAATCTAATAAAAAAATATAACTGGTTAGCAATCAAGCGACTTTAACTTAATAATGCATATAAACTGATTAATTTTAATGTGTGCTATAACTACTCGCCTAGATTAATTACTCGCTATGGACTGTTAATTTTGTAGTGCATAAAAAATGTATAATTTTTTAGAGTTTTACGCGGCGGGTGGTGCGACACCCAAAACGGTAGATCGCATTTAAGCCACAATTTTAATTGAATTGCCATGACAGCTGTTCAATTGCATAATACTCAAAAAAAAAACGGAACAGTTTACAACAATTTATGAACCACAAACAATTTAATTTGCCATAAATTGTTATTGTAACATCTTGTTGTAGTTATTTTTGTTGATATTTGAAGAGTTTTTTTTTTTTTTGTCATTCAGTTTAGCAAATGCAGCCCACGCCGACATAAAGCAATTAAATTAAAATCGATTAAACACTTAAGTGGACAGTGAGAAGTAGAACAAGTGGCTTTCCCACAACTGAGCCGAGGCATCACCGGCAACTGGGTCACATGATTACATGGGTCAAGCGTTGACCTTACGCAATGGTCAACAGTTTTTCTTAAAAAAGAAAAAAAAAAAAACTTCAAAATAGTTGCGCAAGCGCAATTAAAGCCTGCTCATATAGCAATAAACTTGGCTTATAATTTGGCAAATGGCGTTGATTTGACTGGCCAAAAAAACAAGGCGACTCAGACTGCGACTTGGCAGAGTCTCCAGTTTCAACTATAGCTTCAACATCAACATCCAACTGTATCTTGTGGCAGCTGTGGCGTCATCTTCAAGTGTCCATCGTCGTCTTGCTACGCTGTTCGACTTGACCGCGTTGATTTGCATTACAAGTGCACTTGTGTTGACAGGCAGCTATGCGCCAAAATAACTACCGTCTTTGGAACTCCTGCAGCGTTGTTGTTTTGGCACTTTTGCTTTTTTTATTATTATTTTTTTATTTACATTTGATTTCACGCATAATTTCCGTGGCAAAGTGCACTCGAGACGAGACAAGCAGTGAACAGCAAGACGAAGTGAAGCTACAGATACAAGCTACAGATTCAGATACGCATATACGGATACAGCTACAGCTACAGATACAGCTATACTTTTAGCTATAGCTATAGCTATAGCTACAATAGCAGCGCGTGCTGTGCTCAAACTGTTTGTGGATTGCCTTTTGTTGTTTCATTCATTCATAAAATTATGCGCCGCAGTCAATAATTTTTACAGTCGATCAAAGATTTGTATCTGAATACGAGTGCCACATGAATCATTCTGTTGTGTGTGTGTTTTGGTTTTTTTTTTCTTTTTTTGCGGGAAAAAACTCAACTGAGTCGAACTGGTCCGGGTTCCCTCTCTCAGTCTCAATCTCAATCTCAATCTGAGCTCTGATCTTGGCCAGCTACGGCATCAGCTTCTTCTTGTGCGCTTAATAACTTGGCTAACAATTGACACTCCCTTAAAAAAATAACAAAAAAAAAAAAATCTGAAGCTGCGAACGTTCAAGTTGTTGTCGTTGTTGTGGCTGTTCGTGCCGCAGACATTTACATTTAAAGTTAGCCCACTACAGTGAACATTGACTAAGTATATTGTGGCTTAGGTAATTGCCTTTGAAAATATCTATTTTTTAATTTAATCAATAATTTTTTAAAGATTTTTTATTCAGCATTTTTTTTAGAGTTAATTTATATGTAATCTGCAGTTACAAAGGGTGATCTAAAGACCCAAATTATAATATTGCAACAAAATACGCATATTTTAAAAAAAGGCTATTTTCATCAATATTGTACTAATTGCTGAAAAATAGCTTTTTTTTATTAATAATTTTTCGTACTTTCTGAAAATATAGCACTTTTTAAAATGATCATATCTTGATGCAAATTTTTCAATTCAATTTCCAATAACGTTTAAATGATTAATCTAATTTAAAAATGTTGTACAGAAAGTTGATAGCCTAATTTATTACGTTTTCAAAATTATAAATATATTTAGTAGCATTAAGCTATGTTTGGTTTAATTTTTACTAAACTAAAGTTATTTTTTTTAAATGTCAAAAAAATAAAGCTACTTTCGTTTATCTGAAAAATGTTCCAGACAACATATTTTTTTTTATATTTTTTTCGGCATCAGCAATCGATTTTACATATGAAGTGCTAACAAGTGATGTATAGAAAGTGCTGTTGCATAGTGTAAACGGGCAAATTCTGGAAGAGAGGTGAGCATATTAAAAGTATTTAGAATGAGCCTCAATAGACTAGACGTAATTTAATTAAGATATAGATAGATAGTGTAGACTGTTCTGGATAATAAATATTTAAATATCTAAAAGAAAAATTTGACTCGATATAGAAGTGTGATATAGTAGACAGATAGTTGTAAGTTTTAAATAAATATAAACACATTTTTAACTAAATGTGTACAGCCAACGGTTAAAGAATCTTTCAGACATACTTATATTTCCTACATATATTTATTACATAGTTATATGTTAATTAAATAAAATTAATCAGTTTATTATGATCATTTTTTTCTTGATTTTAACATGAACTGACAGTTCTAGTTCTAAAAATAAATAAATAAATTATTGTCCAACTTTAACCTAACAGAATTTTAAATATTTATACAAACTGTCAAATTCGAAATTAAATGCAAGTCTAAGGCAAATGTTCTTTCTTTTAATGTATAAATAATTTATCTTCAACAAAATGTTGCTCTTAGTCAAATTTCACTGTATAAAACACATATAGAGTTATATGTATAGTAAATCTTGTATGTCTGTTGCCTGTTTCTTTCACTGTGCATATTTTTGCATAGCATTTTGTTATAGTAGTAGTTGGTTTTAGACACATCGAGTCGCGTTTAAGATTTTTACCATGAATGAATATTGGCACACAGCTTCGAGCCTCAACTCGATGAGGAAGAAAGAAAGGCAACAACAACAAAAATAAGAAGAAAAAAAATAATAAAAATTGTTATGTTGATATTATTTTAATTAAGTTTTGCCAAACCGGTTGTTGTTGTTGTGTGTGTGTGTGTTTCTGACTGGTTCCGTAGTTTCATTTGGGGTTCTGCTCTTAGAGTGTTAACATTTCGATAGATCGACGCCAATTTGTTTAGCTTGGCAAGTGGACGCGATCTTGGGCTTGACCCAGAGTTATAGACAGATATCGACATCGACGAACTCAATGCATCTTCAGGTTCCAGTTGAGGCTTTTATTTATTGTTGTGTTTGGGTATTTTGTGTGTGTTTCTGTGTGTGTGAAGACCTCATTGAGGATTAAGTTGCGACCTTATCGACTTGGCTACTTAGCGGCTCCAAAAATAACTGCAATTTGTTGTTTTTGGCTATTATTTTTGTGTACATACGGTTTTATTTATATTTTTCTTATTATGTCTTATGCAATGACATGGCAGCTGTAGATTTGCATAAAGAGCTCGGAGATTTGATATCGCACAACCAAATTCACAATAACCTTGAGTTTAACAACAACAATTCTCACATATGCGTACAACAATTAACAACAACATGAAGCAGAATTGTTGTTATTGTTGTTGCTGGGTTATTAACATAAAAAGAAATTGGAGAAACGCCTCAAGAGGCGGCGTCATTAGTCAAAATGCAAAAGACGTGCAGTAAAAGTATCTGGCAGATACATAGATACAAACATGCAACTCGCATGCGACACGGACGCGCCACAGTTGCCAGTTGCAACAGCGGGGCAAGCCGAGGCGAGGCGAGGCAACAACTTTGCATATCACAGAGTTGGCAGTTGCAGGAGACAAAGACAAAGTCCATCATTCACGCAGCGGGCAGCGGCTTGGACAGCCGGACAACTGAACCAGCCAACAAGTTAAGCAGTGCAACAACAACAACATGTAACGATAACAACAACAACAACGATGGAAAATGTATCTTTTGCCCATGCCGTCTTTGCATGCGTAACACTTTGTCACACTTTTCATGCCAACAGCTTTGACTTTTGGCCATGTTGTTGGTGTTGCTGTTGATGTTGCTGTTGTGTTTTCCTCATGAGAACAATTAATGAAAATAAACAGCCGCAGGCACAACAGCAACAGCAACAGCAACAAGCAACCAAAAACAACAAACGGAAAACACGACTACGAAATACCCTACAAATAATATATTACTCAACAAAAAATGAAGAGCAATCGATCTTATTTTAATATACATTTTCTCGATTTAAGCTTAATATAATAAAAAATATAAATAAATATAATATACCACAAAATTTATGTAATGTATTGCAGAATTGTAGGTGCTATGCTGTTTGTTTACACACATGTGCACCTATAATTCCTAAACGGTCTTAGCATATAAGGCACAAAGATTTATCTACATTTAAATTTATTTTACTTAAAATTTTAGAGAATAATTTGATATTCTAAATTAATAAAATTGAACAAAATCTTTTTAAATGAGACAGAATAATCTTGAATTAATAAATATTTTAAATATTTTCATTGATTCAGAATAATCTTGAATTCATAAATATTTTAAATATATTCATTGTTTAAAATAAAAAGCAGTCTATTATCAGCGAATGTTTTTTTTTTTTTTGATATAGTTTCTGCCAAATTAAGAATTTTCACAAATTATTGCTGCCCAAATAATTCTTATTATTTTTATTGTAATTTTTAATTATAAAATATTTAAAATATTAAAAAATAAACTACAATAGATGGATTTACTTAATATAGGACTGCATTAAGATAATACATTTATTTATTATATATATCTGTCAAATTTTACTTTAAAAAAAAAAAACAACTTAATGATAGAGTTATACCGCCTTAATTCTGTGTAAAATATTATTAAAAGAAAAATATTTTTATTAATTAAAAATATGTTACTATCAATATATGTTATTATTTTTATTAATGTTAAAATATTTTTTTTTGTGATTTTTAGTTATATTATTTAGGATCTAAGCTGTATTTAAACTATTTTATATCGAAGAGATACAATTTGTTCTAAAGTTGTGAAATTATTTAATTATAATTATTTATAACTGCAACTATCTACTTTAAAAATTGACCTTCCTAATAAAACTATAATTTTATCAATTATAAAATTGCTCCTTCATAAGCTCAATATATTAACTCAAAATCATAAAAATGTATATGACTTAGAGAAATATAGAAAAGCAATCAAGTTATTATTATTTTTTTTAATATTAAAAATAAAGCTTCGATTAAATTCAATATGAATTACTTTAATATATGCACTTATAAGTTAAAACTACAACTTCTAAATTTATTTATTTTCTTATAAGTTCTGCTAAGCAAACTGTGCATACCCATTCCACACAGCTTGACCACAGGGTATGCATGTATGTAAAAACAACATGTTTGAGTATTTTTATAAAATTTTTAAAATCATTTTAGTAGGCACTTAGTTGGGCGCGGGTTGAATTTTCTATTTGGCTTTGGCAACTTCAATCTCAGTCCAGAGATAATCCATTGGCTGGTGTCAAAGTGCCATTGCCGAGGGGGATTTAAATAGAGGGGAGATGTGGGGGGTGCCAAAAGGCTTTGACGAACCGTCGGTATTTTGTTTTGATGTCATAATTATTTGGTTAAATACACACACAAAAAAAAGTAGCAAGAACAGCTGAAAGAAAATTCAAAACTGGGAAATTGAAAAATTTATTTTTTGAGTTGTTGTTGTTGTTGTTGTCGCTGGACATGGGAGACTGCCTGTAAATCATTTTGCTAATTGTTTTTCTTTTTATACACTTTTATACACTTTACATTTTTTTTCTTTTTATTTTCAGTTTCCCTGAGACATTTAGCGTCGCATCTCTTAGATATGCCATTAAATTGTAAACAAAAATTTATGTTTGCGTTTTTTAAATGAACCGCAAAAGCGCAATGACAATAATTTAATTACAAAAGTGCAGCCAAAGATATTATATATATATACTTGTATAGATACATTCTATATAGCTACATTTAGTTGCAGTTGCAACTGCATACATAGTTGCGCCTCTCTGTCAGGTGTGGGATCTGCATTTTCAGGATTTGGCATCTTTATTTAATAACGTGCAGATATTTTTATTATGCGTTAAATGAATTTAAACATCATTCGCTTGGATTACATCTCACAAAATTGCAAATTGTTGCACTAATGGGGCATTCAAGAAATTCAGGAAGTGAATAAAATATAGATATAGAAATAGATTTAGATACTAGTTAGAAGTATATATAAATACAAAACTTGAGAGATAAATTTAAATGCTGCCTAAATGATTTTTTTAAGCAAAAATAATAAGCATAAAAAAGTAATAAATATTTTTAAAAAAATATTCAATTTATTAGCTACATTTATGCTGATTTTTCCAGGCAAAAAATTTTTTAAATTAAAAAGCATTATAATTTATATTCTCTGCTCTTCAAAAAAAAACTAATTAAAATTATATTTATAAAAATGTAATAAATATTAATATAAAACAAAAAATTTATTAGCTACATTTATTCTGATTTTTCAGGCCAAAATTCAACAAATAAAATTTATTATAATTTGCCTAAATAAATGTATTCTTAGCCATTTACAAAAAAAACTAATTAAAATTATATTTATAACACAAAATTTGTTTTCTTACACCTCAAGTGTTTACTGTTAAACCAAATGTCATACTATATAAAATTATATATCTATATAGAAAAACAAATTAGTTGTGCATTTAAAAAGCAAAATAAAAACAAATAAAAATATTATAGCTTAAGTAATGCCTTGAAGACACTAAAAATATATTTTTGTTTTTATTTTTATATATATATTTTTATTGACTTATTAAAAATTGTTTGAAAAAAATATATTTTTGTTTTATTTCTATATATAATTTTTAATTGACTTATTAAAAATTGTTTTAAAAATTATTGACGAAACTTAGAAATTTGACAGGCATATGGTTTATGATTTCCGCAGTGTTAAACTAAATATTAATTTACTAAATACATAAATGTATTTTTTGGATATTAAGGCTTATCTATTTTATTTAATATTATTATTATATTCACTAATTAATCACCTGGATCGCAATGGCACCTGCTGAAGAATTCAAAGGTTTTTTTTTGCCTTTAGTTTAGCGCAATCCTCAGGATTGCTGCCACACGCACTTTTCACACTTTTATTATTTTTATTTTATTTTTTTTTTGTTGCACTCAAGATACACTTGCCACACAGTCAAGAGCTGTTCACTTAAATGTTGTTGTCATCGACGTAAAATCAATAAAAATTCTAGGTTGACATCGCTTTTGGGGCATATATACTATATACTATATATATATATGTCTGAACTGTTATTGTATTTTGTGTATATATATTTTTTTGTGTACGTCACAGAGGCGGCGGCGGGAGCAGCTTTTCATTCATCAAAAGTCGTGTAAAGGGGGTGTAACTGGGGGGCCCACAAATATCCTTTCACTCTCAGTCACTTTTATTTATTTTTTTTGTTTGTTATTATTTACTATTATTATTGTTGTTCACAATATAAATACACTTTCAATTTGCACAATATATATTTATATTTATTTCTTGCATATGTGTGTAAGTTGTTGTTGCCGTTTGATTTTTCTACTATATATATACATATATATATGTATATAAATTTATTCTGCTTTGTGTTTGCTGTTGATTTTTCAAACCGTCGCGTTTGCTTGTTCGAACACAACTGAGGCACAAGATGCGCCCTCTTTCGGTTTTTATGAATGAAACTCAACATCGCCGCATATTGAGATAGAAAAAGAGAGCTAACGAGACAGAGACAGAGCGAGAGAGAGAGCGAAACTTTGCCCCTACTTGGCAGCGGACCGGCACGCGCCTCAACCGCCAAACGGCGTCAAACTTCGAAAATCGAAAGCGTAAAGAGAGCGCATAGTGCAGAGAGCTTCGCTGCTGCTGTGGGGAACTCGCACACGTCACAGCTGTGCGCGCACACACACACACACTCGCAGACACCAACTGCCGGCAGGTTTAGCGTATCCAATCATATGGCTCGTTGCCTCCCTAAGCTGCAGCCATTTTCGCGGCGCACGCGCAGAGCAGCCAATCAACAGTTTGCCAGGCCCGTTTGGCTCTAACACACCGCAGCGCGCGTGTGTTTGTGAGTGTGGTGAGTTTTGTTTGTTGAACGCTCGCTCTCTCAACTGTTGAGGGGAGCCTCTGAGGTAAAAATAAAATACAACAGGTACCCCAGTCTGTGTGTGTGTGTGTATATGTATATTTTATATTATAATTTCCTTAAATACGTCATCAACGTTCATATGGCGCGACTGCGAGCCCATTAACTTTTCAATCTACGTAAACACAACGAACAAATAGCCGCCAAAAAAAAAAAATTTACCAAAAATTTAAACAAATGATTCACTTGACCATTTATGGACAGTTTTTCGTTTTAGATCTTTAAAAGAAAAATCTGTGTGAATATATGTATATAGTTGGGCTGGCTGGGTCAAGGAAATTATAGCCGGAAGTTGAGGTATTTCAATGTATTTGTGTGGGTCAAGGAGGCAATAAAGGGGGGTGTGTGTTTTGTATTGTGGATTATTAGAGAAACTATTTACAGTTGTGCAGGTTAGGTTTGCAAGTGATATAATATAAGTTGCTAATTCAATTATGATTTTTTAAAAATTTTTTTTTTATTATTTATTATTTTTATATAAAAAAATATTTTTTTTAATTTTATTTTTATGTATAAAAATAATATTAATGTTCTTAAAAGTATGAAAATTCTGCTTTAAATTAAATTAAAAATTTTAAAAGAATTTTTGCGATTGATCATTATTAAACAAACTATTTAATTTAATTAAATTTTAATTACTTAAATGTTAATAATAAGAATTTACTAGTGGGCTAATAATATAAAGAGTACAGGCGTCTTAGTCTTTTCTACTTACAGCTTTAGATAAATAACTTTTTTTATTAACTATAAATAATAGTACAAAATAATATTTAAATGTGCGAAAAGTTATACAAAAAATTATTAACAGATATAGATTATTTACAACTTGTTTAAACTGCCAATTGATATACATAATAATATATTTTTAATAAAAAAATGTCAAAAAATAAAAATAGATTGTAAATATAGAAACTAACAAAATAGAAATAGTTTTAATCAAATTTTTTAGTTCAATAATAATAATAAATTAATAAAACTCTTAAATCTGACGCTTGAATTTATATATAACATTGGATTTACTTGAACTGCAAAATAAAATTAACCCAATGAGTGTATTTATTAATAATTTATGGAATTTTTTACTTAATAATTATAAAGTTAAGTTAAGTGAAAAATTGCATCAATTTCTAATACAGACACTCATAGGGGGGATTTTATTTTCCAGTTCAAGAAAATCCATTATTATACATTCAAGCGTCAGAAGTAAGAATCTTAACAATTAAATGACAAAAAAAAATAAAAAAAAATAATAATAATTATTTTGTTCTAATTTAATTTTTACAGGCACTGCCTGTCATTAAAAAAATAAAATATAATAAAAAATTTAAATAAAATAAGTTTAATAAATAAAACAAATAAATTTAGAAAGTTTTTAATTAATTTAATGCAATAGAATGAGTTAAAATACAATCGGTTTTAAATATTTTTTAATATTTGAGTCATTTAAAATTATAGCATTTAAATCTTTCGAAATTATTATATGATTTGGTAAAATTGTTGAGAAATATATTTAAAAATAAGAACAATTATTTAATAAGTAAATTATTTTGAAAAATATTTAATTTGATGAATTTTATGTTAAACTTTAAAATCAACCAGAATTTATAATTTAAATACATACAAAAAAAATTAAAATAAATGATAAAATCAAAAAAAAAAAATTGTAAATACATTAAACATGTACACAATATTACTTTTATAAAATAATTAAAATAATCTTTATATAATAGAATTGTAAAGTATAAATGCCATTAAATAGAATTTAAATATTTATAAATTCTTTATTTAATTTTTAATAATTTTATCAACTGCCAAAACTAAATTAAAACTTGTTAAATTAAATGTGTAATGAAAAAATAAAAATATATAATATATAAATAAAAATAACAAAAAATAAATAATTAAATAAATTTAGAAAGTAAAATCATATAACATTTTTAAAGACTATTTTTTCAAGTTTGTCTAATTAATTGGAAATAGGTTTAAGCTCAATTTTGAAAAGTTCAAGATTTTTCTCAGTAAATTACAAGTTTGTTAAAAAAATCGATATAAATGAATATATGTATTAATGTTTATTTAGAAATAAATACATTTTGATATAATTATTAGTAATATTATTATAAGATAACTAGTACAAGTTCATATTATAGTTTATTCAATAATTCCGCATTTTTGATTTATTTATGCATTTTTCTGTCAAATTTCTATGCCACATCAAAATATTCCATTTCCCCCTTATTCCATTGACAGGCCAAAATATTTAATATCTCACATGGGGCTGGGTTGTAAGTACAGTAAACCAAAAAATAAATAATTTTTCATGTTCTAAGGACAAGGTTGCACATTAGCAGCAGCATCAACAAAATGCATTCCGCATTGTTGCAAAACCGAAACATAAACAAAATGCCACATAAACAAAACTAGACAACAAAAAAAAAAATAAATAAATAAATAAAATTAAAAAAAAAAAAGTATTGAAACGCTGCCAGCGTACGAAAAAGTCGAGTAAAATGTAATTTATTTACGAGTTTCTGTTTTGAGTATTATGAACCGCAAATTGCAATTGGGAGTGGATACTGTGAGTTGAGATGACCATGACCCAATGCAATATCGAGGACATACCCGGCCCGGCCGGCCGGCTGATCCGGAACCATAACATAACCCAGAAACGGATGGAGCTGAGCAGCACGCCATGACCTAAAAATAAACCCAATCGAATTGAGAACTTTGCGCGCTTTTGACGTCGGCAAAGTTTTTTTTTTTTTTTGTATTTTCTAACAGACGGCGCGGAATTACGTGCCGTTATCTGGCAGATACATGTGTGTACATACAATAGATACAACTACAAACACAGATACAGATACCAAATACCAAAAATAGAACTTTGCCTCATTTGTGAAAGTTTGGCTGGCCCAACACAAAATGCAAAACAATGCCAAAACAAAAACATCGAGGACTATTTTTAAAAACATTCACATGATGTGCACAATTTTTTTTTAATTTTTGTTTATTTTTGGGGGAAATTCATCAGGAATAAGGGCGTACTGGGGGGAGGGCAAGCCACCTGTAGACATCAATGTGCTCGAGTGAAAATGAAAACTCATTACGCCAGTTGGCCAAAAATAAAAAATCTATTCACACAACAAATTTTTAATGACGTCGTTGTTCAACTTGGTTCTAAAAAGGGGCTAAAATCGCCAAACTACTACTGTTGCATTTTGGCCATAATTGTAAACAATTCAACTGAAAATTATTTATTTCTTTGGCTATGGCGTTCACTAATTTGTTTTGGCCCAGCCCCTCTTATAACACCCACGAAAATCATTTGAATTCCGCTTCAAATCAAAATAAAAAAAATAATATATTTGTCACGCCGAAGCTATATACCCTTGCCGATAGTCTTCCGATTTATATCTAAATAAATTAAAATATATATTAAATAGTCAAACATTGAATAGGCAATTTTGGTTGAGAAATCTTTTAAAACAAAAAAAAAATGCTCAATGCAAGCACATTTTTTAAACGATTGTTTCTATGGATGTTATTAGATATAGGAGTCAGACTTTGATAAAAATTTGCTAAAATATTTTCATTATAAATTAACATCAATTGGTAAAGCTATATTAAAAAATAAAAAAAGTTTTTCATATAAGCACATTTTTGACCGATTATTCCTATGGGATCTATAAGATATAGTGGTTCGATTTCAATGAAATTTACTAAGAATATGCAGATGATAATACTACATATAACTGATGAGTTTCGTTTCGATATCTTGTAAACTAAAAATGTTTCTTAAAACAAATCATTTTTCATTAGATTGTTTCTATGGCAGCTATGTAATATCCTGATCCGACTAATTTTGAGATATATTTTGGGAAGTGCCAGAAGAATAGCTGACAGACTAGTTGACATTGAAAACAAAGGGACGAACATATCATATATGACATATATCGATTCAGCTTGTCGTCCTGTGTAAAAATATATAAATCTTATGGGGTCAGAGGCGACTACTTTTATGCATTAGAGAGTATATAGTAGAGTAAAATAATAAAGATAATTTATCTTGGGTATTCTGAAGATACTATATACCTTTCCACAAAAGCTTATCATAAGAAAGCCCACTTCTCAACCGATATTTTCTGATAACAACTAATAGTATCAATACCTATATCCGATTTTGTTAAAATTTGATCTGTTTTTAGAGATTAAAATAAAATTTTAAAATTGTAAGTTCAGAAATCTTGAAAAACAATCCAGTTACTAATGAGTTTGGTTAGGAATACTTAATAAAAGGTTTGTTTAATTTAGAACCGATTGTTTCTATGGCAGCTATATAATATAATCAGTTGATTAGTAGAGCCCATTTCTATGTTCTTATAAGAACTTACTGCAGCAGTAAGAAGAAGAATCTGTTACAAGTTTAAAAGGAAAATTAAATAATAGTTTAAATAAATCAAACGGACAGATAAAGATTGTTAAATCGATTTTATTGTTAATGTTGATCGGAAAATAAGAAAATCGCGTTGTACAATTTGCATTATTTCCAATTTGCCTACCGACTGCTGATCACTGATGAAAATCGAGAAAAGACCAGACCAAAGATGGACAGGTATGAGCTGATCTCACTGTCGATTTGAATTGGAAGCTGTGACTGCACCTCTTCCTCAATTGGCAGCGCACCCAGCGAATAAAAAACAATCATAAATTTGCTTACTTACATTCATTTATACCTCTCGTTGCTGTTGTTTGTCGCATTAGTAAACTAATTGAAGTTTGCCATGACAGAAACTAAAAGTACGACTACATATCAATATACACGCTGTAAATACAGCACTAGACAATTGAATAGAAGTATATTAAAAAAAAACAAAGTAAAATTGCTTGCATGAAATTTCAACTTATTCAACATTTATTTGTTTTCACTGAGAAATGTAATACATAATTAATACTTTGTAAAAAATTTCAAAATACAATCCAAAAATTTCAAACGCATTAGTTAGAAAATAACATACATTTTTAATGCTAAATTGAAATTATTTGTCTGGCTATATAATAGAGGAGATTTAAATAAGGAGAATATACCAAATATATCGTGTATTAGTTTTCATTTTGTTTAAAAATTATAAAAGAAAAATATTTTAATAGTCGAAAATTATTAAAATTGTAACCCAAAAAAAAAAAAAATAAATAAAAATAAAAAAAACTATCAGTTTAATTTTGCTTTAAATTTCGGATAAAAAATTATATTTGAAAATTTAAAAATACACCTTTTCCTCAGTTTTACTATTATTTTTCTGTCTATATTTGCGTTTGCAGTTGTAGAATATTCTCTAAACTTTTCTAAATTTTTCTACTTTTAAAAATTATATAAAAAAATATATATATTATACGTATATTTATGTTTTCAATGTGTTTTTTGGTATATCGTAGATAGTATTTAAATTGAACTATTTTTCATGACATTTTTCATTTAATACCATAAAATCAATACCATAAAGTTTAAAAATTATTTTATTTTTTCATACCAAGATTAATTTTTATAAAATTAAATAATACTTGTTTTTTGGTAGAAAATTAAATAAATATATATATATATATTTATATAAAAACTTGCACACTTCGCAGAGTTTTGCCATTTTACAACTTTAAGTCGAAACCGACTTCTATTCTAGTCACGTAACGCCACACCTGTTTTTTGCTTATATTTTTTAATCGGAAAGTACGAAAGTTTTCATCTCTTTTACGAAATGTAGTCCAGCTCAATTGCTACTCAGATATAAAATAAATTTTGATGAATTTTTACTTTTTTCTAGCTTATTTCACATTTAGGCGTGCGACTGTCACGTAACGCCACAATGGAAATGCCCATATATATTAAGTGTTAAAATGCAAATTTAAAAAATAAAATTTAATTTTACAATTATTGTCAGTAATATTTTAGAATTTATCAACATCAACTCGCTTGTATTATATTCCCTGCTAGTGTACCATAATATTTAATTTAATGCCCCATGGGCAGATGTAAATATAGTTAAAGTTAAGATAACAAAAAAAAAATATTTTAGAATTTATCAATATCAACTCAATATCTGGTCACACTTGTTGCGTTTCTATTCATATGCATTGCACTGTGCGCGTATCTTTTCATACGTATATGTGTGTGTGTGTTTCTGCCCATATGCCAATTGTGTGTGTGCATGTGTGTGTGTGTGTTGTGTGGGCTTTCTATGTCGTGTTATCTCCTCTAGTCGAGAACTTTGTTGATTTGCAGTTGTTGCTGTTGTTGTTGTTGTTGTTGTAGTTGATGTTGTTGTTGTTGTGCGTGGGTCAGTGGGGAGACGGCGTCAACGTACGTTGTTGTATGTTGTTGATGTGGCAGAGGCGTTAGATAGTCTCAAGTCGCAAGTTGCATGACACATGGCACGCGCCTCAAAAAAACACACACAAATCAAAGAAAAACAAAACAAAAATGAAAAAAAAAACAGATAAACTAACTTATTCAATGTGTGAGCGAGATAGAGAGACGCGCCAATGCCAAACTGTGAACCTCTCCCCTGTAAGCATGTTTACTTTCCCGTCCCCTCTAAACACGTTCACGTTCTCTCCAGATACACATCGACAAGGTCCGCATTGCCATAAATGGTGACCAGCCTCAGAGACTCTTAGCTAGGGCAAGACTCACGACTGGGCCGTGTAGGTTGTAATTAAAATCGTATTGACTGTCGCATACTTAAGCTTCGATTGCATTGCAGCAGCAGCAGCTGATATCTATCTCTTTCACACAATTGGAAATCTATGAGATACTTTTTTTGTTGTTGTTGTTGTATTGCCACTTGTTATTATTGGTTGAGACGGCCGGCCGTCTCTTGACAATTGTTTTATGTTTGCTTTTGCTTTTCTATTTACCATTTACCAGCTACCAATCAATGGGCACTTTTGTGGTGTATCTAACCCCTCTAGCCCCCGATCATCTATATACTTATGATTTGGATTGTTAAGCGTTTTATTTGCCAGCTGCCAGCTGCGCATTACGCAAGTCAACTTCATTTTCTATAGCTCAAATTGGAGAGGCTATATGGGCTATATAGCCATATAGCTATAGGCAATGCCTCTACTATAAATCCATGGACAGTGGGCGTTGTCATTCAGCGAGTTTTCGAGTCGCTCCATCGAGGTGTGAATAAATTTATGTATACATACATCTATATAAATATAAAAATATATATATGTCGAACGTTTTGATAATGCTTAAATTTCATATAGTAAATCTTTTGAATATATATACATGCACAGTTTTCATTTTTGTGTAAAATTCATAAATATAACATTTTCTCTGTTATACTTATATTATATATATTTTATAATTTATGAGCATCATAATATGCTTTATGAGCTTGGCATGTTGTCGTAAATTGCTCTAGTCAACAAAATAAAATATAAATATAAAACAACAACATTAACAGAAACAGAGACAAATTAAATATTTAAATAGTCAAATTATAGGAGAAAAAAATATTTCCATTGGTCGAAATGGAACAGTCAATAAACGAGTAGAAATGGAAAGATATTAAAGAAAAGGTGATAAATATAAATTATATAAATAATTTTGTGAAATGACATAAAATTTTTGAATATTTGAAAGCTGAATAATTAAATTTTATCAATTTTATATATTTTTGTAACATTAAAAACTAAATTTGATCAAAGTTTTGATTTAATTAATTTGGTCAAAGTAATCCAACTCAAGTATTTTAGATTAAGTGTTATTAGTATTAATTATTAAGATTCATTTAATTTGTTTATAGTAATAGAAGTAAGATTTACACAAACAGAATAATCTCTGAATGAAAATTGTTGCATACTTGCAGGTGCTGTTTGCTGCATCCTGTGCTCCTTTAATTCTTAACTTGGTTCTTAAAATTCAATTTAATAAATCGCTTTGTTAGAAAATAATAAATATTTATTTTTTAATAACTTATTCCACATATTAAGTACAAATAAAATAGTTCTGATGAAGAATGTAAATATGGTCAAGCTAATTTTAAATTATTATAATAATTCAATATAGATTTGATTAAATAAAGTATTAAAGAGAACTTAAAAGCAAAATTTTCATCAAAAATTTTCAAAGACTGTCACAATATAAAACACATAATGAAATGGTTAAAATATTAATATTATATATATATAAAAAATGTTGTGTGTTAATATACTTATTTTAGCATCACATTAATAAACACAAAGAAGAGAAAACATAAATAAATTCATAAATTAGTTTTTTTTTTTGTTAATATCTTAAATATGTGAGCACTTAAAAGGAAACTCATAATATATGCATTTATTAATAGATTTATATTAATTTGGTATTTATGACAAACTAAAGTTCTAGTAAAGTTTAGAAAGCTTTAGATTATTTGATTGCCATAAATGAAATTAAAACTGATTATATATGTATGTAGACATGGTATATATGTATTTATATTTGTTTTCTTTGGTCATTCATTTCGAAAGTTTGGACCAATCTGTCTGTCTAAGTATTTATCGCCTCCCACTGGCATGCAGCTGTTGTTATTATTATTGTTGTTGTTTTTGTTGACTCGTTGTCTAATTGTAAATTGTATTATTTTTGGCATATAAACATGAATATTCATAATTTTTAAGTAATATGTGAGCATGCCAAAATAGGCATAAGCAGCTCGACGCTAAAGTTGGTGAAAGTGGGTCAACAAATTGCGCCAAAAAAAATTCGATTACATGAAAATGTTGACAAGTACTCAGATTTTCTTTTTGCTAAAAACACATTGAATATTGTTTCTCTTTCTTTCTCTATCAGTTGAAATATTTGTGGCAATTTGTGAGGCCATGGCAATCATCTAAATATAAAACGCGTGCCTCACAACACTAAATTTAAATAAATAAAAAAAAAAATTAAATGAAATGAACATTTTGATGAACATATTTAGACGAAAACACACGAAAAACATTCATAATTATAATATTTATTTTGCATACGTATGTACATGAAAAAAATAAAGCAGCTGGTTGTTCAAATAAAAAATAATTTAAGAAAATATCATTCGACGACATGTGGCATGTGAAATACCCTTTGATTAATTTTAACTCAAATTTGAATTTGTAATTTTTACTTAAATTTGAATTTGTAATTGTTATTTGCTCTAGTTCATGTTAACTAAAACTGTAGTTATATATTATTTATTTATAAATAAATATTTATGTAGAATAATTAACAATGTTGCCATACTTTTTAAAAGGGTGGCAATATCAGATATAATTTAGTGCAAATTCATCAGGCTGTACACTTATTGGCACTGTCAACTTATCGATAAGGTGCTGCCAACTTGTTGATATTGCGCTGCTGAAATTTATTAGATTTTTATCTTTTTTTATTTTTAGCACATACCCAGTTTTCAGCTATATTTTTCCCCATTATAACAATTTTTACAATTAATTAAGTCAAATATTTAATGTGTAAGTAACAAAAAAAACAAAAAAATTTAAAAGCAAATATTAAATTAAAATTATTTAAACTGAAAATAAATTTAATTTAAAGATAATTTTATTTTTATTTATATTTATTTAAATTATCTTTAAGCTAACTTTAATTGCAGTTTAAATAATTTTAATTTAATATTTGCTTTTAAATCAATTAACAAAGTTTCTTAAATAAATGTCCATTATACCATATAGCAATTCAAGCTGATTTGATTTTAGTTACACATTTTGTGACAACATAATAAAACTCTCTTAAAGTGTATATAGAATCCATACAAAAAAAATATGTTTAATACATACATATGTGTATACAAAATAATTTCTAGCTGCTAATCAGCTGGTCAATGTATTTTCGAGAGCGTGTGCCATTGAAGAACCTGGTTAACAACATCTGAAGGTGGCATCATGCCTAAATTGGAATTACACGGACTACACACATCTCTCTCTTTCTCTCTCTCTCATAGAATCTCTATAAACAATTGACTGGAAGCATTTATATAGATGGATCTGTTTATAGTTTGGTACAATGACGTGAAAAGCGCCGCGTGCAAATAGAGAAAAAAATATAATTACAAATAGAATTTGCACGTCAAGTTCATAAATTCTAGGGGCGCTTAATCAGCTCGATTCAGTTTAGATGCTCACGTAAATCGGTGCGGGAATACAATTTGTATATATGTGTGTATATCTATTTATAGTATTCTGTTCTATTTGGCGTCGGTCAAGGTAATTTTAGGCACTCTATATGACGTCTATAAGGCATTACGATGCCCAACCAAAAATAGCTAATGTGGATGATTGGCTAAGGATTTGCATTTGTGCACGAATTATTGTGACAGCGAATGCATTGCATATTACTAATAATATTATTATTATTATTAATATTATTATATTTTTTCGATTTCCCATCTTTCTCGGAATGCCTTGAAAATATTGAATGAAATCTATAATATAATATTATAAATCTATAAAAAAGTGTATTTTTTCTGCACCTTTTTAAAGATAGCAGGATTAAAGATTTATTTAATTTCTTCTTTTATAATTAGAAAATGTGACAAATGCGATAAATGTGCAAGTTTTCCATTCACACATACTTACAATATAGAGAATCTGTTTCCATTTTCGGAATAACATTTCAGTTATTGATGAACTGTTAAATATACTATAAATGCAAATTGTAAAATGTTCAAGAAATAAATGGTTTATCCATTGATAAGTTAATTTTTGATAATTTATAGTTTGATAAGTTATGATGCATTTTGCATGCGCATGTTGCAAGCAAAATGAACTTTGCTTACTAATATTCAACACACGTCACAAGTTCAGATACAGATACAGATATAGTTAGATAGACAGATAGAGATATCAATATCGATAAGCTTGTAGCGTCACAGTTCACATTGTGCGTCAATGGGCCTAATATACGAGCATACTTTTGTATTTATGTGTACCAGCCGGCTAAATTTAGTCAATCATATATATATCTATATTATATACCTATAGATACTTGTGTATCTTTTGATTAAAAGGCAAACTCGAACGATCGTTTGAGTGGGGGGGCCTGGCTAATGAGCGCTCTGAACATCATTCGAAACATTTTGAGGTAGTGGAAGAATATCTTTAAGATCCATGACACACTTCCGTTGCGCCAAGTTACATCATTAATTTTCCGTATTCCATATGGCTGGCTAATGCTTTTTTCATTTGACATACTACAGTTTCGACAATGGGTCTCGGCCAGATACAAAACAACAAATTTTTGTCATGTTTGCGCCGCATTCTGGCCATTAATTTTTTGGTATGCCCTGTTCGAAGTATCTAGAGATCTTGATATAGCTTGTAATTTTTATGTTCGCAGCGTTGTAGCCAACAGAATGCATTTCTCTATAATTTGGTGTTTTTTTTTGATATTTTTATTTTTATATATTTTACGCATTTGTATCTTTTTCAGCTGATTTGAAGTGTGTCACGTACTATTTCTATTGGGCCACTGATTTCTGATGTATGCTCTTGTATTTTTATTGATTTAGTGGCCCATTTCATGATGTTATTTATATATTTATAGAGCCAACTAGCTGAACTTAGCTAAACTTCATGACGTGCACCCAAAATTGCAAAGAAAAAAGAAAAAATAACAATAAAAAAAAATAAAAAAAAATAGAAAACAAAATTGTATCTATTTTTAGCAGCTCCAAACTCAACCGTACACTATAGTTAGAATATGTTTATTTGTTTTCCTTTGCCCGCAATGATGTGGGAGTGTTTTACGTATCTCAAGAAGCCGCATACTACGTCATTGTTGTTTTTTTTTTTGTGTGTTTTGCGAATCTTTTGCTGAACTTGTATGAATGTCGATGGGTAAATACTTTAGTGAAAAAACATTTTTGTTTATAATCAATAGTTAATACTCGTTACGTGAAGCATTATAAATAGACAGACATGGTTTAAAATTAGCTATGGCCAATGGCAGCATATAAAATTGGGCATAGATACACAAAATTATTTTTGTATCTACGGGATGCGCAGCGCTGTTGACGTCGCTAAGCCAAACAAATGGCAGCGCGAAAAAAAAACCATTTATACTAAGTATAATACCCTATGCAGAGGGTATTATAATTCTATCAGGAAATTAGTCAGGCCTATACACTATATGTAAATATGTATATTTTAGTTCAGCATTTTCATTTAAGTTTGTTTCTATGCAAAATAAGCTGTAAATTGTATAGATACTTCAATGGAATTTGTAGAATAGTCACTTTCTGATCCATTTTGATCTGATCGTTATATATATTATTAAGCTGCCATAGGAACAATCGCTAGACTCTTTAGCTGTTGCATGGAAAACATATTAAAATATATTTTAAAATATTTTATCAAAATAGGTAATATATACATATATCTTTGTAGGGTAAACCAAAATTTTAAGCAAATTCTGTTTACTATATCTTAAAGCTACAATAAAAATAATCGGAACTAAATCTAGATGTTTTTTCTGGACTTTATCCAAACAAAACTTATAATTTTTTTTTTGATTTTATCATTCAATATTACCGTTATTTGCCTACTACTTATATTTAACTTAAACTTAAATAAATAATAATAACAAAAACAGCTTTTAAAATCATAGTTTTGGTTTGTTCCAAATTTTAATCGATATCGGAAACAATTGATCGAATAATTTAATTTTGAATGAAAAATTTTGTTGTATATCAAGTTATCTCAAGTAAAGTTAGCTGGAAGAGGGACTTTAATACAACCGTCTAAATTATTCCATAATTCATCAATTTTTTATCACTATATGTTTATATCTACCATTGCAATAATCGAAGGAAAATTTGAGTTTTCATATGAATAAACTTGGCTGCAAGGGTATAAAACTGCTTCACACCGAAAATTGTTATTAAATTTGTTGGCTTCTTTTTTGTAAATATTTTTTTTGGTAGCTAAAAACTCAAACCAATTCTACGCTGACTAATATAATTCTCCAATTCTCTAGTTTCGCTTTCTGTACATTTTTCATAGCGCAAAGTCGCGGGTTGACAGAGAGTCGGGAACTTTTGGGGCGACATAAATCCCTTCAAATGCCGCGACATGTAAATATTTTCAAGAGACGGCGCGACAATCACAATATGAGCAACTACAACAACAATAATAAGAGAATATATATATGTATATATACTTATATAAAAAAAAAGAAGTCACAGAGTGCAGCGCTTATAAAATATAATTTCATTCTATATGAAAAATGCAAAGTGACAACATAATTCGCCAGTTTATCATAATCAAAATACGCCTACATTGTTCGCTTTTGCTGGATGCATAATGAAAGCGACAAGCGAACACTTTAAAGGCACACTTCAGCAACAACAACAACAACAGCAACATTAACAACAACAACACCAACAACAACAATAAACTACACATGGACAACAATGACACTGACGAGTGTCAGGCCAAGTGGCGAAAATAACTTCAAATAGTTTTAGTTTTAGTTTTTTTTTTGTGATTTTAGTTTTTCATTTAATTTTTCAATGCAAAAACATGAAATTTCTTTTTCGGCATGCCAAGTTGCATTTCAACCAAAAATTTCCCCATTCCAGAGATTTGGCATTAAAATGTTGCTTTGGTCTCAGACTAAAAATCACACGGCAAATTAATGCTGAACACGGTGGAAAACATTTTTGTAAAGCGACCAAATTAATCAACCAAAATGCATTTGATTTAGTTAAGTGAAATCTATTTTAAAGCTGTACAAATAGCTAAAACATTTTTTTAAGGTGGATTCACAAAAGTCAACAAGAACTGTAAATAAATGTATTCTTTTATTTTGTTAAGCATAATCTTAGCGAGAGAATTTTCTTGGTTTGAGATTGAGTTTCAAATTCAAAATTTTTGGCAAAAACGGAGTGGCTAAATTATCCTGAACATTTAGTCAATTCCCCAAACTTTTTTCAGTTATATTTTATTTTTTTTTTAAATTAAAATAGTATTATTGAAATTTAAATAAATAAAGGGAAATTTCAATAGAGGTAACATGTCCAAGAAAAATATAACAATAAACAAGTAAACAAAGTTTAAATAGGTGTTAATGTTATAAGAATAAGATAAATTTGTGAATGTTAAATATCAGAAATATAATACAAACTAGATATTTTTTTTACAAATATTTTTAAAAAATTCTATGAAAAATCATTGCCAATGTACTTATCAATTTACACTGTGCAAGTTTTTTTCAGATTACGATTTTTCCATTATTTTGGCCCAAAACACCTAAAGGACTTTAATTTGAAGGTTTGGTGTGCTTATACGAGTTGAACTTTGTAGTATTTAGAACAACTTTGCCACAGTAGGGTTTTCGAAAAAATTAACGTCAACAGATTTATAGATCAACAAAAAATTTGGTACATGTGAAATATTGGCCATATAACCGAAAACTTAAAAAAAAAAAGTTGTATGAAACCATCGTGATAGCGCGATAAATTAATGATGTAGTTCGATTTAGAAGGCCCCAAATAGGGTAAATCCTTTTTTTCAACTTGCACAGTGTTTTTAATACTTTTCAAAAATATATAATACTTTTTTTAAATTGCGCACTTTTATACTAGTTTTATGTTTTATTGGTCTACAATATTAAGATTAAGTTAAAGTATTGTCTTTTGCAATATATATCGCCCAAATTTTTTATTAAATTTTTATTTGACTCACTTAATATTTTCTTGCATATTGATCACATGCTTTGCTTATAAGACTTGGCTGAAAATGTCAAGTGCTTAAATTCATAAAATCAAAGCACTTTATTTGCTTTTTGGCACCAAAGTGAATTCGTGCGACTCAAAGTCAGAAAACGGGTCAAGAGACAAAGAGCTTTGCATGGTACGAGCTATACAAGTATATTATTATACAATACAATTCATAAAAGCCAAAATAATAAAATACAAAAAAAAAAAAACAAATATCAAAAAGCGATAAACGTTCATCCAAATTTGGTCAAAAGTAGGCACCACAAAATTTGGGCGCATCATCATTTGGTTATTTTGTTTCTCCCTTTCCTGTGTTGTTTTTGTTTATTAATTTTTTTATTATTGTTATTCTCATGTTTTGTGCTTGAGTCTTAACCAATTTTGGGCAAACTTTGTGATTTGTGCTTAATTGCGGTTTCGTTGGGTCCCAGCTCCAAAAATGGCAACATTTGTTGCCAGTCACAAAAACAAGTTCATAATTTCATGGAGACGCTTAATCATCGGCACTAACAACGCGTCGTTGACTATTTTTAACTTATTTTGCCATGCATATAATAAATGGGATTTTAGATATGAAAGTTTAACACGTAAGTTTGCCTTAAGGTTAAAATTTGTTTAATTGCTTTGTTGGCTTAGAAATGTGACGCGCCGATATGTTATCGATAATTTGGCATTTAAAATTTTCTTGGTGTTGCCACATGTTATTATACTGTGCATCGTAAGGTGGTAGCACTATAATTTTATTTATCATGTTGATAAGCTGACACTATTTACAGAAGAATGCGCTGTCGTAAATCTGAAAAGACTTATTTTAAATTTGAAATTTAAGAATAACCTAAAACTCTGCGCTTTGCTTAATTTAGTGAACATT
The DNA here is from genome assembly GCA_035043045.1 of Hirtodrosophila alboralis. Classification (NCBI taxonomy): domain Eukaryota; kingdom Metazoa; phylum Arthropoda; class Insecta; order Diptera; family Drosophilidae; genus Hirtodrosophila; species Hirtodrosophila alboralis. The sequence continues at coordinate 267,451 of JAWNNH010000280.1, read as the reverse complement.
AAGTTTAGTTTCTATAAGGTTACTCAGTGCAAGTATGTATTGTATATCTGCACTTAATGCAATTTTATGAGCTTGCAACATTTTCATTTTCATGACTTTCTTTGCGTCAGAAACTACAATAAAAACCAAAAGGACTTGCCACCGTCAGTAGGAAAAAAAAACCACCTGTTGTCAAAGTTCGCTTAGAGTCAAGGACACGCTGCTTTCGTCACAGCTCACTTCCGCACACACACACCAATATTAATGCAAAAGGGGGGTATAAACAGGCGCGCTCTTAAGTATGCTATGTTTTGGCATTCATTCATAAAATTGACCGGGAAAACTTTACGCAAATAGAGCATTTTGAATTGGGGTGGCTAGTGCATAGCGGCTAAGAACCCAGAAACCGGCAATTTTTAGCTCCATCGATTTTTGTGCTTACCACAATTTAGAGAGAAAGCGTTGGAGAGAGAGCTTGAGAGTGGGAGAGCCCTGAGTGAAAGTTTGCTGGGCTTGTTGCTCTCTCTCTCTCTCTGTCTCTCTGTCTCCTTGACTTTGACTTGTAATGGCTTGTGCTTAGGTTCATAAAGTGCACAGAATGGAGACAAAAAGCTTGTTCCATTGCCGTGACGCCTTCAAAACCGGTGCACATTTATCATCTCGGCAGTCAGTCAAGCAGGCAACCAACCCGATTTGTTCAGGTATTGCCACGAAGGCGTTCAAAATTAAAAGTCGCTCAACTGCAACAGCAACAACAACGGCAACATTAAGGCGATTGCATTGCGCAAATGCGAATGATATTAAAATGAAAAGTTTGCCAAGTAATAAACTGATAAAGAGACGATGTCTACGCCGTCAGACGGCGACATATCGCAAAAGGTAACTTATTAAACAACATGGCGCTGATTGTTAACAATATTGGGTACAATAGCTATGTGAATGTGTTTGTCAGCAATTCAATTGTAATTTCAATACGAATTGTTCACAATTTAAGTTCTAGAGACGTTTATTAAGGTAGTATTTGACATTATTCATTAACAACGAACTGAGAGTAAGCGTACAGCGTTGCCACCCAGCTTCATACTTTCAATGTATATATTTCTAACAGGTGGCAGCGCTGTGGCTGATTTTGTAATCAGTTTTGTATTTGTAAATTGAAGATAGAGCGAATCTATTTTCATAAATGTAGTAAAAGAAAGTTAAATTAAAATTTAAAAGCATTGTCAATCGGCAGCAGAGGTGGTGTAAAAAGTTGACTTAGCGTTGCCATATGCATTCATTTTGAGTATTTTAATATTATTCCTAATTTAAAATAACAAAAAAGAACCGATTTTATACATAAAGCAACATTGATTTGAGAGTAGGCTTTTATCCTGATATAAAAGGTCGAAAGCACATAATAAAAAATTGATTAAGATAATAAAAGAGATAAATTGCTATAAATATTCAATATATGATAGCTAGAAATATTTTTATATTTAAAATTATTTCAAAATTTGTTTGTTAATATATGATGTACAAAATAATTCCAACTCGTCTTATTGTCATTTAAAAATATATAAATCTAAATTTAGACAACCCTTCTACTTTATAAACCAATATTCGTTGAATTTTTTTTTTTTAGAACTGAACTCTCACAATTTTCAATGAAATAAATAAACCCTTTAAATAATATTAAATTATTCCTAAATAACTTCCTAAAGTGCATGCATTCTTCGATGAATTATTTTACATTGCCAGGCATAATACTTATTATTAAAAGCCAAACAAAATACACGCACAAATATTAAAATCCAGTTTGATTTTGTTGTTGTTTGCTGCTGTTTGTTGTTGTTATTGTTGTTGTATTGTGGCTGCCTCGTTGCTGCAGATAAATGTAAATTATTATGTCGTAAATTTGTTGACTGCCATGTTGGCCAGGCTCTTCTGACAAGGGGCTCCAACAATGCGCCAGGCGTCGATTTGCACTGCATGAAAATGAAAAGCCACAAAAAATAAAAAAAAAAAAACAACAAAAAATGGCTTATAAAATGGCTTGATTGAGTCTGTGCCTGTGGTTTTTGCATAATATGCCCAAATATATACATATTTATAGAAGTAATTTAGAAAGAAGTTCCTGACTGTGATTTACTCTGTTCTCATTTTGTCTGCTTTTGTACATTTGTGGCTGTAGAAGTTGAAATTAACTTGATTCATTATTTTTAGGTGATTTAAGGAAGATTTATGTTCCAAAATAGAAAACAATCGATCGTCTTTTATTATATTTTTAGTACAAAATAAACGTTGCTGTAAATAGAAGGGTGTAACTTTATTTATACTCTGCGAACATGGAAAAAATTTCCAATATTACCATAATAAGAAATTGTAAAACTCCCAACTGAAAAGGCATATAAAGTGTTGCACACTTGTAGGCCCTAGTTTTTTTGTGTTACAAAATTCTGCGCATATAATTCGCAAGTGGCTTTAGCATTCAGCATATAAAACGTAAGGGTTTCTCTACATTTCATTTTTCTTTTATAAGTTTCCTTGTAAGAGAATAATTTTATATTCTAAAAACAAGTAAGTGCAAATAATTATCTTTATTAAGCAATAATTTCACATTAGGCTCAAAAAAAAGCCACAAATTTTATTCACATTTTATTTTAAGATGTGACTGCATAATTTTGAATTAATTTATTCTCATCGTTCATAATATCATATTAAATATTTTAAAATACAGAATAAATGGAGATCAAAATATTTTCAATAACAGAACAGTGGTTTAAAGAATTTATTTCAGAAAAAATTAACAATTTAGAAAAAGTCGTACAAAACAGACTATTTTTTGGTAACGGCCATGATTTCGTACTTTTATACCGATTTTCTCATATAGCTTTAAAAATTTGATCAAATAAAGTTTTCTTAGAAACTTGGCATGAGGCTGAAAGGGGTGGCAGGGTTAAAATCTTGAAATGTCTTAAATATTGTACTAGCTGAATATTCTCAATTAATCCTTTGGCAACAGAGTATAAGCAACAACAATAACCTGAGCCTGGGCGAACCGGATGCGATAGGCGAACACCAAGCAGGCAACAGGCCACATGTTGTTGATTTATTTCAGCCGGCACACGACCAGGCGTCCAGACGACCACGTCCAAAACGATGGGCGACAAATGACACGCAGCAAAAAAGTGCAAGTTACGCTCAAGAACAGACAACAATGTGGCATGGGGGCAAGGTGGCAAATAGATACGTGGGCCAAATCATCAACGAGGCGTCCCGCTTGTAGCGCGTGCCAGCCAAAACGCCCAGGCAAAAATTCTAGAAAAAAAATATATAAAAAAATATATATATATTTGTGATCAGGCTTATAATGCCCTTGAACTTACTAACAGCAGTTGACCGACATTTTGGCATTGCAGGTGGGTGGACATTATGAACATCATAGTCAGGCAGGCAGGCAGGCCGGCCGGCTAGCTGGCTAGCCGGTGTTGTAAGTGTGTGTGTTGTGCGTGTGTGTGTGTGTGTGTGTGTGTGTGGGCATATGTGAAAAAAACAAACAAACAACCACAAGCACAACAAACAACCCCCGCAAAATTCGCAAGCAGACGCGACGTCGCGACGTCAACAACGTCCCCTACACTTGTCGATGCCAAGAGAGCACGCAGAATTTCTCATACGTAACTCTCGTGTGGAGGTGAGGGTGGAGGTGGAAGGCGACGTCAACGGAGATGTTAATGTTAGTGACGTGATACGGTCGCGTGCCGCTTTGTCCTACACACACACTCACACCACACACACACACATCAGCCGGGGGTCACTCAACTGAACTGTACTAATCACGCTCCAAAAACAGATCGAGAGCTATAGACTGTAGACTGTAGTATAGTACGAGTATCTGTATCTGTATCTGACTGGAGGCGTCGAGACGCCACGCGACGACTCAGTTGCCAAATTGGTTAGCCAAGTGGGTTGCACTTAATGCTTAAACACAGTTTAGTTGGCGATGGATCAGTTGTACGTCTGACCAGAACACAGGGTGGGTGTGTGAACCACTTCGCACTTGAATTGCATTCTAAATTATAGCACATAAATTGCATATCTTATTAATATTTTTTTTTTGTTTTCTTTTTTTTTGGATGAACGCCCACCTTTCAAAATAACGGGCCAAAAACTATTTATTACGATCTTGTACACCCAGATCGCCTTTAATTTAATTAGTTGCGCGCGTGCGATGTGCGACGACAAGAAATCTTCAGGTTGCATGCCCCAATGGGTCTGCCCGGCTGCGTCTTGTTATTTATGCGTCGCCTTTCTTTATGACTTCCCATATAAATTCTCATTTTGCTTGTCATCATTTTCGTTTGCAGTTTGCCAGAGAATCTTTCTGCTTTTGCATTTTAAGCTTGCCGAGGCCATAAACTAAGCGATTTATATATATATTTGGGAACAGAATAGTTTGGCTGCATTAAATGATCATAATTTGTTATGCAACAGTGTATTTTATTATCATAGATAATTATGTACATAGTGTGATCTTGGCTGATCTAAATCATATTTTTAATTTAGGCATTAAAGTCATTAAACTTGTAGTAATAAAATAATAATTATTTTATTTACTAATTGTATACATTGTGGTCAGACAGTTTGAAACACTTATGCATTATATATATATACTAGCATTGTCTGATGATTTTCATATTTTCAGTGTAAATTTATTATAATCTTTTGCTGCCACATTTGATTTGATTAATATGTTGTCTATTTATGAGGTAGACAGCCTTGACAGCTTATTAATTGATTTTCTAAGATATGCTTTATTTAACTGCTTAAACTACCCTTTTATTTTAATTAGTACCTTTCATTACACTGCCAGACAGGAAGTATATTTATATGTTTTGAAGTACAAATTAATAATCCAAGCAACAAGCACTTGACCAGGTCACAAAAGCTGCTCAACAGCTCTTGGCGGATCAGCGATTGAATTTTGTAGTTGGCTATAAATTGAAGTATCTATTTTTTTTTCTTTCTATTTTATTTTTTTATGTAATGAACGCCCACCTGGTAAATGTCTTTGCTGTAATAATTTATTATCACATTCATGGCTTGGCAAAGCCCAGCAATTAATATGAAAAGTAAATGGAAACTGTGAGGAAACAAGAGAAACAACAAATCGACAAAATTAAATGAATGAATCAACGCAACAGGCAACAGGCAGCTGACACTGACAAGGCAAATGTCACAGCAGAAATCATCAATGAAAACGGCCAACTTCTGCTTACTTAGCCAGTATCTATGAATGTATCTATGTTGCTGTGTATCTATGTATCTGTAGGTGTGTTGGCGTAGCAAAAGGCAATCGGCAGCTTTGACTAGCAAAGCGTTTGGCAATGCAGAATTCGAATTAGCCGCAACATGGCGCACGACAGCCGCCGTAGTTAGAGCTGCGTATCTTACAGATACTTGGCGTGTGGGCTGCGGTCAGTGCGTAGGCTGTTGCCACGGCGACACCAGCAACAGCAGCACCCTGTATCTATATCTACGTCGCTGTATAATAAAATTCAACAATTTATTGCAGTTGCCGCTTTAATTTGATGTTGTTGTTGTTGCTGTTGCTGTTGCTGTTGTTGTTGTCTGTCGCTTGGCCAAAAACAAAATTTCATTCACAAAACGGCGACCGCTGTATGCAAATTGATCGCTGGCTTTAACTTTGTTGTGCAGTAGCCCCGCAGTTGCCGACGACGTCGACAGCGACTGCAACTGCGACTTCGACTGCGACTGTGACTGCGACACACTTGGCAAGCGATGTTCAGTGATTGCAACAGCGACAACAACTGAGTCGCCATCAATGAATGGAACTGTGCGCCCTGGGACAGGGCATGCAGCACGTAAGTACGGGGCCTACGTGTCGGCTACGTATTGACATAAATTATATTAATACACTCTACAGTAAGGTTACTCTGTTTGGCAGATATGAGTGATCACGTCAAAGTTCATGGTAGACATCGTTAAGCTCTATTTTGGAATAAAATGAAAAATCTTTTTTTTTTATTTAAAAAAAAAACCTTTTATTTTTTAAAAAATCAAAGAGTAAGTATGCAACACGAATCTTACGCACAGATTTATTTAAAAAAAAAAGTATTTATTTATCTAAATAAAATTAAAAGTCGATTTTTTTAATAAAAAAAAAAAATATTATTTTTTGAAAAAATCAAAGAGGAAATATGCTACTCGAATCAGTTCACTATTCTTGCATGAAAGCGTTACTTACAAAGATCATATTAGCAATTTTATATGATACTAGCTCTCTTGACGTGCGTTGCTACGCTACCGTTAAGGAAAAAACAAAACATATTGTAAAATTTCATTATGATTGTAGTCTATTGCAACATTTACAGATGAGATTTGCATTCAATTTTCAAATGCATATTGCACTCACTGCCCGATATATTATTGTTAAAATTTTTTCGGATCGCCAACCTATGATATAATAGAAAGCTATAGTAAAAATTTCTGGTTTCTAGCTTCTACCGTTCCTGTTCGTGAGTCGCCAATCAGTCAGTCAATCAGGTTGAACAGTCTTTATTTATATAGTCTATATGTATATATAGATTATATACAGAAATGTTAATCAAATATATATATATATATCCTCGCATCGTAATTGTATAACTATAATTAATTGTACTTTGCAAAAGTGTAAGCAATTGGTTAATAAAGTCTCATCTCAATCAGATGACTGGTATGGCAGTATACCTTATAAAATACGAACAAATATTAACTTTAATATGTACATAAACTAAGTCTGGGTTTCAACTCGACATGCATATAACCATTTAAGAAAGAATTTTTTTTTTTTTAATCTTTTTCGCACTCTTTAACAAGATGGCGCATAGAAATTTTTACATGAGTTTTTGACCAACTGCCGAACATTATTATAAACAAGGTTTTTTCTTATTGTTAACCTCTGAAAGCTACAGTAAAAACTGCATGTTTCTAGATTCTACAATTTGGCCTGGCCGATAACCAATCAGTCAATCAGTCAGGTTATAAAATATGAATTGTAAATTTAGTCCGGGAATCGAGGTCTATATATTGATTACAAACAATGTTCGGTGATGCCATATGTGCATATGCATTGAAAAGTGGCAACACTGTACACTAAAAACATAAAATTAAACTCCACATTACCACAAGGGTTATGTTAGCATTAAACATGAACATTAAACATAAGCATTAAACAAAATACATTATACATGAACGTATAACAAAGTTTTTGTGTTCGTTAAATGGATTTAAAGGCATAGAAAACTATACATTTAGAATGCTTATTTCTTCATTTAAAAAATAGAAACCTTATTTAACAAACATTTAGTTTTTTTGCGTTTATTAAAGTTGTGAGCTTAAAGTACAGTACAGCCTACTGAAAAACAACATTTAATAAGCCACAAAGATCTTTTACAACTTAATTAAGTTAACAAGCTATAAAAGCTCTTTACTAAAAATATTAATGTATTTTCATGCAAAACATTTTTATAATCAACACAGAAGTAGATATTAAATATAGTAATATAAAATCTTATGTACATTTGTTGCGAAACTAAAGGCAATGAGATATTATGAAACCATATTGATTAGTGTATGTAATAAAAGTTTATTACTTTTAAATCTCTAGTTTGCTAAGAGCATTAAAACTTCGACTCTTTGCTACTCTGGCCAAGATTTTTTGTTGTCTTTTCATTTTGCATTTGCATTTGCATTCGCATTTATTTATTTAAAGCATTAAACAAAGACACAGACACATGTTGTGGCCGATGTTGTTTTTGCTGTTGCTGGCGACATGCAACAAATGTTAGACATTCAATTTGTTGTTGACACTTCATTAGCAAACAAAAAACTGGGTTAAATGTTGCTAAAATTAAGTAACACAAACAGCGCCCAAATGCAGATGCGTCCAAAGTTGAACTGCATCCGTATAATTGTGAGTATCCATCCATCTAGCCATCTATGCAGATTGGAGGAGCCCCCAGCTTAACCTAATAAAATCAACGAGCTGCGTTTGGTGTTCGATTACACGGTTATGGCCAAGATTTTTGAGCTCAGGGCTGGGCACGCGCTTCACTGATGAGTTTTATGAATGAAATAGTAAAAATTGCGCCCACGTTGTGCGCCACATGATGAAATCATGAATGAATGAATGGAATTACAAAGCTGAATACCCCTGCCCTGTACCGTGCCCAGGTGGCAAAAGGGCACGAGACATGGACATGTTGAAACGTGGGCAGCACCAAATGCAAATTGATGGCCATGGCTAAGACGAAGATGCCACAAAGCTCAACTCAAAAACTCTCGTCTCCATTAGGAACGCACACCGGAACCGCATTAGCATCATGATGACGATGTTGATGAGGAAGACCGGAAAGTGCCAAAGCCAAAGACTTTTTAGTGAATGCAAACAAATTAACTGTCAAATGGTTCGACATCATTCGATGCATTCAATGGAAAACATTTCCAAATCTTTGCTGCCCATTTTTTATGAATGAAATTTTTTTGTTATCTTTTGGGGTTTTTGTCGAAAGCTGGAAAAATACATATATCGTTGCAATCGGCAATCAGCAGGCAGCAGTATTTCTATATACTAGTCCATATCATATTTCAAAGTTTGTCAACGGCTGTCATTGTTACCATAGAAACTGTTCTAATATTTTCAAGTCGTTAAAGTTTAGTTCACGGGATCACGGAATACTATGTAGGAATGTAAATAAAGTTAGTTATGTATCAAGTGGTATTAACAAACAATGCTTGGAAGACTATTCAGTTTATAATAAATATCTATCAATCTATTCTTAAGCGATTTGGCAATCTAGATTGGCGTTTTGAGAAAGTTCTCTTATTTTATATTTTTGAGCAATATGATGATTTATGTGCTTCATTTTGTATCTGCTTACTTAAACCAATTTTATTAGATATATTTCTCAATATTTTTAAGCAATGATTATGCTCATATTTAAAACATATTTTGAAATAGTCTCCTTCTACAACTTCTGCCTAATTAAGTCATCTAACGCGTGTTCAATCAAAGAATTAGCAGCCTATATAATTTATATATTATTCGGTTACACCCACATAGATATATTTAAATATTTAAGCTCCAATTTAATTATTGAAAGCTTTATATTGATATTTGTAGTGTTGGACTTGTTGAGTTTATTCCGACAAACGTTTGAAATTTGTGTTTAACTTGGCTTTCAAGTTTCTGTCAAGGTGCTGGCAAAAACAGAGAATTCTCATACAGCTGGCAGGCATTACAACTTTATAGTTGGTAACAGCAAAAACAACAACTAAAACAACAACAACAACAACTGCAACCACTGATCCACTAACCACAATCATGGCCAGGCTGACGTCATATATGTATGCAAAAAGGCAACGACGATGACATAAATTGCATTTGAATATTGGCCAACAGCATAAAGCCATAACTGTGCCTCGACTTTGGGCTAACACTGGCTTTGGCTTTGGCTTTTTTCAAGCCGCTCGCTTGTCACGACGTCAACGGCAGCGTCGGCGGCGGCGGTGGCGTTGATCGATTTTTGGCATGAAAAGCGACAAAATTGCAGTTTGGCATCGATACCTGTGCCTTGCGCCCGCAGTTTCCCCTGCTACCAATCAATGAAAATAAAAATCAAAAACAAAAATCGAAAACGTTTAATGAATGGGGCGCAGCACGCCAACAACAACAACAACAGCAGCAAAAACAACAAGCAACAACATCCGCTGCCGACGTCGACTGCAGCGTCAGTTTTTATTTATTTTTTTTTTTGTATTTTTTTTTTTTTGGTACTGCGCGTGGGCAGCTTCATTCATAACGAAAATTTTCAGCGCTCAATGAATTGCAGTTTTGTAGCTTACAGATACGTGCAGGGTCGTAGTTGCAATTGTAACTAAAGGGGTAACAAGGTATCCCTTTCGGAGAAAAGCGAATATAAATTTTATCAATATATAAAAACATTTTTTGTTATATATAATGAAATTTTGCGCTAGTTAAAATGTTCCAAATTTTACTATGATACTAGTAATTTAAACTAAATAAAAACATAAATTAAGCTAATTCTCAGAAAATGAATAAAGGGATATCTTAAACCATAAGAAACGCCTCTATAGGGTGTGCCAAAGTTTATCGGTAAATTACATATATAAGTAAACTACGTTTCGAAATGAATAACAAAAATAATTTTACTATCATAAAATACTATATTATACCACTGAAAATATTGCATATTCGTAGGTGCTGTATTATTGCACATATTGTGCGTCTATAATTCTCAATTCGTTTTAGCATTCAATATATAAGTCATGAAGGATTCGCTACATGAAAATCTTTGTATATCTATTGTCAAGAGAAAATTTTAAATTAATTTCAATTTTACAATACAGTAAGTACACATAAAACACTATACTCCATAAATAAGCGCAATATTCTCACATAAAGCACAATTAAAATGACCGCAAAATTTAAATAAAAATTAACGCAAAGTTGTTAAACGATAAAGAATAATCTTGAATTATGATTAAATTATTAATAATTTCAACTAAAATATTTCAAAGCAATGAATAATGAAGACCCAACGCTTGATATAGAAATCGAAATTTTTTTAAATTGTAGCAAATATGGAAATAACTAAAAGTGCAACAAGAGATCTGAATATAAAACTTTTTAATTTTGAAAAATTTTACTACGAAATTATTAAAAAAATGGTAAAAAAAATATATAAAAAGTTTTTTTTAAGCTATTTCTATGTTCCAAGGAAATTTGCTCCCCTTTTCGTTGCGCTCCTGAAAATGTGCTGCAAGCATGAAGTTTTGGGACATATAACGGCACAATACGGCACAACGCCCGTCGACTGAAGGAGAAAGAAGCAGCAGAAGCAGGAGCAGCAGCAGGAGGAGCTGCATGAGAAGCTGCAGGAGTAGCACATAATGCACATGCACACAACTGTAACTGTATGCATGTATGAGGCATACAGCACAACGAGCTGATTGGAGACCCCAAAAAACTCGGATGGCGATGGCGATTTACATAAATCAGCTGCAAATTTGTTCCACTGTTCAAATGCAATGTCGCCGTTGTCGTTGTCAGTCGCAAGTGCGAGCGAGAGGTTCGAGGAAGTCGCAGCAGCTTCCAGCAGCAGCAGCAGCACAAACAACATCAAAAAGTTAAGAGACAGAACGGAGCGGAAGGTGGGACGGGGATTTCTCGTGTAGCCAAAGTCAACGCGTGTCGGCTTAGAAAAACTCACAGTTGTAGCAACTGGCGCAGTTTTTGGGCTTTTTATTTTTATTTTTATTTATTTTATATTAGTTTCTTTTTTTTTATTTTTTATTATTTTATTTTTTTTTTTTATTATTTTTTTTTTTATTCTTTTGCGGGGGCCGCTGCCAAAGTAAGTAGCTTTTGTGTACAGTTTTGTTTGGCTTTGTTGGCTGCTGTCGTCGTCGTCGTCGCCGTCAGACTGGAAGTTGGAGCTGAAGTTGGAGACGGCAAACGCAGACGTCGCGATTTGGTGGCCTGATTGCATTTGTATCTTTACTCATGTGTGTGTGTGTGTGTGTGTGTGTTTGGAGGATGTGCAATAAACAGCTTTGCTTAATGCACTATGGCAGCGATAGTTTAGTAACGATTGTTTAATAAATGACTTTTGATTGCAATAAACGCAATTTTCTTTCTATTTTTTTTGCGTTTGCACTTCAGACAACGCTGGCAACGCTGTAAAGTGATCTGGCAATATTTTGTTTAATTTTTGACTACCTAAATGGGGTCACACTGGTCAAAAGTGTGTATAATTTTTAGAATACGATAATGATTATTATTTATATGCAATTATTTATATATAAAATAGTAATACAGTAAATAAAAACGTCATTCTGTCAATGTTAGAGAAAGTAGTGCTTTGGCATTTTTGGTTTTAACTTTTTGAAGGTATAATAATATTTTATTTAATACGAAATAAACAGATGATAATTTCTTACAGTGGCAGACAAAACTATACGTATGACCCCTTTATCTTAAATTTAACAAGTTCTACAGGATTTGAAAGAAAAGTAATGATGCAAGTCTTATTAATGTATAACAAATAACAAAAAAATATATATCTCTAATATAAACTTTTAAAGTTATTCACATTATCCGAAAGAATGACACTGACAGAAGTGTGCGTACATTCTAAAAAATTGAAAATAATAAGAAAAAATTATAAATAACCAAATTTTAATTTTTGTTTGGGCACCACCAGCATTAATGATCGCTTGCAACCGTGAGAGCATTGAATATACAACATTCTGAGCTCATCTCGGGATATATTCTACCACTTCTCTTAGCAGCTTTTCTTTTGGTGACGGAGGTCCTATAATAGCGTGCTTTCGGATATTTCGCTTTAAAATTTTCCATAAAAGAAAAATTGCTTACCTACCGACCTTATAAAATAGATCATATATACATATATGTATGTATGTATGTACCGATAACATGGAATCACTAAATCATATAGTTCCCTAAGGAAAGATCGGTCGAATATTTAGTTCCTGTACAAAAGCACAGTTGGTTTTCTTTCACAATTTTTTTTCTGCCAAACTGACAATTTTGAAGTTGTATTATGCTTTACACAATTCGACTAGATCTAAGCAAAATGTCCCTACTATTAAGCTTATACTCGTAGCTCCCATAGGACAATTGGCTGATAAAATAAATTTTTGTTTAAAAACCCAATCTGTCATTCAAGATATCTGAATTAATCTAACCAGTTGCAAATTTTATTACGCACTTTAGCGAAAAGCAAATGTGCTTAAAATCGGAAGATTATTACAAAAATTATGCTAATAAAAAAATCGACTAAAAATGATTTATATCGTCGGCACATCGATATTAGATATATAGCCTGCCTCTCTCTTGTTTATTTTTTTTGGTAATTTCTTGGCGCCAAAAGTTCATTTTGTAATAATATTAAATTATTTCATTGTGTAAACTTTCTTTTCGTTTAAAACAAACAAGAACACTTATCCCATTAGCAGCACTAATTAGCATGCTTTCCGTTTGCTCAGTCACAAATCGTCGCATCTCTCAACATTGACAGCGGGAAAATGCTAAAAAGACAGCCCTTGGCTTTATGTTAATGATACCTATACCAAAAATCTTGGCAACCAGCCACGCCTTCAGCTTCACCCTCCTCCTTTGGCATATGCTACAATGTGCACATTTGGAGAGTGGAATGGAAGGAGGGGAGGGGAGAGATCGCATAAATCTTGGACACACAACGGCGACAATACTCTTCATATACACTTGAAATAGTCAATCAGACGGACTGATTTGTGAGGAGCTGTGTGACTTGGGGGGAGAGATGGTTGGGGCATCTAGACGTTCCGAACGAGCCAAATCTCTTCGAACCATGTCGATCTGTGGCGCGCATGAGCTCATTAGAAAATATGCGCGTAATTTGTGGGACTTTGACTGCGATGTGGCTATTTTTGAATTGGTTTGTATGCTGCTGCTTTTGTTGCTCCATTGAAATGTGCCAAGTGGACGCGTGGAGCAACCAACGAGAGCAAACGCTGCCAGCGGGAAACGCACTTGAAACTTGGCTACCAGCATTGACCACCAATCAAAGTTAAGCGGCGGCTTGGCCAAAGCTGCCGCTAAAAAAGGCAACAGACCAACTGAGTGGGTCGAAAGCTGAGCGCGCGATACGCCCACCTAGAAAATAGGCTAGAAAAACAATAACAAAAAACTTCAAATCACGCAACAACAGCACAACATAGTATATAATATTAACAACAACAAACAATAAGTAAGAAACAGCAAACAGAACAATAAACAACAAAAAGTTGATGTAAATTATTTGACTACCAAATTTAGTTGGAAATCTTGTGATCTACGCTGCCTGCCCCTCTTTGAGATACACTTGCCGCGAAACTTGGTCCTAAAAATAAAGTTAATAGGTTTGTCGCTTAACCATGTAAATAGAAGAAACAAATTTAAAATGTCGACAACTGTTAGAGAAAGTAAACCTCATAATATTATTATAAAAAGGAGTTTCATTAAAAATTAAAATACAAATTTCATTTAAGCCTTAAATTTGTGTTGCATTTGTTTTATGCTTTTATTAACAATTTTGTTAAAAATATTTTTTTTTTGCCTATTTTTTATTACTTTTATTGCGTTTTTTTATTCTGATTTATATTAAATTTAAATGAGATTATTTTACATTTTTTTTTAAGTTTTTCATTCGATCACACGATCAGCACTATGTAATGATTCTAAAGTTTATTGTCCCCAAAAAAATGATTAAATGGTTAGCAACATAATGTAGACTTGTTTTAGAACAAACAGGCAACAAACGTTGATAATTTAATAAAAAATTGTTGATAGCAATTTGATAAATCTAAAATTGTTTATTCTCTTTTTACCAATATTAATAATATTTATAAACTATATTTCCTGTTATACAATTTTACAGCTTAATATGTTTAATTAAGTTTGAACTGTCAACTTTAGTTAAGATTATCGAATATTGTGTTTTCATTTTATTTTATTTAATATGCTCAAAAATGAGTGCAAAAAAATTTTTTTTATATATTTAAACTAACTAAGATTCGAATATAAATCAAAAAATAAATTTCTATTTAATTTTATAGCAAGTGCACAATATACGGTCACATTGCACTATTTAATCATTTTTCCCATCAATCTGTGAGACAATACTGTCGCCGATGAATAAGTTTGCTGATTTGAATCTGATTAAGGAGAGCTTAAAAAATATATGATGACAAATTAGAAAACAAATTGAAAAATGATAATCCGTTTCAAAACGCAGTCAATAAGTATTATATTATAATATATATTTTTATATATACAATTTTTTTAGTTAAAATCACACAATTTAGGTGCAATAAAAACTAAAATATGGAAATACATAATTATGTTTTTATTTGTTATGTATTTCAAATTGAAAATATCTTAAACTTTTCTTTTAAATTATCACAAAAATAGAACCTCTTTTTTATAGCAAATGTATTTATATTTCGCTACTCAGTAAACAAAAATTGATCATAAATTCAGAATTATTTTAATTTTCGTTAAATATCTGTAGTTCATTTTGTAAAATAATAAAATCAAAAATTGTAAATGTTGATCACAAGAGTATAAGATCTTCGACAACAGTTTCAAATAAAAATTCATATTTTTGTCATATTTATAAACCATCTCTCTGAGGCCAGTGTCAGCCCACGATTCTGAGCTTGAGCGCTCTACAGTGAAGCACTGAAACAGTGAAACAGTGGACGGTGAGCAGTGACTGACATTTCGACTCAAATCTTAAAATGTCAGACGATTGTGGCTCTGACTCTGTGGCATGACAGTTCAAATGTACACGAGACCATTTTGTTGATTGTGCCATTTTTGGGGAGTTGTTGCAAGTGGGTGAATGAGGGGAAAGTGAGGGGGTGGGAGAGGGGGAGAGGGGGAGAAGGCCATACTCTGTATGAGTATCCATTGAGATTGTCAGGCGGCCAAGAGCGTGATGAAGTGCAGCTAAAAACTGGCGCTGAACTCAAATTCAATCTTGAGCTGCAAGTTTGTTTATGCTGCCACACATTTGAAGCGCCCTGCAAGAGCGATGCAACAAAATGTTTTGTCTGTGTTGTGGCTGAGTTTGTTACCGTACCGGAAACCCGCTGCGACAGCCTGTAATTTGCAAATTTAATTTGCAACACACGCCAACATGTGACCCCAAAAACACAGCAAAATGTTATAAATAATATGCAGTTGCCAGTTGCCAGTTGCAAGTTGCCAGTTGCAGTTGCTCCAACTGTTGCTGGTGGTAGGTGTTCGGTGGCTTACCTTAAACTAGAAAATGCACAACTTATGAATGGAGCTGGGGCTCATGAATGAAATAAACTCAACTAGATGTCGGGGCTGGGCTCCCGCATATGTTTTTTTTGTACCATGTTCGATTGCTGGCAGCAATTTTTTATGCAAATCCCAAAAGATTTGCGGTTTTTGCAAATGAAAATCCAACAAATTTCAATGTAGTTTATTTGCTGCTTGTTTTAAAGATTGTTTTTTGTGGTTTTCAGATTTGTTTATTGTCATTTTTTTCCTTCTCTATTTTTTTTTTTTGGAGTAGATGCGTGGGCTGAGCAAAAAGTTCCATCAAACGGCGGCGGCGCTAACAGGTTAAAGCTAAACGCGTGGGATCATCTCCAAGATGATGTTTATCTGGAGTAGCTTAAAATTAAGCACGACACATATCATTGAGGACAATCGTATTTATTCGGTTAAAAATCGAACCATTTACTTGATCCGCAATCGCTATAAGAACCACTTCTATTATCTTTGTTCTGTGGCAGAGTAGTACCCAAAAAATCAGATTTTACATGAACTCAAAAGAAAAACCTTTCAGTAGAATATATTCTTGGTTTAATTATTATGTGTATTCTTTAATAAAAGGATAATATGAAATATTGTGCTGATATACAGCAAATAGTAGGCAAATAAGATTAATCGATTATTATTAACATTGAACTGTTGACCATGTAAATTGAAAATTTATCGATAACATATATGTTTAACCCGAGAGATCAGTTGCTTACAACTTGACTAAATGAACACTCGTTTCACATGAAATAAATACAATTTTATTAAAGTATAATTACAACATACATATTGTAATATAGCTCTTTTGACCGATTTCGAAAAATTTTTCTGCCAAAGATTGTAAGCACCGTTTTCAAACTGAAATATTTAAAAGAATAAAAATACAAACATTGAAATATACAGTTCAGAGATTTAGTATACTTTCGAGAGTGTAAAATAAAACTAGAGTTATGCTCATTTTACTTTCCATGCAATATATTTCTATTCATAGTATAATAATATTGTTTAATAAAGCTATCGATTGACAAGATTTTAGATAAGCTTTGACAAACTTATCGCATAACTGTCATAGGTGATATTTAATAACCTTACCTACAAAGTTAGTTGGCTTTTTTAGTTTTTGTATTATAAATCATAAATTCAACTTACGACTAAGTTTGAATATTAAGAGTTTATTACAATATTCATAGATCTTCTAGCTGCACCCACACAATACTACATGAGCATTACTGTGTTACTCCAAAATCAACTTTGGCCACTGAGCTATGACTCTATTTTTAGATACATGATGGCAAAGCGTTCACTTTGAAAGTCGTTAAAAAGATATAACCCGTACACAAATTATAACTTAACTTAAGTTAAATGCAAACAGCACAAACCACAAAAACCCAAAAAACTGCCCACGTGTTGCAGTTTTCAGATATAGACTCTGTAGACTCAAATTTGATTTAATTTGATTGGACCAGTCGCAGATCGTAGACCGCAGACGCTGGACAATTGACAGAGTCGAGGTTGGCGCCAGTTTGTATATCATGCAAGCAGGTGACAATGTAAAAACAAAATAAAATAATTTTAAATATAGATATACTAGAAAATAAAACAACTCGATCAGAGATCCATTCATGCACATTCAGGCACACTTTTCCAACCCACACACAAAAATTATGTTAATGATATTTACGAGCCAGTATGGTTCATTATAATGATGTGGTCATTGATGAACTGTGACAAATTTCATAGTTTGGCAACCTGCAACAACAACTGCAATTCATCAGTCGCATTGTGCCACCAACAAAGCTATAAGCCGGCAGCAAACGCCATTCAACATTTGCCATGTAAATGGCAATTAAGTTGCCGTCATCGTCTCGTGAGGTCTCATGAACTTGTGAACCACACATGGCCATAGTTGGAGCCACTACCATGGCCAAAGGCAAAGAGTCTCCAGTTGGAGTCTAGGAGGAAGTCTAGAGAACTACTCTATGCCTGTTGCTGTTTCCTTTGGCTCATTTCCATTTGCAAGTCTCTTGCTCTGCAATTAATCGCCGCTCAACTGGCGCACTGATTGCAATTAATCTTCATTAAAGTTGAGGCACGCCTGGCAATCAAGGGGTATAGTGAGCGGGGATGAGGGGTAGTAGGAGTGGGAGCGGCAACGGCTCAATGCAAATGTCCTTTTGGCCCAAGTGTTTGACATGGCGAGAGAAGCACGCTTAGATCCTTACAAACTTACAAACCAATTTGGTGATCATCGTGAGGTGTTGTTGTCACCAAACATCAGCAACAGCAACAGCAGCAACGACAACAGCAACAGTAACTGAAACGACAACAACAACGTCCAAGTGACCGCACAGCAATCACCTTAATTAAACATTAGGCAAGCCTCAATGGCTTGGGTGTTGAGAGTCGAGAACCGAGAGTTGGGAATCGGTAGCCGGGAATTGGAATTGGAGTCGGAATTGTGCCTGTGGTGTGGTCCATGTCAGCGATTTCCGTTGCACAAGGCGCAAAGGTTGTCCCAGCAGCGATTGTCGCCTTAATTTTCTTGCAGTTTTCTTGGCTGTTGCTTCGTGTTGCTGCCAGTTGTTGTTGCTGCTGTTGTTGCTGTTGCTGTTGCTGTTGTGTTGCTGTTGCAGTGGTGTCAACGTGCTTGACAAACGCTGAAAGGCTTTGTGTGTGATTTTCATTGGAAACGATCACCCAGCTTGATTTGGCTTGACAAAAAAAAATAAAATAAAATACAAAATAAATAAATAAAACGGGTCACGTTATTAATTGGTGAACCTTTTGCAACAGAGATTTATGAATATTGATTGCAACTGAAGTGCAACAACAGCAGCAACCACTGTGGCCATGGCCTGTTGCAGCAGCACTCAGATTGAGTCAGCTTCCTGTCGATTAGGGTCACTCAGCTGTGGCAACTGTGGCAACTATGCCTGCAATTGTTGCTGATCGGTCAGCCGGGGTCATTTCCTGGCTAATTAGCGTTGCCATCTGTGAGATTTGCTCTGCCCCGACGCCGTTTTTTATTTTTGTTTGTTTTTTTGCTGCTTCATTCGGCAATTAAGCGCCGTCGCATATTTATGATATTAATTAATTAAGGCAATTTGTGTGCATCTTGGAAATACGAGTACTTAACACAGCAAGTTCTCAGTTGTCGTTTTAATTTTGAGCTTGATATTATTAAAATGGTTCATATTGAAGTCACAATCAAAATCAGTAGCAAAATTGCAAAATGGGAAAAAATAAATAACCTTGTTATAAATTAATTGAAGCCATGTGTGTGGATAGTGGAGAAAAGTTGCAATTTTATATAATTGTGCTTAAGTGTTTGCAAAAGAGATAGAAATAAGAAGAGATATTTTTAACTAATAATTTGTATAGTTATTTTATCAATTAATATTAATAAAATAATATCATATTTTTATAAACATTCAGTTTACAATACACTAAGTTTCGCTCTAACTGTACTTTTGTTTAAATTTTTGTTTATTTATAGAAAGAGCATCACAATAACTAAAAAATCATTTAAATAGTTATTGTGTTTTCGAATAATCATTTGAATAGTTATTGTAATGCCCTTTTTATGAAAATAGTTCAATTTTGTATTTTCTGCTACAAAAAATAAATAGTTTTCTCATTTTATACGCTTTTATCAGGAATTATAAATATTTAAATATATTACATAAATATTTCTTCACTTTAGTAGTCTGGTAGACTTGGTGAATATCTTTAGATAGATTGTAAATATTGTAAAATAATTGAAAAAAAATATATATAAATATTTTCTTTATAAGTAGGACTTTCTAAATCAATGTTGCTCTTTTTCTCGTAGTTTTTAAGATATATGTACTATAACTCTATGATTACGATAAAATACACTAGTTTAAAGCAAAAAAGGAGCTGGGCTCTCGTATACTTTTTTGATGTATTTTTGTGCGCTGATTTCAAAAATGTAAACCATTTATTTTTTCAAAGAATGGTTTTCGAGAAAACCGCGAATAGCTAGTTTTTTGGCAGTCTTTCAACTTATTTGTTCATATCTACATCAGATCTTATTTGATCTTAATAATGTTGCACAATTTAAAAGATATTTGCATCCCCTTTCTAACAGTATGCAGTTTCTACGGATCAAATTAGAATTAAGGCCATAACAAACCCTCAAAGTTGAAAAATGTGAACTTTTTTGGCACTTTTAAAAAATTGCTAAATTTCATTTGCTGTTTTAAAAATTTAAAAAATTCGTTTAAATAATTTTTAAGATTTATTATGTTAGATAATTCATTTAGGAATATTTGAGGTATACATTAGTCTAAATCGGTCAGTAAATGTGATAGTTATTCAGCAATTCGTAAAAACACCCAAGATAAAATTCACCTTGTTCATCACTTTTCCAGCCATATACTTTTTACCCCTCTTTGATTTGATTACTCGAAAATAATTTCTTATTAATAAAGTCAAGGAAAATAAATTTTAAATTGAAAGTGGATCTAATTCACAAAAATTTATATGAAAATTAAACAGATTGTTAAGAAATCTATCCGTACTTTAATATTAGTAATGGAATAAAAAATCAAGCTTATATATCATCATCATTAATCAAGCAATATGCTGAAACATTCTTTATGATTTTTTTGCAGATGTTTTGACAAAACATAAAATTCTTATGGTTCTGTGCATAATATTTCCAAAATTGCTATAGTAATAAATGTAGAAATGAGAGAGATCATTTTGTAGACACATTCCGTTTGGATCTTTTCACGATAAAAACGCAACATTGACACAGTTTGGGTGGTCTTGGCGCTAACTTAATTTTGGCAAACCAAACCGCCACAAAGGTGACCAAACCCAAAAAGCGGCATCGCCAGACGAGTGTAATCGATGGGACGTGAGACGGCAATGGCAACGTCGTCTCACATGCATTACAAGTGGCCCAGAGGCGTGGAATGGATTGGATCGGGTCTCGACCAGACCTGGGCCAACACCTGTTGCCCAATGCCATGGCGACAAAATGGAAAAGGGCGCTGGGGAGGGGGTGATGTCGTTGCCGATGCGCTGCATCATTTGCAAATTCAATTTCAAGTTTTTGGCAGCCTTTCAAAAGAGTCGTCGGACTCTATGAGAAGCGAACGCGTGCAACGCTTCGACGGCACCGGAGGCGATGCATTGAAGGCGCCGTCAAAAATTACAAGCGAACGGCATTAAAGTGCGCAAAATGTTTATTTATTGAGCCATTAGATAGATAGAGGGAGAGAGGGGGGCACACATAGTTGAGTGAAGGGGAAGATGGAGGGGAAAGAGTGGGGAGGGGGTGGGGGGTATTGCCAGTAATACTCGCACAACTCTGTGGCTGTCAGCTCATTCATAGATTAATTTTGGCAATTTATAGCCATTGAGATAGTTTTGAGTAACTGCACCATGGACATGGGAGCAAGGGGACAAGGGGGAGTGGGGACATGGAGGCCGGGCTGCAACATCGACATCGGCTGTCGCCAAAGAATTATGCAATGAGACAACCAAATGTACGAGGCGCCACAAAATGAAATACTTTGAACAGAGACGACAAAATATCATTATAGATATACACTTAAATAAACGGGGCTCGATCAGTTGAAAAAAAAAAAATTGCAGTAATATAAAGCTATAAATGGGAATTTAGTATTCATAATTTAATTAAGAAGAGAATGAATCATTTTACTAAGAATGAGTATGAAATTTTAATTAATAGAATTTAAAATAAAGCTTGAAACTCTTTGTGAAAACTGACAAAAATTTCGTTGAGAATACTTATAGCATTTATTTTTGAAATAGTTTTAATCAAGAGTTTGGTAAATTATTTTAACGATTAGGCATTTTTTAAAGCTAATTTTAAAGCAAATATTAATATACTCATAATGTAACCATAACTACACAATAAATTTCTTCAGTTTCGAAAATATATTATGTTGGTATGTATAAAAAAATCCTTAAACATTTTAAACACTTGTATAACTTTGTTTTCGCCATGAATATCATTTTCAAAATTTCTAAAAATACTCTTTTCAATTTAATTAAGTCTTTTGTCGCAATTGTAAGTGTATCACAACTTTAATTCAAACTTTATGTTTGGCCCCCCAACCCGTCTTGTTGCATTTTCATGTTGGCAGCGCATATCTGGCAAATACAATTATGAATGCGTCCGTGCAACTCGTCTATGACAACTATTCACACTCGAGTGGAGGTAAATATTAATTAAATGTTACATATGATGGCAATGTCTGGGCGGGCGGATGACTCACCTGTACCATTGCTGCCAAACCAAAGGGCCACGAGGTCCTCACTTGGCGGCGTGTGATGATAATGATTGCCGTACAGATACGGATTCGGATAGTCGAGGAGAACGCGACACGAGCCAGGCGAGGATGTCTCAGCTGCTGGGAAAGCAGAGGAGATTAAAGTCAGAGCTGTTTAATTTGTCCGCAGGATAAATACACTTACCCTGCGCTAATTGTACGGCATACTCCGAAGCCTTCTGCAGATTAATACGCGGACGCGGTTTGGCGAGAGATTGCAATTGTTGCTGTTGCTGTTGCTGGTGTTGAAACTGAAGCTGGTGTTGCTGCTGTTGCTGTTGCTGCTCTAAGGAAGGATTTGCTGCCGCTGCAGCAGCTGCCGATGAGTCCAACAGCAATTGCTGCACTTGCAATATGTCCACGTACTCGTCTAGCTCAACAGAATGGCCAGCTGAATCTTTGCCAGCTGTGCCGGTTGGCGGATGATGCAGATAGTTGGCTCCTGGTGGAGTGGCAGCAACTGCAGAGTTGCTGTTGTAGTAGCTAAAGGCTGGACTTGCGGCAGCAATGCCACCCACTGCAATTGGCGGTGGTGCGGGTGGTGCAGTAAACTGCAATGGATTGCGACTCAGTGGCGTTGTTGGTGTATTAAGCGAATCCTGAGAATTAGTTGCAGTTGTCGGAGTTGTTGGCACCAGGGTCAAACTCGATGCTGGCTGTGGAGCTGTGGCTGCAACTGCTGCAACTGTTGCAGGAGGCGAGAGTTTCCCGCTGCTTGTGGCTGTCACTGATGAGTTATGCTGCTGGCTGCTTATCACTTCATTCTGACGCCTCATTGTCAGCAACATGTTTGGAACTGAACGCGTTTTTATCGAACGAAAACAAAAATGTAGAAGTTGTATCAAAAATAAAACCGAACAAAAAATAAAAACTGATATCCTTTAACAAAGTTGACTCCATTTGTTTGTTGGACACTGCTTTAACTTAAGGATTAACACATTTTGTGAATTTGCACACACTGGCGTTTCTTTCAACCTGTTGATTTTTTTATTGGGCACTGTATTGTATTATATGGTTTTCATATTTGTGCAGAATTTTCTTTTTTTTATATTTTGTTTATTTAAACTTCATTGAATTCTATGTCATCAAATCAGTCTTTAAGTTGACTTTTTATTGATATTTTTTGATAATTATTTGATAAGTTGATGCAGAGATCTGAAATGTAAAAAGATATATAAGAATATGTTATTAAAAAGAGTCATTTAACACGAATATTTTTAGCAAATTTTTAAAATAAAATACTATATAAAAAACTGTACCTTATAGAATTTATCAGGCTTCCCAGTCTGAACTCTAATAACCTTTTTATCTCTTTTTGAAAGTAATAGCTATATTCTAAATTCTTTTTCGGCTATACACAAGACACATTTAAAGTATTTTGTACTTAGACATAAAATCACACATAAATTTATAAATTTTTGAAATATTTTGATTTAATTTTTTTTTATAAATTTTTCACTATTAAATTGACCATCAAAAGTTTGTAAATAGTATATACAAAAATTAAGATAAATAGATTTCAAAATTGTATTGTTTTTTTTTTTTTAAATGTCGCACAATTTGTAAAAATGCCGACGGTAATTATTATTTTTGTACTGAAAATTCGCACAGAAAAAGTTTTCTTTTTTTATTTTGTCACAGAATCATTTTTTAATTTGATTTTTCGATATGCATTTTGCAATATTTTTTTTTAAAATTTTTTATTTAAGAATTATTGACGGTGACGCGGGTGGCAAAGTGAAATCGAAAGCAGCCGAGACGAGCTGTTGAGCCGTCAATGCGCTACTGGCGCGAGCGGTTAAAATTGAAAATGAAAATGGAAAAGTCGGCATCGGTGAAAAATTGTATCAACAACTACAAACAACGCCGGAGGCGGCAGAAGCGGCAAATCGGCTGCGTCGGCGTTAACATCGGAAACGAAACGAAATGCCCGAAAAGTGTTTGTTGCCTCGTCATCAAGAAGAGAAGCGGCAACAAGAATTATATCAATGTAATTGTTACTATATTTTGTTTTTGTTTTTATTATCTTTTATGCTCTATGACAGTCAGAGCACCTCTCGGTTATCCTCTGCATGTGGGTGGGAGAGTTGGCGATGAGAGTAAAGAAAAAACCGGCGTTTTCGATTTGTTGTTGTTGTTGTTGTTCGAATGGGCGCCCGGTATCTCCTGTCTGAGTAAAATCATGTGGGTTGGAAATCGGGTGAGAGTGAGAGCTAGAGAGAAATGTGAGAGAATATGAGGTGGCCAGCAGATTGACAATATATAGAGCTCACAACTAATTAGTTGAGCAAGAGTAATGTGCTCTTCCAGAGAGATTACCTTAGCTACGTAATCGTTTAGCAATAGGTATTGCCAGATAAACAAGGAGTATATTTATCATAATAGGGTGATTATCTGTAAGCATCTGCATTTACTTTTTGTAAAATATTGAAAATATTAATAATGCTTCTGTTAAGATGTTTTCTGGTGTATATGGTGCGTATACGTAATGAAAAATGTTTTTTTTAAGTGTATATAGTGCGTATACGTATTGACAAATAGTAAATATATATATAAAAAATGTTCGAATAAATAGTTCTACATAAAGTATAAAAAATAGTGAAATTATTTTATATACTTAGAACTTTATAATTATGTAACTATATTCTTATAGCCTATATAGATATATTCTAGATCAGCATCAAGAGCAGAGTTTATCCATATATTTAGGCTAAGTTAGAGAAATCTTGGGAGCAAATTTAAATATATATATTTTTCATTTGTTGTTACTTCTTTGATGTTGTTATGATAATAATCAACTTATTAAAAAAATCAGTTGTTCGTTTATACAGAATCTGCCATAGCCAGGCTATGTTGCTGCCAGCTGATTTTTCAATAACTTCAATGATTATTATCTGCTCGATCTGAAATTTGCATTGTATATTCAGATAATTATCTTCAAAATTTCGACTCAAAATCGTTTTTGTCGATTTGCGGTTGTGAGGGGTATCGAAAATTTAAATATCGAGAATTATATGTCAAATTTTGAAATAACTTATTTTATGACCATTATATTTTCTTTATTTAATTATTATCTTTGTTTTTAGAATACTTTTCGTTTAAACAATATTTTCTTATTACAATCCCCATAATTCTGTTTATATATCGCTCTTGTTTCTATAAGTATAAATATAAAAATTGTTTTATTCATACATCTAAAAAACTCATTATTAATTAAAAATCCCATGCGATTTCCCTACATATGTATAAGCATACTTTATTATATAATTTCTACTTAAACGTGAAATTCTACTCTTAGGATTTTTTTTATAAAACTCATTATTAATTAAGAACCTAATACAATCTCCCTAAATATGTATGCGCATATTTTATGCTCTTATTTTTATTTTAGAGTAAAATTCTACTCATTTGATTTTTTCTGCTTAAATTAGCTTATAATCTGATAAGTTACCTTTTTATAATGATTAATGTTTTCTTTTTCGCGAATAAGTTTTTTCTTGGATAGCTTTTTTTTATTTGACTAAATCTACTACTTTAAATATTCCATTAACCATACTATATCTACAGACAAGCCACAGGTGGATATATGTATATTAATCCCAGGTAATTTGATTGAAAGCTCTTAAAATTTTTTGCAGCCTCACAAATGTCTTGACATTTAGTCAGAGTATTACGCTGCAAAGTTCCATGAAATACAAACACTTTAAATGTGAACTTCAAATGTCAGCAGAGCATACAAGAATATTCATAATGTTGCCACCCACAGTGGAGGCAACAGGAACAACAACAACAACAACAACAACCGTGACATCAAAAACTATAGCAACGGTAACAACAACTCGTGCGAGCAATTAGAGTTGCACGCAATTCCAAAAACAAAAACAGAAGCAAAAACAAAAAAAAAGAGAAAAAATAAAATAAAATAAATAAATAATGCCAAAGGACCCACATCCCGTTTGACATTTAAAGGTCAAAGTTGAGCGTCAATCAAAACGCGACGAGTCTGAAATATTAGGCAGCCAAACAAAAGTCTCAAATATGCCTCAAAAGTAACAACATCATATCGTAATAATCGCATGAAAGGACAGCCGACAATATGGCAATTGGCAGCATGAAACAACACAACTAGGACAATGCTTAACATTAAGGATAACAGCCTAAGAAAATTCGCTGGCATTTCAACTTGTTGATTCAAGCCAGTTGGCATTTCGCTTTTAGCCAAATATGTGGGAGTGGCAAATACATAGATATATTTTGTTTTTGTTTTTGTTACTCCAAAAATGTTGCTGCAAATGGAGGTGGGCATTGAGTATGCTTGACTATGATTTTAATAGATGCGATTAAACGCCCACAATGTAAAAGGAACATTCAGCAGTATCCTTAAAGATGTAAAGATGAAAAAGACTATTTGAATGAACTAACGTAAATTTGTTACAAACATAATTAATTTTAGAAATAACTTTTGAATTCTTATACATGTTTTTCTTATAATGCCATAGGATCCTGCGAAATATCTTGTAGAACTAAGCTGATGGAAATTGAAAATTCATAAAGAGCTATTGTTCAAAATTTTATAAAAACATTCAAGTTAGGAATTTTTCTATTGCATGAAAAATTACGTTACAAAATTAAGATTAATCGATATTCTATTACATTATTTTATTCTTAATTAATTGTATTCAAAAAAAAGCAGGTTCTCAATTTTGTACTCTCAGAATATAAAGAAAAACGATTTCCAATTTAGCAACAATAAAAAGGGTATGTAAAGTGTTGCATACTTGTTGGCACTGTTTGTTGCATACCGTGCGCCCACAATATAATTCCCTAACGGTATTAACAGTCAGCATATATGACACAAAGGTTATTGCATATTAACATTTCTTTAATCCTTTTAAAGATGTTAAATTATGTTTTATAAAATCAACCCAGTTTATATAATAGTAAATTGGCCACATAATATAAAAAAAAAATATTTTTAATTCAATTTTTTGAAATGTGACAGAATATTTGATATATTTTGAAAAAAAGAACGCAACCAAAAGTTTCATAATAACAGAACAGTACTCTAATTAATCGAATATATGTTCATGTTTTAAGAAAAGCCCTACTCCACAGACTAGTATGATTTATGTATTTTTATTAGAATTAATATATTTGAATGATATTGACTATTTTTCGCGATGTAGCCATACAAATTGTAATTATAGCTAATGTAGAATGATGTTATCAGTGGTATTATCGATAGATCTAGATGGAACTAAAACTATCGATTTAATTTACTTCTACTAAAGTAATTATATATTAATTTAAATTAAAACGTGCGGTTGTACTTCCAAAAAAATTGGTTGTAATATTTTTTTCATTTCTAATTCGAATGAATTTTTAGTGAAGTGTTGCTTAATTTTTTCAAATAAAATTTAATCTTGTTTCATATACATTACTTTTTTCTATGTTTATGAAATGTGATTTTCTTTATTATAACTTTAATGCCAGTGAAATGACTGAATCCTCATAATTCATTTTTTATAGTATTCTAGAGTTGACTGAGTTACACCTACAATCAGCTTTGCTAGGACACTCTACTCTGGATGTATGAAAGAGCTACAGCTTTTGGCTGTAGCATTTCCAGGCTCATGAATACATACATACATACATAAATATCTATGTATTTATGTATGTGGTGGAGCTTGATACTTTGCCCTTTGCAGTTAGGTGCTTTCCTGTGGATTTTAGTGGGGTATGTGGTGGTGTTGACTACTCTGTTGACAGCAACTGTTGCTGGCATTAACGAAGAGCAAAATGGCGGCAAGTGCCGTTGCTCGAATGAATGGCGAATTGAATGAATTGAATGCAGCTATCAATGAAAAAGCTCCCGTGACGTCAGACAAGGAGTTTGTCGTTTACCCCAAGTTTCATTCAAAGAAAACCTAGTGAATAAAATTATTATTAAATGAGAGTCAGAGAGAAATTGAGAGTCAGAGAGAGTAACAGAGTGAGTGAGAGTGAGTGAGAGTAGTTAAAGAGAGTTTCCGCTGACCGTTTCAACTTTGATATTTATGTTCCTGTTTATCGAACTTTTATTTAAATGTCAAATGCAGTCGAAACGGTATTTTGTTGCTGTCGCAGCGGCTTCACAACTAACGTTGCTACAATTGTGAATTGAAGCTGTAAATTAATTAGCTAGCAACACATATATAGCTTGTTGCTGCTGTTGATGCTGCAGCCTGACCTTTGACACCACCTGCCACACATGCCACACATGCCACACACGCGTGCAATTTGACATTTGACATTTGCCACAGTTTGTTTGAATCCCCATACACACACACACATTTGAAGTTTGTGGGTAGCATGTCAAATAGATTTGTTAAACGGTTAATAAAGTCGTTGTGTAAATAAATCTAATGTGCATAAAAAGATATATAGATATATTTAAGTGTATTATTTGACAATAGACTGACGGAATTTTCTTGTAGACTAATTATATTGCTTCTCCCTAAAAAGTTGGTTTTCAATTCTATTGATCTACATTTTTTATCGAGTCTTTTAATTAATGTTCCTTACTTTTTAATAAAGGTTTCTTTGCTTTTATCTTATTTTAAATCTTTCAACATTTCTTTATAATTAATGTTCCTAACATTTTAATAAAGGTTTCTTTGCTTTTATTATATTTTAAATCTTTCAACATTTATTCATATGAAATTTATTTAATGTATTTTTTTTAAATTGATAGTTTTGGAAAAAATATAAGTCTTATAATTATGAAATTTATTTTGCATCTATCTTCTTTTTATTCTTCCCTTAGTATTATTAGGGGACGGATTATTGTACCGCGACCAATTAGATCTATTTTAGCCCTTATTCTTCCCCACATTTAATGCTTCTTTATTCCTAAATTGAGTCTATTGGACACTGTTAAAGTTAGAGCATCCCAAGCTTGTTAATTAATGGATGAGCATTAGAATTGAGGGTGGCCCTGATGTTCGGCTTGCAACATGGACATTTCTTACTTATAAATTGAAATCCCTCATTTTGGCCAAATATTTAAAGTAATAATGCATTGGCTTTTCACTGTTTTGTGTGATTGCATAATAAAAATTACCATTATACCCATTAATAATCAAAATCCCCCTATAAATCATAAATAATCCGCCAAATGAAATTGCTATAAACAGTAACAGAGAAAAGTCCTCTTGGCTAAGACTACCCATTAATAGACTTGTTTAGATGTCAGCTAAGCCCAGGCAATAGACCTCTTGAATAGTGCTGGGCCAGGCTACTTACCCGCCATAAAAAGGCAATCAGATGTCGTCGATGCAGCGACGATGCACGCGAGGCACAAGAGATCCAGACAGGGAATGGGTATGGGAACGGGTTGCGAGGGAGCACGGGTTGCGGTCTCTCTCTCTGGTGGAATCAAGATATAGCGCGTAAATAAGAAGTTTTCAGCAGTATCTTTTGCAAATGCCGGCAGACCCAGAGAGGGAAAGAGAGAGCGAGAGAGAGCGCGCGAGCGAGCGAGAGGGAGAGAGGCGAATGGATAGAAAGATAGAACTTGGATCCGATCTGCGACTGCGTTTGTAATTAATTACGAGGCGGTCCAAAACGGCGACGCACGCGCGAGCTCCGAATTCGACTTGAAGTTGGACTTGGTCTTGAATGTGGACTTCACGTAGTTAACTGCTAGCTGAGATGGCCAGGCGGCGATAAGGTGGCTGGGGCAATGGAGAGCTAGTCAAAGGATGCGCGCCGCGGCGGCTACTGCGATTACGCGACGAGGCAAGCAAAAGATAGCGATAAGGCAGTTGCAAGAGGCCTTTCGAGACACAGTTGAGATTATGCAATTTTGATTTGAAACACGCTATTTGGATGAGCCGGTCGCGATATGGCGCTTTAACGATCTCATGCAGCGGGCGCGTAAATCGAGAGAGTAGATTTTTAACTAACTATTTAGCCGATAATTTCCTTCCGGTTGCGCTTTTGCGTTTCAACTGAGCTTGAAAACTGTTTTGTTCGCCTGCCTGCCTCAGTTTTAGGTGCTCAACAGTCGGAGCAGCGGCGACGCTAGCGACGCTGGCGACGACGCATCGTGGGCCGATCATCGCCTTACTTAGACAGTCGTCTGTCGCCCAGTGTGACTGTGTGGGCAACTGTACATTTATATATATGTATGTGTGTACATGTGTACCTGCATGCAGCTAGCTGTCTCTGTCTAGCATACAAAGACAACAACCCCCGCATTTCAAGTGCTTTTCTCTGCTCGAGCCAAAACACTAAAAGACTGAGCTTCTATCTTGACACTAACACATACAAACACATTTAAGTTTCAGCTGACATACCAATAGTATGTATGTGTGTGTGTGTGTGTACACACATGTGGGTTTCTTAACTTCTAAGTAGGCTTTCTGTCATGGCGTCTGCCAGCCCACACAACTGTACACACAACTGTACGCGAATTGGCGCTGATCTCAGCCCTATGCCCGCCCCGCCCCTCTTAGGTGCCTGTCGGCCCGCTGCACTTGCGTCACACGCTGCAGTTGTTAAATAGTTAAAGTCAAATGTGTTCGAACTCACACCCACACACAAACTCACACACATACAAACTTACACTTGTTGCAAGCATTTTCAATGAATTCAAAAGTTCGTAAAGCTGTGCTAATCCTGCAAGCTTTCTGGGCGCGTGCATACCAAAAGCTCAACAGTTAAAAATAATACCAGCGAAAGCTCAAACTCACGAAAGCTTGCCGAAAACGAGCAAAGCTTTTTTTTTGCAAACGCGCTGCGCCCACAGCGAAATAACGTCGTCACCTACACGCCGAAGTCAGCGTCAGCGTCGGCGTCGGCGTCGCTGCTCATGTGGGTGGCTTCATTGATAAATTTGTGCTGCACTCTGCTGCCGCTCTCTGCCGCTCTCTGCTGCTGCTGCGGCTGCAGCTGGGCCAAGATTAACTGCAAATTGAATTGCAAAACTTTGCAGCTGTGCTCCTAGCAAAGAGTGAGAGAGATAAAGAGTGGGAGTGGGAGAACAGGAGAGCGGGAGAGAGCTGAGCAGCAAACAAAAAGCTGCGCTCCACTTTAAAAAACGTCATGGCTGCCTACCATGTGGGTGTGGATCATGCCCAGCATTAGACTCTTGACGAGGCTTTTGTGAATGAATTCCGTTGCCGTCTCTGTCTCTGTCACGACGGCGACAGAGATAGAGACAGAGGCAGCTGCTGCTGCCAACGCCCACCAAGGTAACGCTTTTCTCACACACCAATTGGATTTTAATCATATGCATAAATATGTACATACATACATAAGTATCTATTGTGCGGAACCCCCTCCCCCACCTCCCTACCTTTCAATAGACTTAAGTTGACTTCATTCACAAAATGCTTAAATATGGTAACTTGTAAATTAGTTCAAGTGCCCGTACACTGAGCGAAACGAAAGCTCGCTGCGCACTCAAGCAAATTAATTATACTTAGCTACAGCCCACACATCGATTTGCCATTTGTACTGTAGCATTAACTGTAATTGCTCATTCATACAATAAGTTATAAGAAATAACAATGAGTGTCAAACAAGTTAGAACGTTTTGCAGTCGGAAATTCACGACTGTCGTTTTCTCTTTTCCTCTAAAATAAAGTTTATATTTTTTTTGTGAGATTTTAAATTCTTTATTTTAATTATTTTAGTAGGTTCTCTTTACCTTACATTTTCATTATTATTATTCTTATAAGCAATAAATATATAAACTTAATTATTATATCAATATAATTTATTTTGTCAATTAATTTATTTACAATCAATCTTTAGATATTAAGTAAATTTTTTTAATATAAATACAATTTAATCTAAATTATGTCTTTTTAATGTATCGACTACACTAATTAACTTGACAATTGTCTTGTCTATATTTATATAAAGAAGTATTCGAAGTTCGGTATATTCAGAAAATAGAACTTAAAGTCGTGTGAATGTCACAAAGCTAATATCCTATTCAATTAGGAAACAAAGAATAAAAATAGCAACATTTTATTTAGCCTTATAGTATACATGATTAATAGACGATTTTATGTTTCTAATGTAAAGAAATTGTCGGAGTTTGGCAAAATATCATATATTTCAATAATGCAAACAATTTCAGCTTCTCGTTATTATGATTTTATATACCTTTAAAATTTTATAAGTATTGGGTACTCAGAACAGATTTAATTTAAAGAAATCCAAAATTTAAAAACACACCCGTTTGTAAACAAATTCAAAATATAATATAAACTTTTTTGATTTTCAAACAATCAGAACAAATGTCAATAGTTCAATGTAGTATTACAATTTGTACCATCTTACCAAGTTTGATCAAGTATTCAACATTTTTGTAGAAGAACATTGCAATGCTATTTAGCTTCCACGTGCCGTTATTTTCTTGTTATCCATTAATTTAATTGACATTTAAAAATCGCAAATATCACAACCAAAAAATATTAATAACTTAAAGTTCGTATTACCAATGTAATTATTCATATTTAAGTCATCATTAAAGAAATTTGTGCTTATTTAACCTGGTTAATCTGACCATGTAAATTTCTTTAAAACCATTTTAAATTCGCTTAAAACATCGCTTAATAAATTAATTGGATCTGCATAAGCTCCCGAAAGAGCAAACACCACAAATATTTTTGTTCTAGACAGTCACTTGAATATAAAATACCCTAAGATTTGATTACAATTATTAAGAGAGAGAAAAATTCTACCAAACATCCTAATTATACTAGGCAAGGAATAAAATTAAAAATAAGTTCATAACTAATATATTTAAATAATATTTTCATTATGTATTTTAATTATTATCTTAATTTAATTGTTATTATATAACGTTTTTGAAACTTGAAGGCTGGATATCTTTTTATCCTCTGCAAATATAAGAGCACATGTTGAAATTTTGACATAATAATAATCTTATGTACGCCAATAAATATATGGAAAATGGAGTATACTTACTGGCGCAGTTTTTGAACATTTGTGCGCCTATTATTCTTAACTGGTTTTAACAGTCGGTATATAAGGTTTGTGTTGCTATTCTATATTTAATATTTTTCTTACAAGATAATATAACATTTAGTCTTTTCTTTTAACTTTTAAGGTTAAGTAAGTGTTAGTTATGATTTCGATTAATTTAAGCCTACCTAAAGAGTCATAAAAAATATTCGCGTTATAAAGAAAATATTGCTGGAAAAGTAGCTTGAAATGGGCTTATTTTAATCAGATATTTTCAATTCAATCCGCAATACCTTATAAACGAATTATACAATTAAAAAAAAATGTTATCTTACTGGTTAAAAGACTATTTGATTACCTTTTTGATATAACATCATTAAACTATGTTCGAAGTTATTTTCACTTAACAAATGCTATCATTTTGAAAAGTCTAAAAATCTAGATTTTTTAATTGTCTCATATTTTTTTCAATATTTTATTTGGAATCAGTGACCAATTTAACATGTAAATTGACTCAGTATATAAATTGCTATTTTATTGTGATGCTGTTCTCAGTGTTCTACTAATAGAGACTGTGAGAATACCCTACGCTTATTATATTCTCATTATAGGGTATGAATATATGCAGATGTATCTCTTTTGTGGCATGCAAAAGTTTTCAACAGAAAACGCAGCTGGATTACGATTGGGAGTACTCATTAAAAAGGGACTCGTGGCTTTGGTTGCTGCCATTTGGCTGTCACTCACTCATCTACTCATTTACTCACTTATTCATTCATTTGCAGACATTTTACAAAGCGCGTTTCATTCATTAACATTGCTGTAAGTTGTTGTTGTTGTTGTTGTAGTTGGATTGTTGGTTGTTGCTTGATTGCTGGTTGTTGGTTGTTGGTTGCCCTAGACAACGTTTAACTCCTTGAATGCCAGGGCTATATTTAGTTGGCAGTCAGGGCCTTGTTAACAAACTGTTTATTTTTTTTAATTGAATTGCGTTTAACATTGGTGTTGTAGGCGTCTTTAGAAAGAGAGATACAAAGAGACAAACTCTTGGTCAATATGTGTATGTACCTACAACTCTCCCTCCACTTTCACCCGTATGCTGGTGGCCTATTGACTGATAATTTATCTAAAAATATACAATTTCTAAGTAGTCATAAATATGGAGATTTCAATTGGCCAGCAGTTTTTAGTGTGTGTGTGTTCGGCTTTATTTTCATCATCATCAAATATCGTCAGCATCTGTACCTGGAGACTTAAGAGTGCATAAGTATATGTATCTGATAGATGCATAGTGACACTTTTATTTGGCATTCGTTTGTGATTTATGATAACGCGCTCCATAAAGATCTATGCACATTTTATACGATAATCGTGCATAGTTTCATTGGTTTTATGCAAATTTTCTAGCCCGTCAAGCAAGTTTCATTTAAATTATATTTTTGATTATATATCTACCATATTTATTGGGCATTTTCTTTATTGTATGACATCAATTTATATTGTTTTATTGGTTTTTGATGGCAGCCACACAAGTTGAATGGTTTCGGTTACTTGATTTGGTTGTTTCTCTCAGATCTGTGAACATTGTATGCATATTTTTAAGAATTGTGCATATGCCAACGCTAGGAAATTTATAATTCCTCAATTAATAAATGTCTTTGCGAGTCGCCTCCCTTTTTGAGACGTGCGTAAAACGCCGAGCCCTTTTCTTAACCATAAA
The DNA here is from genome assembly GCA_035043045.1 of Hirtodrosophila alboralis. NCBI lineage: Eukaryota > Metazoa > Arthropoda > Insecta > Diptera > Drosophilidae > Hirtodrosophila > Hirtodrosophila alboralis. Next base: position 232,533 of record JAWNNH010000280.1, on the reverse strand, counting down.
TCTGTTTTATGGGCCAGAAAGCAAGAAGAATTTCCACCCAAAAAAATATTACAAAACTGCATAAAACTTCTATCAATTTTCAGACAACATTTGCAATTTCAATTAATGCAACGCCCCAATACCAAGATAACTATGTCAAATAAATCATGGACTTGGGCCAGACCAAGTTACCTTTGAGTTCTCTCTGTCTCTTGGTAAATGTCTCAGTTATGTGGCTTGGGAATGGGGACTGGCGTCAAGTTGCGCACTTCCTGCGGGTTTTCCTCCTTTTTGGTTTTTTTTTGAATAAAAAATTTAAATAAATAAATTGAGTTACCACCTCATGTCTGATCTTGAATGCTTGTCAACAAGTTGCATATTTTGGTGTCATATAATTGCCAGTTGTCATATGAGAGAAAAACCAAAATGCTATGGGTCCCATTTAGGAAAATTTCACCATTAACTCAATTGCCGGGCTCTATGCAAATGAATTTCCAACGTTTATGCCATCATAGTTCCATAGTTTACAACACAGTTCCAAAGAGACTCGTGTGTGTGATTGCCCCAGCGATTTCTCTATTAACTATAAGCAGGGTAAATAGGCAATTGACTTGAAATTGGCAATTATTTTTTTGTTTACCAGACTGCCAGAGCCATAGCCAAAGCTAAAGTCAAACCAAATCCAAAGATATACAGACAATTCACATGTGAATGGATGTATCTGTCTCCCATATGCCATTCGAGTTGTTGTTGCAACTCGTTGTTGTTGTTGCAGTTGCAGTTGTCTGCATTGGCAATACCTTCCAAACCCAAAGCACATTATGAATGAATAATGTATGAATGAAAATTGCATGCACGTGCCTTTAAGCTATAAAATGTTGCACTTTCTGTTAACCAAGTTTCAAGTTTTGTTGCCAGATAGTTGAAGATGCTCTGAGGATGTGTTGGTACTCAAGTTACCTCAGCTTAACCGATCAGATTTTTTATATTTGCAAATCTGACCAAGTTCGTCACCTAAGTCAAGCATTTAAGTGGGATCAGTGGAAGTCTTACAAATCATTTGCATTAATAGATCAGTGATGAGCAATCACATTTGAATTAATTTTTACTGACTAGTTGAGTTGAGTAATTAAATTGTTGTATATATTAATTTAAAATATAGTCTATAGTAGACACAGAGTGTGCTGAGTTTGAAAATAGTGCAACCAAAACATGTCAAATAAACTATTAAGCATATTTAAAATCTCAATAAAAAAAATAAATAAAAATAAATAAATAAAATAAAAATAAATAAAATAATTTATAGTTTAGAAAAATAAATATTTTCATTGTTATGACACATATCCTAAATATTTTAAAAATATTTACTAAAGGGATATAGTCTATTTTTTTTATTTTAATTTTCAATTTAATTTAATTTTTTTTTTTATTTATAAGAATATATAGAACAGGTTTCATTTAAATAATAAAAAGTGAAAAATTTTTTATTTATTTTTAAGTTGTCTCTATTTAGTTCTTTATTTAATAATTATTAATATATATTTATTTAACATGCTATTTATTAATTATTTAACCTACGATGAAAGGGGATTAAAAAACATCGTTGACATTATGAAGACAATATAATTTTTAAACTAAATATGTAAAGTAATAAACCAATCTCTTTTGATTTGGAAAAAGTTCTATTTCTTTAATTAATCTATATTTTTTGAAACCCTTTTAAATTCTTAGATAACAATCTGTAAGATCATCAATTTCTAATAGACTGAAGCTGAAATCTTTTTAATCATTCTTACTTGAATTTATTTTTCTAGTACGAGAAGATAATGAAATAATTAACATCCTGAAATGTTGTTGACATTAAATCCAGGCGCCCACATGTTGATTATAATGCAAACCAAGTTCGTCACCTAAGTCTTTTGTTTGTCAGCACCTGTGCTGATGTCTTCATTAGCGACAACAACTTTAACGCTGATGATAAGCGTTGTGTGATGATGGAAATCGGTTTTTAATAACCCACGGGCCACGGGCATTTAATTAATTGGGAACTAGGAAAAGTGGATCGATCTATTGTCAAATTTAAAGATGCACCAGGCTGCCGCAGTAGCCGAGCAATTTAAATGCAAATCTGATCTGAGCCAGATGAGAGTGCTTTACATCGTTAAGTTGGCGGCAAAAAGAAATTCAAATTCAATTTAAGCACTTCTTCTCTATTGTTAAATGCAGTTATTAGATTTGACAGTTTACAGTTGGCGATAGCTTTGATAAGTTGCCGCCACGGCTACTAAATTACTTCAAGTTGGGAATTATCAGAAGCTCATTTGATTTTCTGGTGCAGCCGCGTTGCAAGATGAAAGGCGGCGCGCGGCAATATCAATTAGCATTTTGATGCCACTACAAATGAGCGTATAGAACCAAAAATTGCCGCCATTGATAGCCAATTGATAGCACTTCATAAAGCAGCCGATCGTTTGTATTTTATAACATAGATTTAGTAGCAGTTCGTCGTTGCTTTTGACATTAGAGGCGGAGCGGTCACATTATTAAATCATTTCATTTCAATTTATGAAATGTCACGCGATTTTCGAAAGACTCGACTCAACTCGACCAATCAACTGGCATCCAACAGCGCCAGCTGTGACAATCTTGTGGTAATTAAGTTTTTTCAGTTTCTGCCAATTTGCAAAAATGCTGGCATTAATCAATGCGATCGCCGACAGGGATGCAGTTATTTGATTTGGCCCAAAAGCTAATGACAGCCCCAACAACATGCGACCAGTCAAAAACTACAACACTCGACATTCGACAACAGTCGACAACACGTCAACTTGTTTGGCAATAAAATTGTAAGCATTTATCTTGTAGTTTGTTGGCGTTTCTATGCCGCCGATGCCTTTGTGTATTGTTGCTTTATTTTTTGTATTTTTTTTATTTTTTTTATTTTTTTGTGTTGTGTTGTTTTCCAGTGCGTAGACAAAAATGGGCTTTTCTTTTTGCATTACAAAAGTATTGAGTTACCAAACGATTTGTCAACGTTTAGACCAAGCCGCAACATATGGAAGGGGTGGTGCGGTGCGGGGGCTTTAACCAGGCATTTTGTATGCTCGTAAAGATTTGTTGACACTTGCGTTGATGGTTTTTTTTTCTTGTATTTTTTTTTTTTTTTTTTTGGTGTTGTTTTGGCCATGCAAATTAGCAGACAAGAAGACCACCTGCATAGATCGAGTAGAGTTGTCTTTAAACGATGAGTTTAACAAAATGTACGTAATATATTATGTGACAAATAATCTCATCACTTAGTTCTGATGGTAGAGCTCTTTTCTCAGAAAAGTGAATTTCAAAGTATACAAAAAGAAGAACTTGAAAAGACATTTTCAAAACGATGGCAAGGACTTCAGAAGGTGTTAATACTAATCCTGCCCTTGCGCTGAAAATAAAACTTAAAATTAAAATATTTTTATAATTTATTCAAAATAATAATTGCCGCTATTAAGTGGCTAAAGATTAGGCGATAGATTGTAAATCTATTTATAGGAATTATTCTTCTTAAACAATAAATTTCGGTCTAGTGTTCAGCAATAATATCAAAAAGTAATTTTGAAAAATTAATTAAATTATTAACTGAGGCTTAAAGGGATTTCTATATATATTGTATTGACCGCTGTTAGTCTTATTAACTTAATGCCTTCTTTAAGTATTAGATTAGACAAATACACAAACTTTCGTAATGTATAACAATTTTTATTTAATTTATTAAAATTTCCAATTGCTTATCGATATCATTATTATTTACTTTTTCGCCATTTTATGTAAAATTCATAATTTTGTGCTACTACAGAAATAAATTTTAAACATATTTCTATACATGTTTATATTCATTTTAATAATCGCAATAAAAACATAATTTTATTCAATAATTAATGATATTTCTAAATATGTAGTTAATTAAATAAAACTTGCTTAAGAATTCGTAAACTAGAACATTTTCCCAAGGAAAATGCTCAAATTAAACAAAATTTTATTAAAGTTGAAATACTTAATTGCCTTAAATAAAGATTTCAGCCATTTCTCATTGAATGTGCTTTAATTACGGATGTCATATAATATTAAATTGATTTTTCAACATTTCTCACCGCTATCTCGGCATTTCAGTTCTTAAAATTAATAGTTTTAACTACCAAGTATTATTATATAGCTTGACGATCACTAATCATTTTGGGCTTTATTGGTTTCTTAAATCACACCGAACTGTTGATCAACTTTTCACATAAGCTGTCAACTCTTAAAACGGCAGCTACTCTATTCGTTTGGGGTATCAACTGGAACCCAATATCAAACGGGCCGCAGAGTCTTATCGGGGTATTTATGGGCCTGAGCGATCGCCTTTATCGGACACAGTGCACCACTTAAAGCGAAGCTTTAAATCGTCTAGTATATTTAATTTAATTATGCTAAAATGAATTCATTTCATTTCATTTAGTTTCGTTAACATCATCCATCCGCAAATCCATATAGTTATGGCTTTGAACGAATTGAAAACTTGGAACTTGTTCCAATTTCACCTCAAAATTCGTTACACATTTTGGAGTGCATGACGAATTGTGACCCTTTGTTCATGTTAAATATAATTAATAGAGAAATTAGGGACACATTTAGTCCAACTAGCGACTGTTTTTTTTTAATTGACCGCATCAGTTTTGGGCTTTAAGTGGTGCATTCCCCGATGCGCTACCCTGCAATTAGTCAATTAATGAAAAAGCCATAAATATACGGCTAACATTTCTTGATAGCCAAAAGGTCTCTCTCTCTGTCTCTCTCCGGCTCTGAAAGATCTCTGAAATGGCAACTGCAACAATCTCTGTTGGCCATAAATTAATAGTCCATTATTTCCAAATTTTGTCCACTTCAAACTGTCGTCGCCAAGTCGCCGGCTGCTTCGTTTGCATTTTAATCTCTCTGGCATGGGGCCACAAATTAGTCCAGTGCTGACTTTGTGTTGACTTGTCAGTGCGGCCAATAACTTAGACTGCGCTGTGAATGCTGTCACGTAATGGAAAATGAAAGCAATGAAGCTTTTCTGATTTTCGTATTTCTTTTTTTTTTGGAAAATTATGTAAATAATTTTGGGTTTGATCATTTTTCAAAATTGCTTAATTTCCTCGCATGCAACGAACCAACAGCAACGCATATTGTGCACTAGGGATGGGCAAAAAGCCCAATGATACCCTGGACAGGATAATATTGAGAGTTTAGACTCAGGAACTTTATGAAGTAACTTTTACAATTAGGATAGAGGCCATAATGCAATAAATATATAAATTAGTTTTTAATTGTGAAAGAGGGCATTTGTTCTGATCTTTTTTGTAATATAATAAACCTGATTAAAATTAGTATTCATTATTTTTCTATAGCGACTCTAGATATGAGTAATATCAAAAAATTTACATTTTTATATAAACAATGTACAGCAGATAATGCATTTAAATTAAAATATTTATCTTTAAACTATTTTATCATATGACATCATCATTTTGTTTTTCCAGATTTTCTATTCCATTGATTTAGAATATTACATTAATTTCATAGAAAAATCTTTTTTTGTGAAGATAGATTTAAAATTATAATTCAATAAATTGATTTGTTGTAACAATTTATTGTTTATATAAACTTTTTATTTTTATTTAAGATTATAATTGAAGTGCAAGTATAGGAGCTAGATTTTTAATATAATTAATTTACTTCATTCTAAGATCACGTTTAATAGTTTACAAAGAACTTAAATAAATTTGTTAAAAAAATCTATTGGTTTACACTCTTCTTACATTTATGGGGTTTTAAATTTGCAAATTTATAAATAATTTTTAAACAGCTTACAACAGTATTAGAATAATTTAAAAAATATATTTCTTATATTTTTGCAAGTGGGTTAAAAAGCCCGTTTGTGATTCATTTTTAAGAATCAGCGAGACAGTGAAAAAATAATTTAATTGTAAGTTTAGTTTTATATATTTTGAATATATAATTTAAAATCTTTATTTATCTATTTCTCTTTGTGATATAAATTTTATAGAATTACACTGTGCAACAGCATTTTGTATACCGGCCATTTTAGAGTCAAATTTTATGTAAAATGAATCGTTGATTCCGAAAAAAAATTGTGAAAAAAAGATTGCATGGACCCTTTTTGAGATAAACTAAAAAAAACTTCAAAAAGGCAGCTTTGGTAATCTGAAAATAACTCCGAACATATTTTAATTATATTAAAGGTGATTATCTTTTTTTATTGGTAATAAAATGGCCTATCAATCTGCCATACAACAATTTTTAATTTGATTATTCGTTTAGAACTTAAGAATTAAAATGAAAATTTTGCCTTTAAATATGCCCATATTAAAGAAAGCTATTTTTTGTGCAATTTTTTTTCGAAAACTAGAATTTTGGTCTTTTGTATCACTATTTGGATCTGTATGTTTACTAATTTTAAAATAAATAAAAAAATGTTTTATATATCGGTCAGCAAATGTAAAATTAATTAGCCCAAAAGTCTAGTGTTGTGTAAAAATCGCTTTTTAGGGGTTCATTGATATAAAATAACTAACAACAATTAAAAATGATTGATTAATGACCACAGATTATGTTTAAATTATTATAGAATTATATTACATAAATATGTTTTAGTTATTATAGAATTTTTAATTCAATTTGTATATCAATATTTATTTTTATTAGTATTTGATTAATTATTATAAATAAAATTTCTTTTATATTATTATTTAACTTTTTTATTATTACGTAATATTTATAATAACTTTAAAATATTCTAAGCCTCTTTAATTATTTCCAGATCTTAGGGCATAATTTTGTCTTGTGTTAAATGTGTATTTCCAAAGTTGTATTTCGCATTCCACATATGAATTCCATATGGGCTCTGTCCGAGCCGTGCCCAACCCTGGAGTTTGAGGTCCAAGTGGCCACTCCAGCAGCGACTGGACGCAGTTGAAAACGCTTTGGGCACTTTGCGAACTCATTTTCCGACTCAATCAAATCAAATAATTTATGCCTTGCAAAATGAACTGGCCAAGTGAGTGGAGGTCATGCTGTTGCCAATGATTGTGTGTGTATGAGGCTGAGAGATGAGAGAGCTAAGGCCCAAAGCACAGTTAAATCTCTTGGCTTGGCCATAAAATGTGTTGATTTTTCCATTTGCCAAAGCAAAAGACGACGAGGGGCCCTAAAGCGCTGCAATGAGTATAAATAAGAGAGCTCGAGACACTTGCGGAAAATTGCCTGAGAGGGGTTAAGGGGAATAACAAAAAAAACTCTATTGGGATAAATTTTTTTTGCGTGTTCATTTATTATCAAATATTTACAATGCAAATTATACATATACAATTCATAGATTAATTACAATAAAAGTAGAGTCTAACGCCTATATAAAGTCAAACTCGAATCCATCCTCCTGGTATTCAAAGTCGCTGCTATCGCAGGTAACCTGAACATATTTGTTGCAACGCCAATTGTGATACTCATTGGGATGCATTGTTACCCACATTAGATCGCTAAACACCTGCAACGGCTTAGGATTGCGATCCCGGCTGCGAATATAGTGGAGCTTCATCAGTTTGTCCGCAGTGCTATGATAGGCATTCAGGCCGAGCTGTGTCAACTGTGGACACTCGCCGACAAGTTCCATGAGCTGAGCTTCACGCACCACCTCCCAGCCGCTGAAACTGAGCACCTGCATCTGTTCGCATGGAATGTGACGGCGATCCAGGAAGAACTCATCGTGGAACCAATTCTCAACGACCAGAGAGCGTAACTTGGGCAGCTCAAGGATCAGACTTTGTTGCCAGCGTGCTGGCAGCTGGATAACCTCATTGTTGAGGGCAATGCGTGTGATGAACTCACTCTTGGCCACAATGATCTGCTGGAAGATGGTCTCCTGGTCGGCATGTAGCTGACGAGAGTCATCAAAGCGTATGCCGAGCTTACGTAGCTTGGGCAGCTGCAGCACCTGGGACAGCATATCCTCCACGCTGCTTAAATTGATCTTGAGCACCTCCAGATTGGGCAGTTTGATGTCATACAGACGCACGTTGCTGTCAAATGTATCGGTAATGTCCAGGACACGTAACTGTGTCATGTTCAGGCAGATCTCCTGCATCCAACGGCTGTCCAGTGGCACGGAATGATACATGGACTTGAAGACGAGCTGTTCCAGCTTCCTGAATCCACGCATATAGACCCCAGATAGATTCATGCAGCTGGTCAATCGCTTCAGATTTGGCAACATTGCTGTGAGATCACGTATGTCATCATCCACCATGGTATTGGGATTGCCAGCGAAGACACAACTTTCAATATTGGGAAAGTGTGTAATGTTGATGTCGCACAAATGTCTGATGTAGGTATAGAACTCGGCAAAGGAGCCGATACCATCCTCGTGCACATGCAGCTCAGTAAAACGATCAGCCATGTTCTCCATGAAGAACACGTAGTCTTCAATATCCAGAAGGCCCAGAAATGCGGTATTTGGACCGACAACGCGAAAATGCCAACGTTTCTCCCATATTTTCAAGATTTGTGGTAGAAACTGGGGATAGGTACGTGCCATTCTCACCTGATCGCAGAAGCAATCGATGTGCTCAAAGATTTGTTCAAAGAAAATCTCATGCAAGTTGTCAATATAGTTGGGAGGATTCGGCACCTTCTTCTTCTTTTGTGCCTCCAAGGCGTTCTTGTAGAATTTATTTTGTAGCATATTGCTTAGTTTAATATTTCGAAATAAGTATCTCAAAAATTTCACTTGAATATATTCGATGTTACTGCTTTGGTAGCTTTCTGTTGAATGTGCTGCAGTTGCTGAAAATTGATGCATTATATATTGTTCCAGGTAGTCAACTCAGTATATACAGGTAACGCAGGCATTTCAGGTAATCCTGGCGCTTTAAGGAACTTCACAATATATCTATTATAAGGTTTAATCCTCGCGGCAGCTGCGTTATGGAAAAGTTCCTGTGAAAGTGTTGACACTAAGGGCGCAGGTAAGTTTACTTACTTAACATAGTTGTCAGGTAACACAGGTAGACTGCTTTGGCCTGCGAGATTCGTGCCTTCAACATAAATTGCACTACAGTGCATGCAATTTGTACACGTACGTAGTGCGTCTTATCTGTACAGTTATCGTCGTCTAGTTTGCATATTACACGACTCTAGACGTGTAAGTTTCAGCTCCTTGGCCGGATGCGCAAATGCAAACGTGGTCAAGATTTTTGGCTTGTTTGTTTCGCTTTCCTAGAAAATTGCAGATAACAGCAACAACAACAACAGCAACAAAATTGACATAGAGAGGAATAGAACAGCAAACAAAAAATACTTTATTTTAGTTACAAAGTTACTCTTCTTTAGTTCTTTTAGTTTTTTGTGCTATTGTATAGTAATGTAGCAAATTGCAAGAACTGGACGATATTTATGTCTCTTTTACTTTGTCACAAATATTTTAAAGATATTTTGATAAAAAGTAACTGTGAATAAAGGAGCTTGATGATATATTGTCACTCTCCCAATATTTTATCCCATATTTTATCACTGTCTTGATATTATGTCGCTGCCCTGATATTTTGTCTCAGTATTATATGGGTTTTCTCCTGATTTTTTTTATATTTCTACCCTTACATTAGGGTTTTATAAGTTTGCCATTTTTAGGGGTTTCTCCTGATTTTTTGTATATTTCTACCCTTGCATTAAGGTATTATAAGTTTGTCAGGTGAAACGCATAGACGAAAGCGATCCGATCCCATAAAATATATGTTCTCTTGGTTCTTTCCGTTGCATGTACTTTACATATGTTAGAATCAACCAGATAGGAACACTTTATCATATAGCCGCCATAGGAACAATTGGTGGAAAATTGAAAGTTTTTAGATATACTTTAACTTAATGATTAATTAAAATCTTTCAGCGACATTTTTTTCTTAGCAGCCGGTTGTCACTGTGGCAGAAAAATCACAGTATACGAATAGATTTAAAAAAATCATTTTTATCGAAAAAAAAGATGCTCCAACCCTTGAAAACGAGAAAAGCTGATTTAAATCAAAAACCATAGAAAATTCACACTTTTGATGCTTGGGTCAATGTCATAAAGCAAAAAGAGTTTTGATGCCTCCATTTTTACACCCTGTATATATTAAAATTACGATATGGAGCATAAATTAATAAATTTGCTCAAATAAACATTAATATACACATAATTGATTGAAAATTTGTTAACAATTATTTTTTGAAAATTGGTGCAGAGGAAACTCATTGAATGCCTGGCCATTAAAGTCCAAGGATTATAATGATAAAAAAAAATAAATAATAATAAGGAAAATACCAAATATTTACTAAACATATAAATATGTATGTATATGTATCATTTAAAAAGTTGTTTCAACTCATTTTGTAATATATAGCTAAACTATTAATTAAGTGTAAAAAAGTGGTTTGAAAACCTATTCTTAATAATTCCAGTTTTTGAGGATATCTTCAGAAATTCAAGTATGCAGAAATACTATACTCGAATAGGGCTACAAAATAGCGTCAATACCCAAAGATTAAAAACTGTTGCACAGTGTAATCAAAGCTATGGCCTGCTGTTTTGTCAGCAGCTTAGCGAGTGATTAGAGCTCCAAATGACAATGAGATTGAGAATGAGAATCAGAATCAGAATGAGAATGAGAATGGGGATGCCTGCATGTTCACACCAAGAACTGTCAGACAATAACCATTGATAACTGAGCATATTTCTATATATAGTTAAGTTAACCCTAAGTTTGCCTGCCGTTTGTCAATTGTCGAGAAGTTGCCTTTGTTGGAGCTAATGGCATTGTTGTCAACTTGTGTGTGTATCGCCTGTCAAAGCATAAAACTCTGACTAGACAATGATCTCTGCCCCCCAACCCTGAGCGATGGGTCTATCCACATAATGCACATTTACTACTATGTCCGGGATATGGTGAAAATATTTTCGTTGTTCATATTTTTCAACAAATTTCATTGAGCCAAGTATTCTTTAGTTTTGTATTTTTTTTTTTGTGATTTGGTTTGGGAAAGCTGTTTCACACGGCTCGTGATGCAAATGCACTTGTCTTTCTGACTGGTCTGGTCTGGACTGGGCTTGGGGATTGGATACCGATTCCGAATCCAATTTGGGTCTTGTCTTGGGTTGATTTGGTTATTTGGCTGTCTTATCTCAGATCAGTGTCGATCAAATGCGGCAGACGAATTGTGAAACATGACGTACGATATTACGATATATATATATAAACTTTTATATATATATATATTTGTTTGTATGTAAGAGAAGTCAACTTTAGCTCGCTCGAGACTGTTTTAATAATTTTGACGTAATCACATCACAACAATCTGCCTTTGGAGTCTTAGCTTTGTCTTTTGTGCTCTTTGGACAGAGTCTGTGTCTGGGCTGTTGAGTCTTGAATCTCTCAAGTGGACAATTTTTTGTTTTTTCACGAATTGCCCGGCGAACGTTTGTGATTTGTTCATTTAAATGAATTACAATATTTTATCTTTAAACGGAGATCGTTGCCATGACACACAAATGAAGCTTTCCAAGAGGTTTGGCCTGCCTACCTCAGGTAAACCAAAAAGTTAAGAACTTTCCAGCCAGCTGCTGTATTTAGGTATTTAAGGGTATTCTCTGAAATTTCAATAGTCATAAAAGCCGCATGAGTATTGGCCCATCTCTGATCCTCGACAGCTGCGGTCGCTTTATGGCCACGTTTGGCAGGTAAAGTGCGCTGGCCAAATTATTTCACACCTCCAGACATGATCTTCATGATCTGTCCAGAAGCAGAAGCAGAAGCAGCTGAGGCAAAATGAAGTGCACGTTTTTAATTCATTTGTTCTAAAACTTAATCAGCCAAAGTGCGAACTGCGAACTGTGAACGCGCGCTCCAACTGCAAAAGAGCACTCCTCCGCCATGGAGGATGACAAGAAGTCGTGATTGCGCAACTCATAACTCACAAACAAGGCTCCAAGTTGAACTTGACTACTGTGGTTAGCCCATAGGGAAAGGTAAGCTGCAACATTGGACGGGGCACTTCACACCACACCACACCAAATGGCAAATGGTAAATGGCAAATGGCAGAAGTTGGGGAATGGCGAATGGTGGCAACTTCTTTTTTTTTTGCTTACATTGTTTAATTAAAAACGATGCCGTTGCCACGTACTGAAGACGATGTCCATGACAACGTTGTCTACCATGACGATGAGAGACTCAAGTTGCAACAGTTGGGGCGGGTGCTGCGGCTGTTGCTGAGACTGAGGCCGAAGCAACATCTTTGAGCCTCTCAAGTGACTCAAAAGGACGACACGTTTTAGCTTCTGTGCAAAGCTGTTTGTTAGTTGCGCAGTAGCAACAACAGCAGCCTCAAGAGGCAACAACAGCAACTGCAACAACAGCAACTGCAACAACAGCAACAACTGCAACTGCAACGGCAACACACACGAGCGCGCCACTTGCCACAATTACTGGCGAGGGGCAGTAGGATCTACGGCTGCTTAATTTTAAAGGCTGCCTGCGATTATATTGCTCCAGAAATGTACGAAAATGCATGTGCTTGTACACTTCAATAGAGTATATTAACTTTATGCTGCTGTTTGTTACATATTGCATTATTATTGTGTTGCAATAATAGTCTGAAACTTTATTTAGCTATTGAATTTGAGTTTACTTGATATTTTCTTCTATAACGTTTGATGAATTATTGCAACAGAATTAGAATAGTTTAAGACCTTTTTTAAATAAAAATTATGAATTAATTATAAACTTAAGCGTTCAATTAAATGTGACTAATTATTAAGCAAAAAAAAAAAAAATTAGTTACTTAGACAATCTTTTTTTAATTTATTTTTTTCTTAATTTATTTTTTTTGCTTTATTACTACTTTAAATACTAATGTTGTACTGATTGTTGTTCTAGTATCGTACAGAGCTTCATTATTAATTATTAATATTTATTATAGCATTTCAATTGTAACATATTTTTTTTTTGATTGTTTAATAAATTTGTTGAGCGTAAAAATATAATTTAAAATGATACAAAGAAAATCAGGGCAGAAAACCCTTACAGATAATTTAAAGAATAATAATTAAATAAACTTTACTGTATGAATTAACAATACAAATTTGCCATTAATTTTTATTATTAATTTTTATTTTATTATTTTTTATTTGAATTTGCAATTTAATTATTTCATTAACATTAATTATATTTTTTGCTGGGTCAAAACTAAGATTTTTGTTTGATTTATTGAAAAATTTTATAAATTATTTTTATATCACAATTTTTATATTAAAAAAATGTATTGAAAAAGTAAATAAATTATTTTTATATCACAATTTATATATTTAAATAATTAGAAGAATTGCGATCCCTGGTTTTTACAGCTTTATAACTTTGCAAACCTATTTTATTCTGCCACAAGACATTGTTTTTCTTTTATTATTATTTAAAATTCTTTTAGAGGACAATCATAAATTAAATTATGCTAGAATTAAACAGTTTAACTCAGCTAACATATTTATGAATAAATCTATTTTTACCTCCTAATTTTATATTAGATGCTTACTCTATCATTAAACTAAGCACTGCCACAACATGCAACAAATGAAAAAAATTTTAAGATTCATAGCATAATCCATATATATTTCTAGAATAATAAATATTAATTTTAAATTTGTAGAGTATAAGAATTTGAGTTTGTTTTAAATTTAACTGATCTACTCAGCGCGTGTATTTATAATTCGCGAATCATGTTGCATTGTTCGGGGCTGCTGCTGCTGCTGCGGCTGCGGCTGCTGTTGGTGATGATGAGGAGCTTCACTTTTATGGCCAGTGGCAATGATGGGGCACATTTTGAGATGTTTGCTCTCGACTCGGAATTGGAGTTGGGGCAGAGGCTGGGATAGGGACTGGGATTGGGGCTAGTGTTGGTCTTGGTGCTCGAACTCGGCTCCTGTATGGCTTGCCTTTAACAATGACAATTGTTAGCGCTGCGCCTGATTATTTTGACTTGATAACGAGCTAAACAATAAAAACAAACTGAAGCTGATGCTGCAGCTATATAGCTGAACAACTGAACAACTATGGCAAGTCATGTTTATCAGGAGAAGACGAGAAGAAGGACAGGACTCGTCTACCTTATGTCCGCTGTTTTGTAATCAATTTGAATGCCATGAGTTTTGAATCAGAGTTTTTTCTTAGTTTGGTGTTTTGGGGCGTCTGTTTGTTGCCTATTTGTTGTGATTTCTTAAGTTGTTGCAATTATGTTCAGACTGATTGTTTGTTGTTATAGCTGATGTATCAACATAAAAGCGAAAACAAACAAAAACACACAACAGACCCCGAAAACATCAAATTAACATTTGCGCTGTAAATTATATTTTATTTTGCCACTTTAATGATTGTACTTAAGACATTCAAGATCACTTTTGTAGCCAAACTCTTTCTTTAGCCTGGCCGTAAATAGCCCAAACAATAAGCGACTAACTAACGCTACAAGCCATTTCCCCTCCCCCGTCAAACTGATGATGCGTAACAAAATGTGGAGTTACTACCATTTGGCTACCAAATGCTCCAGTCTATTTATGATCTCTCAACTCAGTCTTATTCCATTGTTGGCCAGGCTATTAACATAAGAATGCAACCTGCGGAAGGCCTCATCTGGTAGCCCCCAAAGCCTCTACACCGCACCCATAACAAATGTTCCACAGTCATAAAAACTGAACCAAAAGAAATGCAACCGAATACAAACGGAGCACTTGATGTCTCTAGAATGGAGACTCCAGACTCTAGGCTTTGTCTATTGTTAATATGAAATTTATTTGAAATAGATTTTATTGCAAATAGTTTTGGTAGCGACTAAAAATGTTAAGGCTTCTGAATACGTTAACCCTTTTGAGATTTTCTTAATACTTAGTCGATTTAATTACTATAATGATCCATTAAAAATGTATAAAAGAGGGATTATAAAACTGTGCAGATGGCGGATTTTCCCATAATATATATACTTTTGATCATCATCTAACTTGAACTCTTAGCTTCAACACACAAAACTGTGTCAAAACTGAACCTTTCGCCTATAATAATATTACAGAGTATTGTGCGTATTGACTTAGGATAACAATAGTAGACCTTTTCTGCTTTATATGTATATACAAAAGGATGAGAAATTGTGATTTTATAGCTTGTTAATTGGGAAGAAAATATAAACAAAATCCCCGTAATTTTTACGTGTTATTTAATTAAAATCTAATCTGTCAAAAAGGAGAAAAAAAAACAAGAAAATATTTAACTTCTAAAAATAAGTTATAATTAAAAATCAACTTAGTAAAGAGAAAAAATCAGAACCAGAACGATATTACACTTGGGAAATTAGTTATATATTAATGAGTTAGAAATCCAGGGAAACCCATTTTTATTATTAACTTTTCCCTTAAATAGTAACTGCTTTTTCGAACTTTCCAGAACCACACTTACATTTAAGTAAGGATTTTAGTTCCAGGCTTAGTATGTCTTCCTCGTAGTAGGGAATACTCGGCTATTCCTCGTTGTTCGATCTGCATTTAAACTTCTGAAAAGATTTTAAAACGATGCTTTTCTATTACGTTATCAGCCTCAAATCATCTGCTCTCTCTCTTTTTTCTCCTCAATATAATAATCTGATCGTTTTCAATTACTTATACCCACAGAAAGAACTATCAAATAATCTCTAGGGACCGCACAGACCGTTGCCCTAACATAGCTTCACTCATCATTGTACACTTGACTTGAACTTTCAGTCAATTCATAAATCAACAAATCATTAATTTTTCACTCAATGCCCCCTCCCAAGGTACGCTTCATGCTCGACTTGGAAATGGAATAGGGCTCGAAAAGACCCCTAGACCCAACGACCCTTTTGTTTCTTCAGGCCGTATTCACAGTGGGAAATCTTTGCTCCCACAATTAATCAAGTGCTTGTTGAGCAATGATTTGGAACCGCAACACACCCAGTTAATTTGTTTATTGATCTATTGTGCTGTATTCTGTGGCAATAACTTAACATGCTAATTAAAATTGCATCGCTGGTCAGTTCACATGGTAAATCATTCGCTTCGCCTCGCTTCGGTTCACCTGTGACCCCCACACAAGTGGTTCTTAGGGCCAACTTGTTGCTGTTCTTGGCTTATATCCTGTCGGTGTTTATGATTCGCATTCAAAGGAAGATCGCGGCATGCAAAGTAAGTTCTC
The DNA here is from genome assembly GCA_035043045.1 of Hirtodrosophila alboralis. Taxonomy (NCBI): domain Eukaryota; kingdom Metazoa; phylum Arthropoda; class Insecta; order Diptera; family Drosophilidae; genus Hirtodrosophila; species Hirtodrosophila alboralis. Next base: position 216,258 of record JAWNNH010000280.1, on the reverse strand, counting down.
TTATCGTCGTTTCTTCATAAATATCTGTGCAGGCGATAGCGCTCACACTATTTATTATACAAACATATTGTAGCTGCTGTGCTTATCGTTACATATGATCAGGGCGCAGATTCCGATCCTCGGAGACGTTGCCAACTTTTGATCGTCGATCGTCGATCGTTTCGATCGCTTCGATCGCCGATTGATTGATAATAGCACGAAATGCTGTTGTAAACGGGTTAACTGAAAAGTAAACAGAAAACTCATTAACGCAATAATTAAGACGACAACAAGGTTTTTAAGATAACCAGCAAACGACATGCCACAGCTGAGCTGAGGGTTTAGGCCATGTCCGTAGTTGCAGCTTGATCTTGGCCAGACTCTTTGACGCTGACGCGCTGCTTAGGCATTTGTCCTGCGCCACAAGACTGTGTCTGTGTACCTGCTCTCAGTCCAGATGTGATAATGATAAAGGGCTGCTACATCAATCGCTGACAGTTGGGCTACCACACTTTTCATTTGCCTGACTGCCTGACTGCTGCCTGGTTGCCTGTTCCCTAAACCCCGGATCAACCAATCTTCAGTCTTAGGCACTCTCCGCCATCTCCTACTCCTCAACGTCTTTTCCTCGATGCGTAAGTACCACTTCACGCTCTCCGATGCCTGACTGTGATAAGATATACTGGTTTTCGCCTTGCAGCGCGAGATATTTATTGTGAAATTGATTTTTTATTACACTGTCACATTTGGCCGGTACCAAAGATCGCCAGAAAGGCGATCGCACACATTCCTCTGGCCTCTCTGTTTCTGTCTCCGTCTCTGTCTCAGTCTCAGTTACAGTCCGGATTTTAGTCTTTAGCTCTGTCTCAAGACCGCATTCAAGACCAGCAGCAGGCGGGCAATTTTACGCTTCATTTAGCGTGACGTTTAATTGGAAGTTGCTACGTTCCGTTGTAGAGTTGCCAGGTGATCACCAGGTGATTCTCAAGATGCAATTGATCGATTGTTGCGTTTGTTTAATTGATTTTTGTTTTGACTCGCACTTGGATATGAATATGAATGCATGACTGTCGAAAATGTGTCTAAGAAACTGCCTGATCATGGCAATTAAAAGAACATGATCAGTGATCACAGCTAAGAGAGCAGCCTAAAAGAGAGTGAGAGAAAGAGAGTTGTCTTTGTCTTTTTTACTCGCCCTCCCCTTACTTACTTAGCTGAAGGCACCTCCTGGCGTTATTTAATTATGGCGCTGATAACATTCCGCGTAGATGGTGGCAATTATTCATCGAGGCAGCCATAAGGAGGATCTGTTGGGCAGATCGGTAGCAATCCTCCAGCTAGACGCAATAAATAAACCAACATGATAAATGGCGCGCCCGTTTTTAAATGTATTTTAAATGCAATTCGAATGTGGCAATGGGTAGCCCATTGGAGACGACGATGAAGACGGCGGCGGCGCCTGTTGCAGCTCATTACGAGGATAATTTATGATGTCCAAGTGTGAAGGACGCTGCCGGACAAGTGAAATCTGCCAAAGGGAATACAAAAAAAAATAACTTCAGTACAAAGTGGCAAAATCAAAGTAAGTTGAAAGATCCGTATGAATATGTATATACATAGAACCCTAAAAAAGGGTTGGACATTGTAAATTATCACTGAAAGTCAGATGAAAGCCTGATGAGAAGGTAACATCCGAATTATTCCGATATATCGTTTAATATATGTGCTATCGAAGAATGTATACTTAAGCAACTAAATACAGAATAATTACGAATACTTGAAATCCAATTTAATCGTGGCAAATAAATGACAGCTTTAACATGCGTCACATTTCATTTTAACAACTTAATTAGATTGCAAATAAGTCACCCAGTTGTGGCACTTGCCACAGGGCTAAGTTTGGTGGCATCCACTTGGCGCCAGCGTTGACAAATGCCTGGGTGGTAAATGCCACCACAAAAAATAAAAAGGGAAACACAATTCCCTTAAGTTATGATCCCCCTCGTTCGAATAATGCAACTGAATCGCTACAGTTGTTTATGGCTTGGCACTTATAATCATATAATTAAAATGATATCAATGCTATCACAAGGGGGGAATATTTCACATTTCTTCGTTGATTGTTGAAATATTTATTTCTAGGGATTAGTTGGTACTTGGTTTATAAGGGGATAATAAATATATATTGTAGTTCTCTTTTAAATCATTTTACAAGGTCATTTTAGAATTTGTGTTTTAATTTTTTATATAATGCAAAATTGAAAGTGTTGGGCCATAAATGATTTATAAACATTTTTCAGTGCAATATTTTAATATTTTTTTTTTAAAAGATTTATATACCAAATCATTAAAAAACCTACGGACGAGAATGTTTTGCTTTAAGATAACTACTTATATTTATAGCTTCCACCAAAATATAAAGGCTATAATCATTATATGAAAATTTCTAATAAACTCCTTTAAAAAAAACTATTTTTATGACTAAAAATGTCTATAGATTGAACTACTAATCAGAAGTAAAATTTTTATGATAATTATATAGAGAAATATCTAAGTAAATATCATGTATTTTACTATACAATATCGAGCCTTGAATAACTAATCTTTATATATTTATTTTATGCTTATATATATTGTAAAGATAAATTTAAAGATCAAGAAATCAAGAAAAGAAATTTAAATCAAATAAAATAATAATAATAATAAAAATAGTAATTGGGTTAAAATTGATTATTTAATTATTATTAATAAATTAAGACTAATTTAAAGAAAATATATTGTAAGTCAAATTAAATTTAAGTTAAAAAATGATTAATTAATATGTCAGCAATCTGGTTCTTAGTGAATGCCCTAATTTCTAAATTTCACTTAAAGCAATAAAAAATGCAATATCTATGAATTGTTCTGAATCTTTAAAATCTATGAAAATTAAGGCATAGATTGTGATTAATTATAATTAACCAAGTTTCAATATAATGCATAAAATATATTATTTTTTTCTGTGTATAAACACTAAAATAAATTTGTTCATTTTTACTGATTGCAATAACTATGAATTATTCTAAATCTTGAAAATCTTAAAATTAAGACATATATGGTGATTAATAATAATTTTAGGCAAGGTTCAATAATATACATTAAATGCATGATTTTATTCTTACTAAAATACATTTTATAATTAAAAATTATTAAAAGAAAACTTGCACTAGTTTGACAGATTTGTTGTTGACATTCCTTTGTTTCTCGTCGTGTTTTGTAGTCTTCGATAACTGGCGCCAAATATGAAATAGATATCTTTTAAATTGCTGCTGTTTCCTAAACAGTTTTTAAATGAGCTTAAAATCAGTGCAATCTTGTATTTATTTACAATATTTTCTAATCAGTTCATGCTGTTTTTAACTTTACATGTGTATAAATTGATGCATTATTTAAACTTTTATCGCTTTATAAAATATGCGTTATTATCTAAACATTATAAAGAAATTTATTTTTTTTTTTTTTGTGTATATTTTGTTGTCACCTGCTGTTTATGTACCAAAATCAGCATCTAATTGTGAACTGCCCAGATTCCGCCCAAAATTTCCAGCTCTGTTTGTGGCTGATGGTGCTCCATACATAAATTAACAGACGCTTTGCTCCAAATAAACTGACATAATTGCCGTTGAATTTATGGGGTTTGGACCCCAGGGATTTTTGGTTTTTTTTGTTTTTTGTATTTTTCATCGGACACGTTAAGACAAAGGCAAAGTGTCAAAGCAAGTCATTAGGGCTACAAGTTTTTCATTGGCCCTCGAAAATGTATTCTGAGAGAGAGAGAGAAATGCAATTAATTAAGCATTCCTATGAATCTGTGCATTGTTTCGTTATTCGAATATATTTTTTGAAATTTTTCACTTTGTCGCCACATTGAGTTCAAGATGCCGACGCTGTGATAACGTTAGATGCGATAAAAATCTGATCAAATTATAAAGTTTTACTTAATTTCTCGTTTAGGGGTTTCTACGGCAACTGTGGCCTCAATATGACAATTTGAAAATAAATTGGCCCTCCTATATACTATATATATATATATGTATTAGGAAATTCACATTTATGTTGGCTGTGGCAATTTTCGCTAGCTAATTTGCCAATTTTGAAGCACGCCAAGTGAGATTGATCATAAAAATTGATTTTCTTAAAGTCGTGACGCCAATTGAATTCAATTGCCATGAAGAAGGTGTTGGTTCGGTACGCCTAAGTTGCTCCAGCCATGACTTAGTGATTTGCTTGTCATATAAATATGTTTGATTTGGGTTTTTGGATGCCAGAGATTTATGAGTGCCATGGAGAGGCCTAGCAGGCCATAGATCAACTTTGGAATGCTCCAGCACTATTTCTGGAATGTCACAGAAATGGGCATTATGACGAACTAAGTCGCGATAATGAGCTTGGAAATGCATAAAACATAGGCAAATCTTTATGACAGGGCATAGTTAAACAGATTTCTGGGTTTGTTCTGTTTTTTTTTGCCCAAAGGGGGGGGCGAGATTTTACACTCTACATTCAATATACGACATTCTATATAGTAAACGCTTACAAGCACTCCCATAAAATAATTAAAACTTGAACAAAACCTTAGACAATAGGCCAGACTGGATAGTTCAAGTTGGTTTTGTTGTGGTTGATCATTAAGCTGATGTTTTTGGAGCTGTACCCGCATTGTAGACACGACGTTAACAAGCGTGTTATAGTTTTCTAATGAAGTCATTTTGGGTTTTTCTAATTAGGAGCTGTCGTACGGTGTGTTTTTTGATATTTGGGGCCTTTTTGGGATCTCTCTCAATAGCTCGATATATTGGACTGTTTGACTATTCGATCGCTTTCTAATTAATGAACGAACATGTCATCAGTTTCTGGTACATGAATGTTGCCTCGAGGCATTTATATGCATTTATTGCTATACTCTGTGTTATATTTTGAATTTTTATGGGCTTTTAACAAGATTCGGGCTCAAAAGACGTTGCATAAACTGCACTTTTATGCCAGTTAATAACTTTATTAGAGAAAAACGCTCGGTTCGCTTTAATGTTCGTGTATGTTTGTTGAACGAGTTTTTATGGCCACAAATAGAATTTATTACTCGAAATGAGTTTGAACTATATTTTACAGTAGTTTACCAGCTTTATGGCCATGTACCGTAACGCCATCACGACCCCATCTACAGCGGATCCTAGCCCTGCATTTCCATCTTCCAATCTTTAACTCCAACTCCAACTTTAACTTCAACTTGAACTGGCTTCATCAGTGCCTCTGCTGGAAGTGCAGCTAATAAAAAATCGTAACTGACATTTTTCGTTTACGAAAATGTCACAAATTCACAGCGGGACTGTTGCCAATACAAGTGATTTAAATTCAATAAATCATTGAAATGCCCGTCCAATAATGATGATGATGATGATGATGATGATGATGAAGATGATGATGATGAGGGAATTGCAGCTACATACAACATAGCTAAACGTATCCATACCGATCCGGAACCGGCTGAAACGTCGTCCCGTCCCAGGTAAAAGTTGTCTGGCCCAGGCATATTGCGATTTAATTACAATTGCGACTTGACTTTGGCTCATCTCGGCCCAACCGGACAGCATCTCATTTAAATTGGCTATTAGTTGGCTATTGGCAGGCTGGCAATCGATAGACCGCAAATGGAGTATTAACCAAATTTAAAAACGCATTTTGGCCTCATGATTTGTGGGTGCTCTAAAAATGCTGCTTTGATGTAAATACCTCCTAAGTTTATAAAAAAAATAAAAATAAAAAATCAGAAAATTAAATCTGTTAGAGTTTGTCGTTTGTAGCAATGCGCAAATGGATTCTGAAAATCTTAGACAGCTATAGAAATGTATTTTCGAAATGCACACGTTTGTAGTAAAAAAAATTAACTATTTTCAATTCATATTTAATCTTTTAGAAATTAAAATCATCTTTAACATTTATTCATTTTTATTTTATTTTTATTAGCTCTTAACTTGCTGCAAACCCGAAGATTCAGGAGTCAACCGCTCGACCTGTCCCTCGAGGAGGGGTAAAGAACTGGAGAGATTCACTTTAAACACTCAACAGTAGCCTGGCAGAATTCTACTCTGTAATATAATCTAAATTAAATTGACTTATTGATATTTGAGTAGTTTGATAAAAAAGAATTGGCAAAAATGCCTTTTTATTTAAATTATTACATTTGTTTTGAGTTCCTTGAAAAAATTGTAGAACTAGGTATTTGTACTATTTTAAGAGCTAGCTGATGTTTATGAAGGGAAATATAAATATTTATTCAAGGGCCACAGTTGCGTTCATAAAATTTGAATTATATTCAATATTAAATATCAAAAAAATAAAAAAATTAAAAAAAAAAATTGATTCTTTGTATTCAGAATCGGTTCATCGAAGCCCTTTTAAGTTAAATAAAAATGTAAATAGAATTAAGAAGTAATTTGTGCAGATATATTTTGCTTAAGTTTTCTAATTCTATTTTATATTTTTGTCAAACAGATTTTATTGTCATAAACATAATAAAATGACATAGAGCTCAAATACAAATTACAGAGTGCACTGTGCTTCATCAGGGTCTGGCTTGAAATGAACTAAATTAATTAGCTAAAAAATGTTATTTATTACAAATTTATAGCTAAATCCATTCTTAATAAAATATAGTACTTACTTACTTAAATTCTTTATCAATTTAGTTGCAATAAATTTAGATCTAAAATTTGTTCACCAGGCTATAACACTCTGCCTTATTTTGACTTTATTATTTTTTTTAAGCAATAAACTATATTGTAACTTAAATTATGCTTAAATTTGGCTATTTTTATACACTTGCAAAGGGTATTGTAATTTAATTAGCTTTTTCTTTCTTGTTTTTTTTTATACATTTATTAAAGATATAATCCACCCCAGATAATAAGAAGATGAAATAGTCTATCGAGGATTTTATCGTATTCAGTTTCTTTCTAATTTATTTTCGGCAAAATGCATTTTATTTCATCTGTTTGGCAGTATTAACATTTTTAAGCTGACTCTTAGAGATTATTTGTTCTCTTCTAGTCTACCAGAAAAGGGATGCCTATTTTGCAACCGCTTCCTTTAAGATATAATTCAATTTGAGCCCATTTTGTTCCAGTTGAAAGACTGATGTCCAATGCAATGCCTTACCAACATCTTTGACCTTCCTGACTTGGAGTTGAACTCTTTGGCTTAATGAGAAAATTGGTTGGTTGTTCGCCACGCCAAAATCGAAGTACAAACCGCAACACTTTTTTGACTTTGACTCTGACTCTGACTCTTAACATATTTATGGGTTTTTGTGTTTTGCCGTTCCCGTTCCTGTTGCCGCGTGCCAAGTCAAACACACGACGCGATGTCGTCGTGGAGTCAATGCCGGGATGCGGATTGGGGCACAGCCTTGTGGCAGAGCCAGCCATCCAGCCATCCAGGCAGTCAGCCTTTTTGGCATTCATAAATTTGTAACTTCACTTGGCGTGACAATTGCAACACATTCGTGTGTACATTAGTCCGGCCCTCGATCGGCCCTCGTCCCGTTCCGTATCGTTGTTGTTGGTAGGTTGGCTGTATGGATGTGGATATGTGGATCTGTGAATATGTGGGGAAATAGACGTTTCATTGTCGCCTCGGATCGCCTGCACCAGCGCCGCTTTTATTTATCGGGGCCGGTGCGCAGCGTGTCCAAATGGATGGCCAGGGGGTGCACCAGGAGATGGAGTTTGCTGCAGGGTGAGAGCGCGCGTGTGGCGTCGCCAGTTTTGGCCTGTCCATTATAATGTTGTTGCTCTCATTGTTGGCTCGATAAGCCGCCAATCTGGCATGGTGTCTCGGGTCCACAAGCTGGCCAACAGGCTGTGGCCCTTTCATGTTCACAACATGTAGCTTTTGCTAGTTTTACAAGATGTTTCCTGTCGTCGCAGCCGCATCGAATTGTTGTCAATAAGCGCGAACAGACAAAAGGGACAATCAGACACACAGTCGGACAGACAGACAGACAGACAGACAGAGAGTCAGACAGTCAGACAGACAGAACTGTTTCTTAAGAGCCTACTCTGAAACATTTTAACAACGACGACATTCTTAATCATTGATTTAGACATTCGAAAATTGATTAGATGCTGCGTGGCATGGGGCAAATATGAAAATGTTGCTGCAGCTAAGAAATATTTATAGAGCACCTTGCGATAAATAACAATTTGCGCATTCGAACATGGCTTGATGAGCGTTGAGGACACTTTTATGGCTCTGGGGCCTCTGATTGCACAGATTCGCAAATCATGGCGTTTCATAAATTCCAATGCAATGGCAAAGCACTTGGCTGTTGAATTTATGTGCTTGTAATTGGTTGATCTCGTCTCTCTGGCTGAGGCAGGCCACCGTTTCATTGGCGTTTTTTTTCAGTTCGTTATCAATAAATTCAAATTGACACTTCACACTCGATATGTCACACGATACTCGCATTCGACACTTTGGCGCAAAAACACGAAAACCCGTATACCAAAAGCCAAAATACGAATATACGAACCCAACCCAACTCAAGTCGAACTTAATTCACAAGGGCCAACAACGACAACGACAGATATCAAACTGGAACTGAAACTTCTCCCCATAATATGTATCTGGGTTCGGCATGCCTCAGATACTTATTTGGGCATGTGTGTGCCACAGTGTCTTCTTGGCTGTGGTTGCAGGTTGCAGTCTGCAGTCTGGCTGCGTGGCTCTAAAATATGATTGCGATTGAACACTGCAGGTTCATGTAATCTCTTAGCCAGAACAAACTTATTAAATGAGTGCCACAGCAAACTGGCCGATAACTGGCCGCCGTCCAAACACAAAAGATAAACGCATATGATCATGTAAAAAATGCATTAAGAGAAGAGACCTCAAAACGTCAGCTCCGATCGTGGCGTGGCGTGGCGCCCCGTTCCCAAGCCATCGTCATTAAAATCGCACAGAGGAGCGCCGCCAAATCGATGCCATCTCCATCCACATTCTTATCCACATCCACATCCTCATCCTCATCCGTTGGGGTGGCAGGCACAGTGACTTTCATTGCCCTGCAATAGGGTGACGTTCTGATAGTTAACAGAATATGTTTAGTTGGTCTACGAACCTAAATACTCTACAAAAAAAGTATATAGAATAGGTAGACAAGCTAAAAATGGACACCGATTCCTTTTTATACAAAATTATTAAATATATTTTAAATGCGGCATTCTTAGGTATTTGTGTTTTGGTAGTCGAAGGAAGGGCTTAAAAAATGCATTAATATTTTAAGAGCGATCAGAAAAAAGTTAAGACCCTATTTATAAAAAAAACAAGAACCCCGATAATCAAGAACCTCTATAGACTATTATTTAATTAATTTAATTTTTTGTATTTCCTAGAAGTACAAGTGAAATGAATAATTTAGGTCACTAAAACACAGATTGTTTACAAATTATAATTTATATTAAATATAGATAATAATAAATAAATATAATTTATAATAAGTATAAAATCATCTTGGAATTATACTCTTTAAATTATAGCATTATAATATGATATTAATAGTATTTATATTATTATATTTATTTACTTTTATGTTGCGGTAATCTGGTTTAAAAAAAAGCTAACTTTATAACCAAAAATAATTTTTTTATTTCTACTGCCAACCGACAATAATTTAATTTGTTAATTTTTATTTACTTATTTTTGTAATTTATTTATTTTTACGATATGGTAATCTCTTAATACAAATCTTACCAAACATTAACTTTATAGTCGAAAATTATTTTTAATTATTTATTTATTTTATTCTATATGACAAACAATGCTGTTCCGTTAAAAAAAAACTTTATAATATTTTTTAATTTGAGTGAAATTTTAGAAAAAGCCTAATGAAATTACATACGTTTCAAATATTAAAAACACTAAGCCAGGGGAATTATGTACGACAGTCCGGACAGCTTTATATTTTAATTATTATATTTATTTTATTAAAATTTTTCAACTTAGTTTTTATTCTTATTAAATGAGCTCGTCATCCCGATCCAAAACCAATTTTTGATTATAAGAAACGTTTTATATTAAATGTTGTGACAAATTCATTGTAGTATAGTAGTTAGAATTCCAAGAATTTATGTTACAATTTCAAGAATGAATCCCTTCTGTTTTAATTACAATTAAAAAAAAAATAAAATGAAGTTATGCATAATTTTAAACGAAAATAAATATAGTTTTCGATTAAGACACAATTTCTTAAGAATTGTATTTGTTTAAGTGCACTACACTATAAATATGCCACGCTTTTAACAACCTGTAGGTGCATTTGTTTGCCTTAAAGGCCTAATATTTGTTGAGAAACCTCGCCTTGCAATTGCAATTGCAAACGTCTCATGATAAAGTTCACATTAAAAGTCTCGTTTTACAAAATGTAAACATGTTAAGGGTTAATAAACATAAATAATCTACGCTTATTAACGGCCAAAGGACGGCACTTTGGGACCAGTATTCAGTATCCAGAGTCCCATATCCCATATCCAGTATCCCATATCCCATATCCAGTGTCCAGTTGGCCATTTCAGAGGCGTCGCCAAGTTATCAGTGCGCGTGCATTTTGCAAAGGTGTTTTGGCTGTTTTGATTGGCCCCGACAATCCGACTGGGACACGCTCTCAAGTAGCCCGGAGACGCCAAATGTTGGCGCTTCCATCATCATCAACATCATGAAATATGTGCCAGCTTCTGATAGCGTTGGCAAAGCGACTTAATTAGCAAAAAGTCCGCATCATACAGTGAAAGCAAACTTATCGCCCTTTAATTAAGTTGCGGCCAATTTGTCAGACAATTAAAGGGATTTTGTGGCAGGTCGCGACACCAAAGTCCAATGTACATCTACACTAGAAAAAAAGAATCGTAGAGAACATTAAAAATAAATATAATAATATTTATATAATGCGAAATTCTACAAACTGTGAAAAATGTATAATAATTCAAATAAGTGAAAACGCTTAAAAGAGAAATAATCTATTAATATTTGCCAGCCAATTAAAAGGATTTTGTATACTAGAAATAATTTTTAAAGAAAATATTAAAAATAAATACAATAATTTATATATTATGCTGAGAAATAATTTAATAATATTTGTCATACAATTAAAGGGATTTTGTGGCAAGTCGCTACACCAAAGTCCAATGTACATCTACACTAGAAAAAAAGTATATAGAAAACATTAAAAAATAAATATAAAAATATTTATATTATGGGGAATTATACAAACTGATAAAAATATATAATAATACAAATAAGTGAAAACGGTTAAAAGAGAATTAATCTATTAATATTTATCGGACTGTTAAGGACATTTTACTAGGAAAAAAATTGTAATGGAAAATATTGCAAATAAATACAATAATTAAATATTAATTTTAAATAATTGAATATAACAAATATTTTTTAAAATTTGTTGTTCAATATTATTTAAGAAAAAGTCACTGCCTGAAATTGAATTTCGCCGAGTGTAGTCTAAATAAATTTTTATATTTTTGATCTTATTCTCTAGAAAATAAAATGTAGATAATTATTAAATTTGATAATATAAATTAAAGAACATTTTTTTCTTTTGGATGTTAAATAATTTATTCAATTATTCCACATAGTATTTTTAAAGGGTTTTAAAATTATATCACGAAATTTATAAACCATTTAAAATATATAAATATTATTGACTGTGAACTTTGTTGAAATGAAACTATCATTGGATTAATCAGTCATTCATTATTTACTATACAATATGGCCAATTTATATCTTTTAGATATATTTATTTTTTTTAGATTTCATAGAAGCAATTGTTCAAAAATATGTTTTGTTTGAACATTATTTTATTTTTCAGCATATCGCAATCAAACTCCATATTTAGAAATTTAAAGATAATATTTTTTAATATTAAATATATGTATAATTTTTTTTAAACTTTTCACTACAACCGATAGAAATGATCGGTTAAAAAATAATTAATTGTATTATAACTACAGATAAACGTTATTGTTTTAAGTTTTTATGCTTGTTGCTTCATAAATTTTTGATATTATTCCAAGCTTTCGGGAAAATTAAATTTCCATGAGAAAAAATTAACATTTGAAAGAAAAGTTTCATATTTTTCTAGTAGCTCACAACACATTCTAAACAAGTTTAATTTATTCAATTTTTCACAGAGTCTACAACAGAAGGTATACATATTTTTTGGAGTGTATATTAAATAGTCAAATAAAACAAAACAAAATAAAATTAATAAATAAGTGAAATAACTGGCGCCTAGGCTGTGTAATTTAAGCTGCAACTGCATTGAGCATTGAGCATTGGGAACCGGCTACCTACTAAGCAAATGGTTAACTGGAAGTCCAACTACTGACTAAGCCAAGTCAAAGCATTTAAACATCACCTTAGGCCTCATTAAAAACAAAATATTATGTAAATTTCATTAAATTACACACAAATCAATGTTGAAAGCGGCTGTATAGAAGGCGAGAGGGGTTACCTGCCAAGGGGTGGGGGACACAGTCTTGGCGTCGTCTGCGAACCGGAGCCAAAAGATGGGGACGGAGCTACGTCGCTTGTTGAGCCAATGAGTATTCAAATGGACACTTGTCAAGCCATGCAAGCGGCTACTAAATCATATTAAGACTAGACAAGGATTTCCAGACTAAAATTGGTGTAACATGTGCCAAGCGGGATTGGGGGGTATTCGGTGAGGGTATACAGGGGGTTTGGGCCAAACTAGCAGACCGAGTGAAAACTGCGCTACGCATGATGTTCACTTGACACGCAATGTGGCAACTGCGACGACGGCGACGGTAACTGCAACCGGAGCCGGAGACGGAGACGAAGAACGACGGACTGTACATTTACAGGTCCATATCCCAGGTCCACTCAGCGAGATCTGTTTAATTTTTATTTAATTAAGTTGCGATTTTTGTGACATGGCAGGCGACGGCTAAATGTAAACATCTACACAAAGTAACATGACATTTCATTCGGAGCTTTTGGAAGCTGACAGTTGTTTGATATGCCTGATATTCCCAAAACAAAAAATAAAAGTTAAAGACTAAAAACATTTTAAAACTTTAATTGTTTCATGACAATTTTTATTTAAGTTGCTGCAAAACATATCTGAAATTGACAAAAGTTTGCAATATGAAGTAAGTGAATTATTAAAAGTTTCCTTAATTTATCTATAAGAGCGCTTTCCTATTCTACAGCTAGAACTCCGTACTGCCATATCTTCATAGTGGAAAGTTTATAAATGATGAATAGGAATATGTAAGAATTATTTATGTTAAAGAAGGTGTTCTGACAAATCTTCATAAACCTTAATAATAAAATGATCAGCAATATATAAGAATTATAGATGGTTAATAAGGCTTTCAGGACAAATCTTAATAAGTCTAATCTAAAGTTTTATAGCAGCTTATTAATTAGCTGATTCTATTGTATTCATTAGCCTGTTTGAAATCGTCGATTTGGGAGACTAGTATATAAATAAATATAAAATTTTTAAAATGAGTAAAAGTGTAAGGCATCTCCGACCATATAAAGTATATATATTTTTGATCAGGAACAAGAGAGTCCATATAAAACTGTTTATCTGTCTGTCCAGCTGTATGAACACACATACATCGGAAACTATAAGAGCTAGGGTTACCAAATTTGATATATAGATTTATTTATACCAAGTTTATGTAAAATTTCCGATAGGAAATGTGGAACAGCTGGCCAAGTTTATGGTGCTAATCGCAAGTTTAAAAGCGGATAAGAGCTCTGGTAGGTCATGGTGGAAGAGTGCTCCAATGTTCAAATTTCGAAATTACAAGTCGTTTAATTAATGCCAAGCTATATTTAAAAAATAACTTTAGCCTGGAGCTGCACTCACTATTAATTAAGCCTTTAAGTTTTTTTCCCTCATATGTTTGGTATTAAAAACTTCTTTTTAAACTTATTGCTTTCAATTGAATCTCCCTTCAAAATTGCATTTCTTTGTTGCAAATTTTACTTGATGCATATTTCATATAACTGCACCAAAAATATAAAAAAAATATTTTTTAAATAAAGAAATTATACAAGAATCTATATAATTCTGTATTTTACATAAAGAAATTGTATGTTATTGTATGTATCAATTTTATTCTGTATTTTACATTTAAAACCAGAAACAATGTACTAAGTAAGTTAAAAAAATTGTACAATATTAGATTTGAGTTTCTGATTTATACTAACTACATACATATAAGTTTCCATGTGTGGAGTTGTATTTGCATCCGAGACATCTCTCTGAAGATTTCGTACTTATTTTAAACATGACTGACAATGGAACAAAAAAGAAAAATTAATATATATCCTTGTTCAACTTACTTATGCAATGTTTTGTTTTTTATCATCTGTACTATGCATATCCTGTCTCAACTTATGCAATTTTCAAATGATCATCTTCCTTCGCTTCGAAGCAATGGACAGGTGAGTGATCCGTGGAAGGAGATGAAGTTAGAGAGATATCCAAGTCTATGGATTGCTTTGTCATTGCATTGGCATACATAGATCTGATATGAGGTAAAACATGTGTAGGCCTGTCGATATGGTTGCCACAGAGTTGTTGCTGTTGTGGCAGTGTCTTTAGTGGCACTCTTAGACGCTGCTCGGTGCGGCAGTTGCAATAAAGCCAGCGCCATTTGAGATTAAGTAACTGAGCGCAACATGTTTGTTCCGAGTTGCAGGTCCGAGCGTTGCGTCGATCGTTGGCCAATAAACGAATGCTTATCTAAACAAAAAATCTCTAAATTGATCTCGCAAAACCTTTTAGCATATTTTGCGCGATTTGGCAGGCGATCAGCAATGGGGCAGTTTTTCCGGGCAAACCAAAAAAAAAAAAATTAGTAGTTATAGTTGTTGTGGCTTTGATAATTTTGTTTTTATATATATTTTCAATATTTTTTTTATTTTTTTTTGGGCTGGCAACATAGTCATACTAGTCTGGCGCGAACTGCGCCCCATTAAAAACTGCCTGGCCATAGTCATAAACTTCTAAGCTATCAAATTACAGAACGATTTGTTAGATGCCGACGATGCAAAAAGCCAGAGCGCTGCCGCACTAATGGATTGCCATGGCAGGAACCGGGTCTCCAGTCTCCCAGTCTCCCAGTCTACAGAGACTGGTCTGGGTTTTCTTTTTTTTTGGTTTTTGGACCTTAGTCCGTAGCTCTCACTTTGACTTTGACTGCGACTTGGTTTCGCTGAACTCTAATAGCTCATAGCATGCGGCCACGGAGAGGACGCAGCATGTCGGCAACGCGGCGATATCTTTGTTATAAATCTGTGAGCCAAGTTCAACATGGGTAGGATGCATGCTGTGTTTGTTGTTCTTGTTGTTGTTGTTGTGAGGCAACGTTTCCTGCAACTGTAACAACAACTGCAACTCGTAAAAAGCTCGTTTGTTGCCTTTTGGCACGCGCAGAGTGCAGCCTTAAGGTTAAGCTGGTCAACTTAACCCGCGTCTTGTGTCGCACTAGCCCAAAAGTCGAAAGTTTCACCCAGGCGATGCCATCATAAAGGATTGATGGACGCAATTTAACAACTTTATAACATTTTCGGGGGCTGGCTGACTTCGTCATAAATGCCAAAGCAAAGCTGCCAATTGTCCCAAACCCAGAGTCAGGCCTAGGCCGGCCCAGCATCTAAAGCTGTCAACTTGGCCAACAGTAAATGACATCATTTGCATGGCCGTAGACCAGCTTCAGCTTGAAGACTCCAAGTGAGCCATTAACAACGGCTTTACAGCTGCGGCAGCTACATTTAATTGTTGCCACAACTGACTTTAAGTTGCAACTAAAATCTTAAGAAAAGGAAAATCAATAGCTTTTCCGCCTGCTGCGACCCGCCTCGTAAATAAATAGTCGTAGTTTCGTTGCAGTTTGGCTTTATGACCAGGACAAAGGCGTCCGTTTGGAGTTTTGACGTTTATGTTTACTGCTCCCATCTACTGGCCAAATTAAATGGCCAGCCTCAGCCTCAGCCCCAGTCCCAGCCCCAGCTGGCTACTCCAAAGATCCTCAGCTTTCAGTTTGAAGATCAGTCAATCGGAGCGTTGATGAATATTGTACGCACTAGCCTCGAAATCTCTCAGAAGGGGAAATTAAAGAGAGCAGAGAAATTGAGATTGCATTGCTGCATTTCG
Organism: Hirtodrosophila alboralis; assembly: GCA_035043045.1. Taxonomy (NCBI): domain Eukaryota; kingdom Metazoa; phylum Arthropoda; class Insecta; order Diptera; family Drosophilidae; genus Hirtodrosophila; species Hirtodrosophila alboralis. The sequence continues at coordinate 200,029 of JAWNNH010000280.1, read as the reverse complement.
AATTTCGAATTGAGGGGAGAGCCAATGTAAAAGAGAGAAAGAGAGAGCGAGTGGAAGATCAAGTGAGAGCGTGGTGAATTACATGCAACAGCTGTGGTGAAGACTCATTGGTAGATCTTGATTTATTTGAACATGCTTGGAAATCGAGTCTTATTTGAATTCAATTTGATTCAATTCAATTTCTAAGTAATGAATTAATACTTTCAATTGCTAATTGGAATGAAATATTAAGTGTTACAAGAATTTTTGGATGATATTGCAATGATTTCTTTATTTTTGGTATGAATAATAATTTTTGAACGCCTGTAATGTATATTTTAATTAAGAATTAAATTATTGCTTCAAGATAAACTTAATTATTATTCACTTAATCAGATGCCGGTGTAGGGTTGCTTTGTTATTCCCGAAACAGTTCTCCAATCTTTTTTTGTCTAATTAGTTTTAACACTTTGCGTTGATTAAAAAATAAATAAATAAAATAAAAAAATATCCAATCGATCGACGAAGGTTTCCTGATCCCACCAAATGCCAAAACAATACCAGACTGTTAAAAAAAAAATCGTAATATGTTTCTTAATAATCCGTTCGAATTAGTAGCAAAGAAGCAATTTATGCTAAACTTATTTTAAAATATCAAGATGTATAAAATATTATAAGCAGAAATTAAAAAATCACAAAGTCTGTTTCTGAGGTTTATCTAGCTAATAAACATAGTAATTTTACTCAAATAATTGTTTATTAAAAATGGATTACTTTTGATTTTTGTGAATCCTAATTATTTTGTACTTTTTGGCTTACGATCCAATCAGATTCGTATAAGCTTCTGCCAGGAGTCTTCTATGAAAATTTGAGTTAAATAAACGACATTTTCCAGTTAAGAATTAATTCCTTGTATTTACTTTATTCACTTCCCATTCAGTTCATCTGGCGCCGGCGCCGCTATCAATTGTCAAACTCGCACGAATAAAATATGATTGCATATAATCAACTCTAATCAGACTGAACAATGAATTAGAGTTTGAAGTTGATGTCCATAGCCATATTTTCGCGCCATTAAATTATCCAAAGAATGCGGAAAATATTCTCATAAGTAACAACAACTAGTTTTAAATCCAAATTCAAAATGCAAACTGCAAACAACAACTGCAACTTGCAACTGCAACCGAGTCGTTGCATTTTGTTTAAAAGTTTTGCCCTCAGCTACTTTACAGACAATCAGCACGAAGTCGCTGCCCCAGCTGCAATAATTTCTCTTATCCCGGCATTAGAATTTGTCTCTGCGCTGCCGGCGGCGCTAACAAGCAGCAAGCGGCAAGCAGAGCGGCAAGCAGGCCACTGCGCACGCGCCACTATTCCCAACGAATATCAACGATTCCCAACGGTTCAACAGGCGAACAGGCAGTTGCAGATGGAAGACGAAGATGAAGCATGAGATGCAGGCAGCGGCAGTTGTTTGGTTGCTTGTACAGTGGGTCTATTGAGCGAAATTTAACTCACAATAAGTACAAGTAATATAGTCGAATATAACCAACTAGGGGATACCTTAAATACAGTTCAAAACGTATCTGTAAATTAAATCTGTATCTGTAGAATACACTCCTCGCCTCTTGAAGAGGACACCCTTTAATACGTTTTTTAAATTGTCGACCACTTCCAAACTAAACAAGCTAGTGTCTTAATTTTTTTTTTAAATTAAAGTTTGTTTAATTCTTGTCATTTCATTAGAACAAAGATTTAATGCAAAAGCTTTAAGTATTAATAAAAAGTCATTCGCCAAAAGCTGTCAAAATTTGGGGTATATTATATTTCATATATAATTGCGCCACTTGAATTGGACATGCAATTAGTTTGATCGTTGTCTTTGATCATACTTTTTTGTTAATCTGAGCTATTTAATTTTAAAAAATCAGCAGGGCAGTTTATGATCTGTCATAATATTTATGCCGACCAGTGTAAGGTTTAAAAGTGCAACTATTAATGTAGTTTTCTTAATAATTTTCTTAGTATAAAACAATAATTTTTGTTAATTTGCGTAAAGTTTGGGCAAATATCTTGGATATGCAATTAGATCAATTTATTTTATATACTTAATTTTTTTTCAATTTCTATCCACCCACAAATGCTAAACGTACAAGATATTCAACATTTCTGGGGTATTTGTAAATTCATTCCAATAATAAATGAAATTAACCCACTGTAGGTTAGTTTGTTTAAAGTTTTTCTGTTTGTTATGTACGCTTTGTCGCCGGCGGTTAAATTATGCTCAAAGTGTTAATCAGGAAATTGTTGCATCCAGATCCCGGGAACAGAGTCTGAAACTGAGACCCTTATAATGTGTGTGTAGCATTTGTTTTTATTTAAACTATAACTAGTCGTTTGAAGAGACAGTGAATTTCAATTGCCATCGAGTGTAGTGAAAGTTGTGGGATTTTAATACTATGAGTACTATGAGAAATGATGGAGGAAGAAAGCCTATTAGCAAAATTGATAATCCGACTACTGTTTTACACCCATGCAAGTAATAAATCAGGATCAATGCGGAAAACAACCGCAACAACAACAAATCAATTTGGCTGACAGCTTTATAGCAATAATAACAAAACAAAAAAAAAAGGGTTTTCAAAAAACAATCGATGATAAGCAAAAGTTTTGACCGCACCCAAGATATCAGGCGACACACTAAACTAGTTGAATTTCAATTAACAATAAAATTGAACCATAAATCCGGACAATAGGCCACACACAGCCCGCAGCAGCTCGGTGACGATTGTTATGATCGGTGGATCGATCGCTGGTGGTCCCCCCACCGATCAGATGGAAATTAAGTCAAGATAACAGCAAGAGATGAGAAGAAAACGCTCCAAGAAATTGAATTATCAATGGGCTAAGGAAAAGTAGTAGACCAACGACAACTGAACGCTGCTCAAGTTGTAAAGATCGTTGGACGCGACACCTTCCGGCTGACCAAAGCGCCGCACCAGCCAGACTCGTAGAATCAATGATTCAACGTTCCAACGTTCCGACGAATCCGATGAATCGGTATCATGTCTGGCCATGCGTGTGGCATACTTTAAACTGTCACATAAACTTGAACGCTGATTAGCACAACAAAGTCGGGTTCGTATTGTTGGGACTGGGGCTGGAGGATTAGGGTGTAGCAAAGCTGTATGAAGTTACTATAAATCAACATATAACCGAAAGCTTCAAACTATTGTTTACACTGTTATTTGGTGGCATTAACTCATTTGATTTAAGTAGCCGAGGCTAGCTGTCAGCTTGTGAGGTCTGAACTCCGAATGCGAAGACAGATCAGACCCCACAAATAGTAAACGTGGTAAATGTGGAAGTGAGAGTGAATTAGACAGTTGACTGGATAAATCGATAGATCGTTTGATCACACGATAAACAAGGAAGCTTTTTGTGCACCTGCAGCTAAACATACTAGTTGGTTAGTTGGTATTAATTTTTAATTGATCAATTATGTTTGTTACAGCAGCAACAACAGCAACTACAACCACAACTACAACTACAAGACATCGAGGATCGGTTAAGCAATAGAGCTTAAGGAAAACATAACGCTTGTTGCTGATCATAATCGAATCGATTTAAATGATTGCCAAAGTTGTACACGTTGGAGCTAGCTCCTATTGGAGCAGGAGTAGGAGTAGGAGGTACAACCTGAGCATAGATCCAGCCACGATCTGAACTGAACCCAACTGCGATCGCTATGAATGAATGTAAACTCGTGTCTGCACCTGTTGGGAAGTTGGGGCGCCTCATTTTACAGGGTCGGTGTGAAAATGCATTTGTTGTGCGCGGCTAATGCTGATGATCACGATCATGATCATGATGTTGGGATCGCGAGCTGAACGCAAACAGGCGGAGTTTTAATTTAATTAAAAGTTATTAGCGTTAACCTCTAAGGCAGTTTCACTGTTGCCGTTCTGTGGCATTTAGCAACAGCATCAAAATCACATCATGTTGAGCCGATCAGCGAGAACGACCATTAATGATCACTTGACTTTTATGTTTAGTAGCTGGCAATTGTCTACATAAGAGCATATAAATATATTTTTCATTTTGCCATTTTTTGTTTTTGTTGTTGTTTTGTAGCTCCAAAACGATCGATCCATTGATGCTGATGATCTGAGCGACATGTGTTAGATTGCTGGACAACTCATTTGCCGATCGTTGATCAATTGAAATGCCAAACACGTACAGACGTCGAACATGCCGATCAACACCATCAAGTGAAGCGAACCTCAGCTCTCTGATCACAGATCATTGATTGCAGTAAAGCGGTTGATCGGTTGATCGGCGCCGATAGATAGATAGTTAGATAGATCGATAGTTAGCTGATTAATTTTATGTTGCTGTTGTCGGCTATGCTGGAAAATTGTTTCAATTAATTTAGTGATTAATCCCAGTACGTGAGCCGCATTACAAATGCCAAATAGTTGCCTGAACTGGGTCATAAATGCAGATTAAGTGCGTCTAAGTGGCTTTTGGTTATAGCTCATTTAGCTAAGGAAGAGAAAATGGCATACGGTAGTCCCAATCATAAACTAAACTGACCGGCTATATACTACATATTCATATATATAATCAAAGTTTGTAGCTAAGTATGATTTGCCAGGTTAACCCAAATTTCCTCAATTGCGGCCATTGCTCAATAAAAATCAATTTTAATATGGTGTTAATGCTGCACATGATCCCGGTCAAAGTCACAAAAGGCGCTGATTTTGATTGCCACTTTGGTCTAGTTGGTGGCCCCCAATTGCCTCACGGTGGCAATCGCAACTCTGAATGTTGCACGGAGGCCATAAACGGCATTGAGGAAATTATAAAGGCATAAAGTGAGCGAAAAGAAGTCGCATGCCAATGTTGTTGTAATTCTTGTTGTTGTTGCTTTTATTTGGCCAGGATCGGGCTCAGGTGCAGACGTTGTCATGCATATGCATTTGATTTATTAACCTTTCATAGCCATTCGTGTCGACAGCAACAACAACGGCAAAATCACAAAATTAATGCGCATTGAAACGCCAAACATGCAAAGCAAAGACCCACAGTGCAACAAAAGCTACAGAGTTTCAAAGATCTCTAAAGAGCTTAAGAGCCAACAGAGCCAACAGACCCACAGACCGAGTCTGAGTCCGAGTCTGAGTCTGAGTCTCTAACTACAGAGTCAACGATCCTTTCATGTGCTTCGACATGTGTTTGATGCCAAAAACAGCGACGTGCCTCGAAATCTGGGGCTGCCAAGAATCGCTTGATTCTAACTATGTGAGTATATATATACATATATGTATATATATATATATATACAGCACGCATGAGGTGGCCCCGGGTTCGAGCCAACAGCTGCCAGTAGGATACAGTTATGTCAGCGACGTTTTTGGAAGGCCTGCCCAAATGGCAGACAAACTGGCACGCAGGCAACGCCATCTGACAGCAAATACGGTAGCCTTTTGTGGTATGGATCGCGAAACGCGCAACGCGCAACGCGCAACGCGAATCGAGAATCGCGAATCGAGAATCGCGTATCGGTTTTAAACAACAGACAACAATAAATTTGCGTGCCAACACTTTTGAGAGTTAAACAGTTTAAGGGTATATTGAGTTTTGCATGCAGTTTGTGTCAAAGAGAGAAAAGAATGAACATTAGAATCTTTCAAATAGTATATACCATGGTACAATTAAGGAGGTAGAGTCCTTGAAGAGCGCGTAGCTTCGCCAGCTTAGTTTTAACTTTTGTATGAGAAAGGGAAGAGATAGTTCGATTTTCAGATTGTTTTGTTTTTCTTCCATTTATTTTGTATTTTTGCTATAAATTATAAGTTTTTCCTAAATTGTTTTTATTTTCAAGCCCGCATAAGACTTACAGGAATTCCCACAAATGACTTATGGCAAATCGCGCACCATCTTAAAATATTTAAGTAATTTTAAATAATAATAAACGCAAAACAATAATAATGAATGATAGCACAAGTTTCACCAGTTTTCTAACGACTGGCCTTAATAAATTGACACAGCTCTCTATAACAACTCTACCTCCTTAGAATACCCTGGTGAAATATTTCGATTTGTACGTGATATTAATATGTTTAATCAAATAATTTAAGAAAATCATCATCAGACTTTAACTGATTTAGGTCTGTATCAAATTTCGAATGCATATTGATTTAAAACCCGAGACAAAGCTTAAAAAGTATAAATGGTCACAATTTTTAAAAGAAAAACAAAACGTTGGCGAAATTCGTGAATTCTGAATATGTAAGCTTAATTTGGGTGAAAATATTGAAATTTTATATATTTTAAAAATATGTTATGAATACCGTATCATTACCGTAAATACCGTAACATTGTTTAATAATAAATTCTGTAGGATTTTTCCTCCAATTACTATGTATTTTTAGAATTTGTTCTTCATTTTTAATTCTAATAATTTAATATATTTGATTAGATGAATTATTAAACACAAATTTCTACATTCCTTTCTATAAATTTTCGAATTCAACTTCAAGGATATATTACACATTTTACTGAGGATTTTGTAAAACGCTAAATAATGAATTAAAATAAATTAAGTTAAGATAAATTAAATAGCAGATTAAGAGAAAAAATATAATTGATTTAATTTTTTACACTGCTTTTATTTATAAAAACTCTTTATCTATTTATTTACATAAATATTTAATAAATATACAAAAGTTTTTGGAATGAATTGATTTTCGATTAAAATAGATTCCAATGACACCTCTGAATAAAAAGGGCATTAGATGTTCGTTAAATTAATTTCATTTTTAAACTTTTGTACTGCTTGAAATGAACTGACCATGTGTAACCTGAACGACATTCTAAGTACCCTGTATGTAGACTTTTGGTGTAGCTATGCTTAGGTTACATGGTCGGCGTGTGTGGGAAATTCTCAGAGTTGGTTGCCAGTAGCCAGCAGATATTACAGTGCATTTGAGCAGACTTCGGACCAGGTGCAGTTATGATTTATGCCTTGAATTGTCGTGGTTGTTGTTGTCGTTGTTGTTGCTGTTGTTGGATACCCTGGGCAACATACTACTTCCCCTCCCGCAAGGTTTGAGGCGTGGGGGCGCCGCCTTAACGTTTCCAGCGGCGTAAATTATATTGGGCTTAGCATAAATCGTCAATTACAGCACATGATTATTATTAGGCATTATGGCCCAGGCCAGTATGTAAGGACGGGCCTGATCTTGAGCTTGAGCATCTGAGCTGAGCTGAGCCACGCCCGCGCCAAGCCCAATCCGGCCAGGGGTCTGCTAAAATGCGGTTTTAAGCGCCAGTTTTATGGCAACGCATCGCATCCTCCCAGGCGGCATTAAATTATGGCCTAGTAGGCGATTGCCTGTGGATCACAATACCTAAAAGCCAGAACACAGAGCCCAGAACCCAGAGCCCAGAGGCAGGGAACAGTAGTTGACGATGAGATCGTGTTGCTCAGATATCTAACTAATAGTAGAATGAATACACCTTTCGTTAGATGAGGCACAAAATTCTTTGGTTTATTTCGGTGTCGAAAACAAGATATAAACAAAAAATTCAAACATAACATGCTTGCTAAGCTGATTTACTACTTATCGATAGATACAAATTCATAGATACATATGTGTGTGTATGCTCCACCAACAACACAATATAAATCAATCAAAAGCGTACAAGTTCATTGACAGCTCGCACAGTTTGCCAGCCTCAAGCTCCAGATACAACAACATCAACAACAACAACAACTAAAACAACAACATCAAACATGATCCATGATCCTCTTGGAACGGGGCTGTGGCCGGTCTGGGCCTGTCAAATAGCTGGACCACATTGTAAGTTATGATTAGCTCAACGCGCTCAAGATTTAAGACCGGAAACGTTGTCGAGTTGAACTAAGACTAAGCCAGTTGCCAGTTCGGAGTTGGAAGTTGGATGACTCTTGGACTCTCGGCGGGCCAATAATTCAAATTCAAATCTCAATAGTTTTGAGTGATTTGAAATGTGATTTGAGCTTTGTTTTGACTGCAGGCACCATTGCATTTTTATTGGCTTTTCAAGCCCGCATCATCTGAAATCGAAACTGAAAAACTCTTGTCTGTAAAAGAGATGCACAGAGCTAGAAAGAAAGAGATAGAGTTATAGCTAAAGCACCCACTCGATGACGCCAAATATCTACGCATATTTTTGCATAAATTATTGCAAGTTATTGATGTTGTCTGTAGCTAGAAGTTGATCCCAGTCTTTGCTATATATAAGAATACTCCAAACGTGATCAACAGCTACTGCAAAATTTGCCTTTTTGATTCTTTAATATATTGGATGTTAATTGAATCAGAACTTATAGAACCTTAAACAAACATAAGCATACAAAAGGAAGTCGTAAATTTTTTATTTTAATTATATACAGATGAGATAAATAGTCCAATTCGCATAAAAATCGCACTTCGGAATATATAGAATATGAAGCATAGAATTTATTAAAATTAGACCTTTCTGAGGTCGATAAAGTAAATACCTCTATACTTAATTAACATCAATCAATGTTATTCTTTCTAATAAGTCAGTTTTGGTTGAAACGAGTAAAAGTTCGAGCTTATTTATCAGATTTAAAAAAAATATAGCTCCCATTAGAATAATCTGTAGAAATACACGCTATTAAAAGTGTAATATCAGGAATTTAAGTTCTTATTGCAAGAATTACACATTTTTGTTTCAATTCCAATTACAAATATAATTTCAATTAAATAAAAAAAAAAAATTGTTGTAATAAAATCTCAACAAAATTTAAGACTTAAAAGTTTCAATATTCATTTAAAAATATGTTCTAAATCTTAACTCTTTATCATATAATATGAAAATAAATTTTTTTTCAGAATTGCCAGTTTTCCCCTTACTTTTCCATTTAATGCTGGTATATATATCAATTTCTATCATCTTTAGTTTGTAAGCAAAAGATCTAAGGCTTTTAAAATTTTGTTAAAACTTGATATATCTTTTATTGATACAACATTTAATAGCTTTAGTCTTTCATTATACCATCTTTTTAGTCAACTATCGTCAATATCGTAAACACAATTTTTGGGAAGCGGCTAACAAGATCCTTTCAAGTCTTTTTGCAAAAATTTCCCATGAATTGAGTTCAGTTTGAACTGTAGCAATTCGAAACGTGGCATATTTTGCATATAATTGGCAATAAAACTTCATGTTAATGTGCAATTAATCATATTAGCAATTAACTTTATGCTGTTTGGCTGCACTGCACGATATCGTCGCCGGATCTTCGACAATCTTCGACAATCTGCGAAGACCTGAGCTGTGCTGATCGTGTCTAAAACTTGCTTAGAAGCCAATGTCAGTGCCATTTGGAGACTCCTGTCCCTGTTGTTGTTTCAGTCCCGTTTTCAATTCCAGCTCGCTCCCAGGCTGCATTGAGCCAATTTTCCAAATTTATATCTATGTTCGAAACGCCAACAACTTTTCTGGCCTGTTGGCCAAATTGAAAAGTATACGGAAGCCACTGCGATTCGACTTCAAGTTGAATGCATAAAATTTAAGTATTATGACCGTATATTGGTGGGGTGCTGGTCGCTTTATGAGGCCGTAAACTGTCGCAAAACAAGCGCGTTTTCAAAATAAAATATATATAAAAATGAAAGAGATAGAGAGAAAATAAATAAAGAACAATGTCGGTAAGTGTAACCGCCAGGCACTAACTAGTTAGTCAACAATTAATCATTCATGCGTAACGCCATTTGGCACAAAGCGGGATCTCCACACAATTGATGGCCAATAATCGTTAATTGTTTCCCATTTTTTGGGGTATTCTTAAGTGCCATGGTGCACCATTGTCTACAACCCTTTAACGATTGAAGATTGAAGATTGGCCATTGTTTTCGAAGTTCGCAGCATGTGTGCTTTGAGGCTCTCAAGTGTCTTTTCATTAGACTTGGCTTTCTTTTTGAGGGCCCCAATAGAGTGTTGGCTACTGGGCATGCGACATTCAAGACCATAATTAATAACTGTTAACTTACTTAGTGTTGTATTGTGGCAACTAATGAATCCCATTTCCATACAACTTGAGGGCTAACATGCGGAATGCGGCGTGAAGCGTTCAATAAGCTTAAAAACATGTTAGCCGATTGATTAATGTTCCTTAAACTGACTATCAATTTAATAATTCTTAATACTTAATACTTTAAAGAGTCTATTATGAATCAAATTTTCGCTTAAAAAAACATATATTTTAATATTATTTCATTTAATTTCTAAATTCTTTTTATTTATTCATATCATACTTTTAGTACTTAAAACCAAACGTTAAATTTATTAGCATATCGTTTAATACTGTAGGCCCTTTAATTGAATTAATGTGAGTATTTTTTAATGATTGATCAAAGATTGATTGTGTTGTTGAAGTTATTAGATTTATAGCTCATAAGAAACTAAAGACAATATTTTTATAAATAACATCGGTATTTGTTATCCTTCTGTGTAAAATACTCACAGTAGATCAAAATTGATTTTATAATTATAAATTGAAATATATATGCCAATAATTGATTAACTTTTAAATTGGTGTTTCTTAATAGTAATTAATTAAACTATTTTTATTTTATCTACAGAGGTCGGCAAATGTAAATGTATATATATAAATCAGTCAATTTACTTATATTTTAAATATTTTCGTTCCTATATGATGAACAAATTTGAAAACAAATTCATAAGAGTAGTTAATTATATTCTATATTAGAAAATTATAGATTTTAAATATTTAAATTTTTTTGTTATTTATTTTTATATTTATCTAAATATATGTTAATTTAATTGGCAGCGGAAGTATTTAAAAAAAATCTACAGCACCATAATATGCATCTTCAGCATCATAATTGAACATTTAACTAAACTTAACTTTAAACTTAATAAATTATTTATATCTTATATAAATCCTCCTTTAGCTTTTCAACAATTTTAAAACTGGTTTGAAACAAAATCTACCAAAGACTCTAGAAATTCTGTTGTAATATTGTTAAAAACTTTAAATCGTTTTAAATCTGCGAATCTTTTTATCTCTCATGGCTTACATTTAAATTTAATCAATTCGCTTATTTAAATAAAGAAAGATCCCAAAATAAAGCCTTTATGGCTTACTTTTCAGCATACAGCAACTTTTTTAATAAAGTTATTTCGAGCAATAAAAATTTTAAAAAAAAAAGCAAATATTCCTATGAACCGTAGGCTCCACATATTTTTTTGTTATCTGATCTATTGATTATTTTAAAATTATTCCAAAAATCATGATATGCAAATGATATAAAATATACAAAATAATTAAAAATAATTTTTATTAAATTTTTTTTTTATAGTTTTGCGGGTTGTCATAAATGCATAACCGAGAGACTCATAAGCATATTCCAAACCTAAAAAATCCCTAATTTTCACGCATCCCTATTTACCTATGGGATTTGAATTTTTTCCGTCGCACAAAACTATGCAACATTTTCAATATCAGCTTTTCCGTTATTCGTCGAGTGATTTGAGTCCATTTCAATTTTGACTCAATTGCTGAACAAATTTAGAACAACGCTCAATTACATTTCACTTTCCAAGGGAAGGCCGAAGGCAGCATCTCGATGTTTTACCAGGGGCAGTGCCACACACACACACATGTGTGTGCCACACACTTTTCCCCCCCTACCCCAACTCATCCCTTGCAGCATGTGCTATATGGATTATACAATGTGTGCGGATCGGTTTTGTTTATGAAGAGCTGTGTTCCAGCAAATGCTCATGATGAGGGGGACGACAACGACTCGTTGAATTCGTTTCATTCTGGGCCTCATTTAATTGAAGAGATTTATTTGTCGAGCGTTGAGCATATTTCAGTTGCGATCGGACAACAGACGATACAGTTACGTTTCGTATTGTATTGTATAAAAATATAAATAAAAAAAAAATAAAACGAGTGAAACCAAATTACCGTTAACTTTACCGTTTTTGTGCAACAATTAATAAAACTAATACAATATTTTTTAAAGAATTTTGTGCGAGTCAAGTGTGCCGGCCTGCAGTCATATTTCTAGAGTGTTACAGAAAATATTTGTGGAATTTTAAGTGGAACGCTAAAAGTGCTGAATAAATATCATAAATAAGTATAAACCAAAGAAAACAAAACAAAAAGTGAATTTAAGTTGTTGCTTAAGAAATTTTTACATTAAACTCAGACGTGACACATATTGGATATACGATTGAGCAAGAGAAGCGTTGAAATAAATTCTAAGGTATGTTTTATTTTGTGTTCATATAGTATTATACATATAAGTATATAGTATTTGTACACATATATTTGTATTTCATTTGAAATAGCTGTGTTTTAGTGCGTAGTTCTCTTGTTTTGTTCTCTTTTGCCTTGCGTAATTGTGCAAATTATTTGTTTAGACCACTTTTTGATTGACCGCACAGCAATTTGACTTTTTAACCCGTTTTTTGTGTTTTGTTTTTAAATTTTTATTTTCTACTGTGTGGGGTAAACAAATAGCAACTATTGTGCCCAGTCCAATTTACGTTGCTTATGTGTATTCCGAGTGCCTCCGATTGACTGCGGCAATCGCTCAATTATCAAAACTGTTTTTTATGCCTTCAAACCATTTGGACAGCGTGCGGGGGGGAATTGCAGCATGAGGCGGGGTGTGCGGGCCTCTGTGGCACATGCCACAAATTTCATGCTTTATGCCCACAAATATATATATTTTTTTGGAACACAACAAATTATTGTTCCATAACTAGCTATATAGTATTTGCTTTTCCCATGAATTTTTCAACTTCATTTCATTTTTCCAGAGTCTACAACTGAGAAAACTGTGTGTGTGTTGTTTATCAACACATATCGGCCGAGGCGTCGGCATTATACGATATGAACATGCAATATTTTCTCGCCGCATAAACAAACATTTTAAATGATCTGTTTTTAAGAGTATATGTAGAATGTCTGACGGAACTGTCTATCGTGGCAGCTTTTTTTTGTGTTCCCACTGCAACATTTTGTGCTTATGTTTATACTCTGTTTTTAAAAGGGAAAGAGTATATTGATTTTATGCAGCGTTTGTATAACTGTCCGCAAAAGTTGCAAATTTTAAAGTTGGCACAATTTAATTGGATTTCAATGTTGCTTTCTTTATTAGAAGCCGAAATGCTATTAATACATCTCTGGTATATAACGTTTATATTGGCATCAAATCTATATTCCGATAATTTTAAATTAATGCAAATAAAGCCAATTGGTTACACTTAGTTCTGGGAATAGGACTAAGAACCTATCCTTCTGCTCACTGATTACAAAATAAACTGAATAAATTTATTCCTACACTAGCAAATTTAATATTGAGTAAGGATTGCTATGTTCGGAATATTTTTAAAAAAAAGTTTTTCATTTAATAACCAATTTTTAATATAACATTCCCAGTCAAAACCACTATACCCTCCTGTGTAAGAGAATTCGTATTTTATTTATTTACTTGGTTTCCCAGCACTACAAGTATGAACTTATAATTTAATGTGCTAGTCACAACGTGTAATTACTTAACTTAATATTTTATTAAGCAACTGATTTAATATCTTTAATTAAATTTAAATATACGCTAATTATTGTGTTAAATCTAATGTCTGCATGTGTTTTTTTTAGCCTAATACTATGCTGAGAGAGAGAATTTGTAGATTTATCAAATTTTAATAAACGAATTGCTGGTTGTCTCCCGTTAAGGTGTTACTAATTAATGGTTACCTACATAACTAAGCAAAACTTTGACACAGACAACAGAGTATGTTGCAGTCGGGATATTGCCAAATGCAGCCTTCTTACTTGTTTTGCTTCTGTTTTGTAGCCTTTGGCAGTTGTTCCATATGTACTAAGTTTGTTTCATTGCTGTGGAGATCGTTACAGATCCAATTGTTCTGATATTGATATAGAACTGTACCACATTGTTTACCCACCCGTATCCGTATATATATATATATAGATCGTTTATATATATATACACACACCTGAGTCAGTTAATAACCTTCGGGATCACACGTATTCGCGTGCATATTTTACATGCAATGAGCCATTCCAAAGTGCATACTCGAATTGTTTTTACGAACTTGTACTATATGTTTTATTTTAGATGTGGAATATTTAAAACTAATACAAACTTGAAGTCCACTGGCCAATTCCAACAGTAAAATATACAATTGTGAAGAATAGGTGAAGAAACTTGTGTATATTTTTGTTTATTTGCTAAATAGAGCAAGTCATGTGCTTATTTTTGGCTAGGGCAGGAAATATGTTATATATTATAAGTCAAATAGTACGAAGGTCAGACCGCGTAGAAAGTTTGGGGGCTGACGTGATCAGGAAACTCGTGGCAAACAACCCTTCTGATCGAATTTCCAGACACATGCGACTGGCATCTTCCAATAGAGAGAACAGACGCCGTCAACACATGCAACACATGTGGCACGAACGGCAAACAGAAATTGAGGCAAGTCAAGGCACAGGCTATATGGTAGGTAAAGGCCTACCAGACCCGCCTCTGGATCTTGATGAGCCCACATGTCAGACAGGGCAAGGCGAGGCTGCCACAGAGGGACTCTCTCAGTCTCTCAGTCCGAATGACAACAATAGCGCACCAAATGCGACTCGAAACAATATTTTTCCTTGTCTTTAACGGCGTACTCCACTCCATACGATCTGTGGCGATTCGTTTTAAAAGGGGCGATCGGCTGTTGGCCACCTAAACAGACAATTTTTAACAATATTTTATACCCTGTACTTTAAGGAAAGTTTGATATTTTATGTGCGTGGGAATCAGGTTTTTAAAATATTGTAAATTTCTCGTTATGTAAAACGATGCTTGAACTTAATAACAGAAATACTCGGTTTCGATTCATGGTGATCCCCGAAAAAATATAGCTTCGTCTAAAGATGAAGCGTGGTTGTAAAAATTTAATTTTATAGTCTATTATGATTCTTGACAATTAAATATATAAAACAAAAAAAATGATATTATTGAATTGGAAAAATCGTATAGCTAAAATATGTACCTACCTTCCGTAAATTATGATAAATGAATAATGTTCAAATTAACCGATATACATATATATATTAAAGAAATATGGCCGCTTGGTTTTAAAAGGTTTTTTTTGAATACATATATAGGAAATGCTGATATCTAGGATACTATCAGCTAAGTCGAATAAAAATAATAGAATCCTGTTATATGTTTTGCCAGAGTAGAATATTACAGAGTATGTATTAGTTGGGTTTATATTTTTTCTACAGTTTGTTTTTAATTTCTTTTAATTTTGTTGCCTCTGTGGCACAGATGTGGGCTGGAAAGATCAGAGAAGAGCACATTGAGAGCGACTGTGTCTGTTTTAATTAAGCGAGAAAGAGTGCGGGTGTAAGAGTGGCATATAGACTGGAATCGAGAGAAAGGGAGAGTGAGAGAACAGAGATAGAGAGAGTGCATCGACACGCATATGTGAAAAATTAAGGCTGTCTGTCTGCTGCGATAAAGCGCAAAAGATGCGGGAAGGCGAAAGGCAACGATCGGCAAGCAGCAAGCGAGCAGAGAGCCCCGACATATGTATTGTATATTGTATGCCCACCCGGCAAAAATACCCAGTAATAACAACAACAACAGCAGCAAACATTGAATTTAACGGCAAAAAAGTGGAAGCAGGGCCACTAAATTGAGTCGTTTGAGGCGCAGTCGCAGTCAAAGTCGCTGCTCTGCTCTGCTCTGCTTCAGTCGCAGTCAGCAGTGAGTAGGACGCGTAGTCGGTTTATAATATTCCGTTGATGTTGTTGTTTTTGTTGAGCGTAGGAGCAGCATATGTCTGGCGATCACGGACCACAACATAGTCGTAGTCGTCTCTACAAAGTCGTCTCCGCTGAATTTAGAACAGTTTTCAAACAGCGCTGCGAAAATTCACAACGTGAAACGCGCAAAAAACAAAAAAGAGATCGGAGAATATCGCGCAATATCGCACCCTCATCGCTATATAGACAAAGTGCTACTCGGTTCTATTCAGTTGTATGTCTGTATATGAATATGTATCTCTGAGTTTTTGTATCTGTGTGTTGTGCAAAAAATAGAACATTGTCGAAAAGTAGCTGCCATCTAAATGAACTACATGCAGCTGTAGCTGAACGAGTACTTGTAGGTAAAGTCCCTCAGTTCCCAATCTATATCTATTTACACATATACATATATATGTAGTATATATAGTCGACGCAAATTGAATAACATAGAAGGGCGAAAGTGAAAAAAGTGTTTTGCATTTGCTGCGGGTTTCAAACAAATTGAATACGTTACGAACAAAATAAATAGACATAAATAAAATAAAATAAAAACATTTTTAATGGATCATAAAAAGTAGCAACATTTAAAAAAAATTAATGTATTTTATATAAAAACATATGTATGAGTTTATATAGTCGTTAGGCTATTTGCAAATTTGAACTGTGTCAGATTTTATTTATTTTTTTTTGATATCCTAACTACGCAAATCTGCAATGTGAGCTCATATCTTGCTTTCGAGGCTTACAAATTGTATGGCACGCGCTTCTAAATGTACCGGAAATGTGCGCGACATTTAAATTAAGATTCGCCAAAATGTAAATGGCTTTTAATCAAGTCTCAACCAGAAGAAATCTCAGTAATTTGGTCTGAAATTAATTGCCAAGAAGTGTATTTAATTGGAGCACACACTATGCGCATGTGTACAATTAAAAATAAAATAAAATAAAAATAAATAGAAAAAACAAAACAAAAAAAAAAACAAAAATAATGGCGAATAACATAAATTCTTAAGCGTAAAATGGCTGAAATGTTTATAAACAAAAAAGCGATCGACAATTTTTACGAGTTTCGCGTGAATAGCATTTTGTATATTGCCAAAAAAAAAAGAAAAACAAAATATCGAATTGAACTCAATATATATATATTGATATTTTCCATTTTCCGGTGCACTGAACGGATGTGCAAGTTACAATATCGATTGCTAAGTTTGTATACTCAATTTTTAAAGAAAATATAGTATATTGACGTTTTGCTAATTGCGTCAGTTTGTCTATAAATTAATGACACTAGATCAATCAAATTAAGTATGCTTATTCTCATTTACCTGTATACAATTGTTACAGTTTTTAAATCCATATTCGATTCTCTTCTTGATTTTTGCAAATCTGAAAAGTCAAAGATACAAAAAGAAGTTCTGATATTGAATGACTGGACTAAATAGTATTTCAATATAGCTTTAGATATATATCTCTATATCTTGCACACCTTTCGGGCTAAAGATATCTTTTTGATGATGGATATTATTTTTTACAAAGATTTTATCATATTATAAATTTTCATACATGTTTCCAGAGCGCCCTTTCCCTGTTTTACGATTTTGTGTTCACAACTCAAACACACAACATGTATCTGTATCTGTCTTGGGCTCCATGATCTATCTGAGAGGCAGTGATGGGTAGCCAAATATACATATATACAAATATACACAAGAATATTTTTCTATACTTGTTGCACTTGTTTGTTGAATTCAGTCGAGAATTGTTGCCTGCTTTTGGCGCGATCAGTAGATTATTTTAAGCTAAAATACTACATATAAAAATATAAAATTGTTCACAACGGAAATGAGCATTAATCTAATCATCTGCATTCTTCCAGGTGTTGCAGTCATCCAGGCAGCTGCTGAATGATCTATGAAATGTTCAACGCCCACGATCATACGTTCAGGCAGTGACATGTCAACCAAACATGGCTGCCATAAATCCATCAGCGTTCTGAATAAATCACAAGCCAAGCGACAATAATTAAGAGCCCATGAGTGCATATTTTGGAAGTGTATTTCCGTTACTTGCAAGGTGATCATCAACATAAACATAAACTCAGCCGCAGCATCCTATTCCGATTCCGATCTAGATCCAGATCGCAGGCACTTCAAAGGCCCCGCGGTAGACACATGTTGCTAGCGATCAAGTTGAACAAGCGGCAACTGTTGTTATTTCCATCATAAATTAGAAAAACTAGAAGATCACTGATCTGCGAGAGAGCGCCAGAGAGTGAGAGCAAACGCAAACGCTCAGCTAAAGTGGATTTCCGGTGAATAAAAAAACAACACATGCGACACACGAAGTTGTTGCAGTTGCAGTTGTAGTTGCATTGAAGTTGTGGCATCGCTACCCCATTGGTTTTGAGCAGACCTAAAAACCGAGCAGGAACCAGGGCCCGGAGTCAGGCCGAGTGCCACTTAGGGCGCCGCATCAGATACAGATACAGATACGGATACAGTTATAAAAATAAATATTCCAAAAATGTCTGCCAGTTGCCGAAGGAACGTTGCAAGCGAAAGACGCTGCCACAAAATGTCCGCTAGCCTGCCGCTAACGCCAATGCTAATGCTAATGCTAATGCTGATGATGTTTGGCAGTCAAACAGCGGCACGAAGATCGCCAGCTAGTTCACAGGAGCTAAGCAAGGATTACGATGGAGTTAACCAGAACAATGCTCCACAAATACACAGCAATGTGAATGCCGATGAGGATGCACTGGACACTGATGCGGATGAGGATGAAAAGTCGGGTACGGCAGGCGTGGGCAGTGGGAGTGGAGGCAGCAATGATGCCAAGCAGTTTGCACCACGATTTAAGAATCCCAAAAAGATGAGCACACTATATACGAGACCTTCGGGTTCATCCCTATCTCTGAGCTGCCAGGCGCTTGGTAATCCAGAGCCAAATATTACTTGGTACCGCAATGGGAGCACCGATTGGACTCGCACCTATGGCAGCTATCGCAAAAATAGGTGGCAATTGGGCATGGAGGATCTGGTGCCAGAGGATTCGGATCAGTACACCTGTAAAGTGTGCAACCCCTTGGGTTGCCTCACCCATGTAATGAATGTTATGGTCAGCGATCGTGTCAATCACAAGCCCATAATGCTAAAGGCTCCCGCCAACTTGACCCTGGTGATCAATGACAGTGGTCATATGGAGTGCAAGTATCTGTCGGATTTGACCAGCAAGAAGGCATGGATCTTTGTGGCCTGCAAGGGTATGAACGACTGTGCCAAGAATCGCTCCATTATAGCTGAGGATGTGGATCGATTGGAGTTTTCGAACGTCACACAAGACCGGGAGGGCTGGTATCATTGTATTGAGAGCAACAGCCTTGGACAGTCCTCAGTTCGTGCCTATTTGCGGGTGGTGAGCAGCCAACAGCTCCTGGAGGCTAATGTGAGTGGAGTGCGTGGAGATGCCATGATGGCATTTGTCGGCCTGATTGTCATGTTGATAATATTTTGCATCATATTTGTGGCAATTGCGGTGCGCAAGATGAAGCACGAGAAGCTGCTAAAACAACGCATCGAGACGGTGCATCAGTGGACCAAAAAGGTAATCATCTATAAGCCATCCAGCGGTGGTGATTCCAGTGGGTCAATGGACACCATGATTATGCCAGTGGTGCGAATCGAGAAGCAACGCACCACTGTTCTACAGAGCGGCAACGAACCGGTGCCATTTAATGAGTACGAATTCCCACTGGACTCCAACTGGGAACTGGCACGTAACCAGCTGGTTCTGGGTGCCACACTTGGTGAGGGCGCCTTTGGACGTGTCGTCATGGCCGAGGTGAACAATTCCATTGTGGCTGTTAAGATGGTTAAGGAGGGTCACACGGATGACGATATTGCCAGTCTGGTGCGCGAAATGGAGGTCATGAAAATAATTGGCCGGCATATCAACATTATTAATCTATTGGGCTGTTGCAGTCAGAGCGGGCCGCTCTATGTCATCGTGGAATATGCACCACATGGAAATCTGAAGGACTTTTTGTACAAGAATCGACCCCTCAGTAAGGAGCACATGGACAGCTCACAGCCTGCACCACCAGCCCCGCAACATTTGATTACGGAGAAGGATCTGATCAAGTTTGCCCATCAAATAGCACGTGGCATGGACTATTTAGCCTCGAGGCGTTGCATCCATCGTGATCTAGCGGCACGCAATGTCCTCGTCAGCGATGATTATGTCCTGAAAATTGCTGACTTTGGATTGGCGCGAGATATACAGAGCACCGATTACTATCGCAAGAATACAAATGGGCGTTTGCCAATCAAGTGGATGGCGCCGGAGTCGCTACAGGAGAAGTTCTACGACTCGCAGAGCGATGTCTGGTCCTATGGCATACTTCTATGGGAAATAATGACGTTTGGAGCGCAACCGTATCCGGCAATTATGTCTGCCGAGGAACTATATAGTTATCTGATGTCCGGGCAGCGCATGGAGAAGCCTGCAAAATGCTCAATGAACATTTACATTCTGATGCGTCAGTGTTGGCACTTTGATGCCAGTGCCCGGCCGCCCTTTACGGAGATCGTGGAATACATGGACAAGCTGCTCCAAGCTAAAGAGGACTATCTGGATGTGGATGTGGCCAATCTGGAGACACCGCCCTCCACCAGTGATGAGGAGGAGGATACATCCGATGTAGAGCAATCGCGTTATCACTTCTAGTTGATCGATAACGATAAATCATTCAATAGAACACTGTATATACTTAGCTTTCGTGCTATCTAACGATAAGTCTGTAAATCGCTTGAAATTTATTGCACCAAAGGCGTAAACCAAAAATTTGTTAACTTTAAGGCAGCTCTTATAATAATATTTGATTTATTTTAAATTTTAGTCGATTTTCCTGAAAATCACTTCATATAAAGTCACGGTTTAATCGTGTTTGATATTTATATGGCTATAATAATGTTAATTATTAATGTATAAATATTAATTTCCTTTCTAACTTGAGATTTGCATAGATTTTACAGTATTTGCCCCAGCTTGCTGATTTTATAAATTGTATGGAATGGCAAAACTAAAGAAAGTTAGGGGATAGAGATATAGAGTTGGAAATGTCACGAAAATCACGAAATATGATTACATTTGAGGGCAGGTAAACTTTGAAAACAATATAGAATTGAACGATATCAGTAATTCAGAAAATATTCTACTAAATGACCAAAAATTAAATTTTTTAAGCAAAAATAACAATTTACAATAAAATAGTTATTGCATTTATTAAATATTCAATAACAAATTGTTAAAGTCATGTTTCGCCCTATTTGGTAGATGGAAATGAAAAACACAGTCAAAATTTCCCAATTCGAATCATAATGTAAACGAAGAGAAATAAAATTAATTCAGATTATAAATATACTTATATATCTTTAGGTTAGTTTATGTATCGGTTGTATTTATATTTGTACTGATTTTCAGAGTATTCACATAGATATATAAGTTCAATCCTAAAGTATGTTATTCTTTATAAGTTTTACTATACATAGCTTGCATGCTAGTAGTGCCTTATGAAACAATAAATGTTGTACTCATAGTCTTAACCCAACATTGAATAATGTATACCTGACCAAGACCAAGACCAACACCAACAACAACAAGACCAAAATCGACAAGATCATGACGTCTCAATTTGAAAATCTGTGAAAAAATAATAATAATAACAACAACAACAACAACAACCGTCGATTTGGGCCGCACGAGGCACGCGCGTCACTAAACGAAAAATGATGAATGGATCGGCTCGCGGTTGTTGCACGCTGAGGATCGCTGGGTAGTCAGGGGGTGGGACTTGAACCAGGGTCTTTAGCGGCGGCGGCGGCGTTGGCGGCTCGTTTGTTGACGCGCCAAATGCCACAAGCATCGACGTGCAGCGTCGGCGTTGGCTTCAGCGTCAGCTGAGACTGCGACTGCGGCGCTGGCGATGCAATTAGACGATAATGCAACCCAGGCAACAAAAAAATGTTTAATACAAGAGCAAAAATATATTTTAGGATTGTCGAAGATTTAATGCTCTTATAGAGTTTCCATAATATAAAAGTTTTTAAGAAAATAAGTTAAATAGCTCAAATGATATTTTATAGATTCATAAAGGTAAGTTTTTCAATATGAATTAAATTTGGGCAATAAAATTAATGAAAATTTAAAAAAAAAATAGGAAGAAAGGACTATCCTCGGCATGTCGAGGCTTTATAGTATATATATGTATATATACCCTTGAAATGGTGCTTTAAAAAAAATATCAAAATTCAACCGATCGTTTCTTTAGCAGCTATATAATATTGGTGTCCGACTTTGAAACAATTTAATCAGAATATTTTGAGAATATTTAAACTTGATTGAGTTATCTTTAATAGCAAAAAAATTGTTCAAATATTTCAATCGATTGTTCCTATGAGTGCTATAAGATGTAGTAGTCCAATTTCGTTCAAAATTGGTCGAATTACTTTAAGAAAAAAATACAGATCGCCATAGCTGATCAAGAATATATATTAAATAGATATACGCGTCTTTCAATGCGTTACATAATATGTAACAAAATTTTAATACTTATTGCAAGGGAATAATAAAATAAATTTGTTCATGTATTTTACGTCTATTTGCAATGAGTTTTACTTAGTTGCTCTGGGGCGTTTGTTGGCCGAGTTGGTTGGGTTTGGTCCGTCAGCTATTGCAACACAGTGAGATATGATTATTGTGGCTATTTAAATTAAAATCTACACACATTGTATTAAAAGTATATGATATTTTATGGCAGGGTTTTATATTTGAATAGATTATGTTATGGAGGCAATAATGAACTACACAGCTAATAATTTGTATATTTTTATCCTGAATTATCTAAGCTGAATCAACATATATGGTGAAAAGTTGTATTTTTTTTAGGTTGTTGCTTGGATTGCTGTGACCCACTGGATTACCCGATAAATTTTCATCGATCTCCACAACGATCATTAATTATACAACATTAGACAATGGTTGGGACGCCAACGCAGCAATGGGATGGATGTTGTTGCATAGATTATTAATCTCAATATCTTTTGTGTATATGGCACACGCTAAACTGCATTTTCGATAATTTATCAATTTATCAAAAAATGTGTATAAAAAGTGTGGCATTAAAATTGTTTTGTCTGTTGTTTTAATTAGGGATCGAGCTTGGAATCTGTGGGCGTGACAGCGATGCGCCTCTAATGATCGGAAGTTTGACACGTGTCTGATGTCTGATGCTGGGGCGTGGGCCGCAACGTTGACCACAGTCTCAACATCGACATCAACATCAAACTCAACCTCAACCTGAACCTCAACCCAAACCACAAACCCAATTCAAATGGCGTGGGTTGACCACGCCCTAGCTGGCAATTATTGCGTGAATATGTTAATTGAAAAATTTGTTAATTGAGCCATGAAAAACATTTCACTGTACAAACAAAAAGCTGGCTAGCTCGTAGCTACCTCAGGAAGTTGCAGTGATCTGGCCAAATATGCGGGCATTTACTAACATAATTTGTAGCCATCGTCTATCGATCGGTCAGTCAGGTCCGCAATATCTCTGCTGCTGTCTCAAGTGATCAATTAATTTTTGGCCAAAGTTGGCTATTAATTTGCATGCGCTTTTTGTGTTGTCGATCGTTGCCGCGATGGCGATCGAGCAACTGCCACAGGTTGCCAGCTTCAGTCTGGCCTGGTTGGCTGGTTGCCTGGTTGTTCCATTTGGAACCATTTTAAAAGTCTACAAATTGCCTGTCCAATTCACCGATCGTTTGCTGCACTGCCTGAATGCCTGCCTGCCAGTCCAACAGTCAGTCAGTCAGTCAACTGCCAGGCAAAATCGATTGCATAGCTCCGATTTGACCTCGTCTTTTGCGCGGCGAGCGGAGTTTGTTTTTGGAAAGTCTCTGCCTGTCTGCGGATAGTATGGACATTATAGAGTGTTGTTGAAGTGCAGTTATATTCCACATCTGACATAATGGTATTTGTATTGATAATTTGATTTGCATAACTATAATATATTTTTCAATTGTATAACAACTGAAATCAGATAGCACACAAAATGTATGGCGCTCAGTGTAAAGTCTGACATATAAAGATCGTAATTTGAAAATAAGTAAAAGAATTTTAAGTTTTGCAATTTTTGAGATTTTTCAAGAATTATTGGTATTTTATGTATGTATGATTTTATGTATGCATGTACAATTTTGTACTGGATGGGATCTATGTTTATAATATCTAAAATCTTACAGTTTACCTCGTGGAAATCATTCTAGCACTAGATTATACATTGAGAGAAAGTATTTTTGTTTCAACTACGATTAAGTAATTGATTGTCGTTTCGTGGTAAGACACAGAGCTAAATATCAAGTGATTCACTTAACTACTTGGAAGTATGATGACGAATTTTTTCCAATTGTTACTGTTACTGCTTAAGGAACTACTACATGCTACAGCTTTGGGGTAATTTGCACTGTAATTCAAGAATTACGATTATATAAAAAATCTTTTGCTAGTACAACAATAACACCAACTGAAAAATCATGAATATAAATTTTAGACGCTTGATAACTCCAGCATTCACTTTTCTGGAAGAGGCCAAAGCCGAGGACACGTGCTGAGTTTTCCATTAACTATTAACCACAAAAATATTATAAATTTGACATTATATGCCAATCTGAATGGTTACTTATCTGTTGTGGTATTTCACTTCTTAATAATATTTAATATTTCACAAATAAAATATATTAACAACTTTTACTTTGCAATAGCAAGAAATCATAAATTATATAATTTATTAATTAATAATACAATAATCATTGAATAAAATAAATAAATAAAATTAAAATTTTAAATATAGCCTATGATCTGAGAGGTGAATAATGTAAAAAAATTGGAGTCAATGTGTGTTTGAAATAGACTATACACACTGAGTATAACAACAATTATTCTCTTGGGAAGATAAATCGAATAAAGTAAAATGAAACTGCGATTGACTGTGAACTTTTTAAGAAATGATGTACAATGTTTCAAAAAAAATATATGAATAAGCTGCTAGAGATAGAGAAAGAAACGACATAAAGAATTAAAAAATGGGTAAAATTTTTAATAAAATTCACACTCAAAAAAAGTGTACATATAATTTGAAAACTAACGTCAATTTGTTGGAAAACAGGACAAAAAAAGCTCCATAGAAATTTTTATATGGAATATGTTATCATTTAGAGAAAATGTATCGAAATGTATCATGTATCGAATTTAATTCGACAACTTGATGAAACTTTTTCTGCAAAACATGGAAAAGTCTAATTTGATGCCCATAATAAAAAAAATTCCATTATTTTTTTTAAATTTGAAAAAAAAAATTACTTTACTTTGGTTAAAGAAATAATTCAACATAATTTGTAAACATTTATATTGAGCATAGAAAATTTTCTGCATATTAATGAATTGTATATTCATTTCATAGAACACCAGAATTTTATGTCGTAGAAATCTATTCACCCGATTATAAGCACATCATTATTTTTCGTATATTCTTATCATAGAAGATATAGTCGAACTGTGAAAATTTTCACTTCTTTGTAGAGATTCATACTCTGCTTGTAGAATTTTATTTTATTTTTCTTAGCGAAATCTTTTTATACTTAAAAAATCTTTTTTCGCTGTGCAGAATCTGCCAAAATAAGCAAAAGAAAATGAAAGAGTGAGAGAGAGGTACACAAGCTAAAAAGATCGAAGCTTACAGTTTGTCAGATCTTAATCAAAATCAAATCCACAAAAACCTGATAATAAATAAACAAAATGTTTGTTTTTGTAAAGACTTGTGTATTGGCGTTGAAAATGATTCAGTTTACCTGTTGCTGGCACCTGTCCGAGCTAGCAAAGTATCAACAATATCAAAACCGCAACGATATTTAAATATAAATTCAAACATGAATACGACTACTCACCGGAAGTGTTGATTCATGGGGTTACTGCATCGTTCATCTATAGATTTGCGATTGAAATTAGTTTATCGGAACTACTCTTAAACAGGGCGCTGTTTCAATGGGACGTATGAGTAATTGTTAGTCTTGGGCCCGGACACTTAAGATGATTCTCTCCAATGCATATTTTACGTTAATAACAAACTGTTGTTGTCATTGTTGTTTTTTTTTTTACCTTCTTTTTATTCATTCATAAAAACAGTTTCATAATCTAAACCGCAAACAACAAACCGGTTGGCGCCTTGTGTATATGTTTCTTTTTTGAATGATCGAAAAACATTTTTAACGATTTTGTGCTCTTTACTACATGATCACTTGACTTGGCTTACAAACTATGCAAATGCGGCAACATTTGGCATGTGGGCGGCAGCCGCTGCAAATGAGTTTCAGAGCTTTAAAAAAATAAATAAAATATAATAAAAAATACGTCGAAACTCTTGAGACTTTTATGAATGAAACTTGCTGGAGGTGACAACGCAGCGTAACACTGCAGAGTGGGGAGTACAGGGTATTTTGAGCGGATGTGCCTAATTAACATTGCTGATTACATTTTATATTTTTGTATATTTATTAATTAGAATTATAATTATTTAACGCTTGCTATTTAAATGAGCGAAAGGCAAAGTTGTTTTCCAAACGATGAGGTTGCTAATAATGATGATATTAATGATAATTGTGATTAGCATCTACAACTAAAAGCGTTAGTCAATTTGCAGACTTATGGTTTTGTTTAGGAGCGCATCTGTCGGATTTGTGAATTCATTTTTTGTACAATAATAAAATATATTGTATATTTAAGTAAGCAAAGTAGTTTAGACTTTGCTATACACTGCAATTTGAGATATAAAATGCAATGATGAACGAATTAATAAATAAATAATTAAAGTTATTTCTGAAATCAGTTTTTTCTTGATTCATTTAAATCGGTGAGTCGGAAATTATTCAAAGGCAAGTGCAAACACAAATACATAATTTATGTTTTGATATTTACACCAATAAATAAACGAAGCAAATGATTTGACTCTGTCGACAAGAAATGAAATTGATTGACGCAGTCGTGCGGTCGACAAAAAGAGAGAGCATGAAATTTCTTTTTACACTTCTGTTCCTTTAAACAAACACAGAATTGTTTGAACAATGCCAAAGACAAAAGTGCAGGAGTGCATTTGCCCTGATTTGAATGTAAACAAACCTATTTATAAGAATTTTTGCAGACTTTACATACATCTTAATACTTTGACCTGTTGGTTAATCATCCCTAACTACATGTTTTATATTTGCTTGACCAATTTCTCTACTTAAGCTTGATCTTTCTTGTAGGGCATCTAAAATCTGTATAATCCACTTGGCTTTATCGCAGTTTGGGTATCAATTTTCCAGCTGTGCCTTCAACGCTGCTGTAGTTGCTTTTGCTTTTGCTTTTGCCGTTGCCTTTCTGCTACTGTTAAACGCAAAATTTATGAACAATTTTCAAAAGAAGTCACGCGTTAAATGTACGACATGAACTCACGCGACAGTCGGAGCCCAAAAGGAGCAGGATACGGAGACTGGAGAGTGGAGAGTGGAGCGGCAATTGCAGATGATTTCGTTAACGCATTGAACCACATGCCTGGGCCAGCGATGTGGTCGCATTGGCCTTTTGAATTGCGCCTTGTAATATATTTTATTAACAATAAAATGTTAAGTGCCAGAAGACGAGGAGAGGGCAGTAAACGGGACCGAAGATGTCCGAATCGAAGATGTGTGGTGGTGCTACTTCATGCTGCGCCACAAGGATGCATACAGGCGCACTGGGCACTGGGCTACTGTGTGCGAGAAGGCGATTGCTCCTCTGCCCCACTGGCCTGTCCGTTGGGGTTATTGTGTGGAAAGAAGATAAACTGCGTGCGCACATATAATCGCGCCATGAATCAAAATCACACCAGTTGGCTATATATAGATATCCGGCTAGCCAAGCTCAACTAACGAATGCCAAAAGGCATCCAAATGCCCCAAAATCCTCTCTCGCTCTCTCTTTCCCTCTTTCACTGTCTGTGCGTGCCACCTGTGGCCAGTTAACTATGCAAATCCCTAGAAGTAAACCAGTTTGGCGGCTGCAACAGGACCACATGCCCAATTCGGTGGCCAACTGCCACCCACAATTGGCCACAAATAGCGGCCACAATTAACCGTACGATGCAAATCGAACAATGCCCATAAAAAGGCTATGGAAAACGAACTGATCGCATTTCGAGCAAAAATTTCATTTGGAAATTCCTCAGCTCTCATGAAAAATTGTATAGCTACACGGTGACAATGTCAAATTGTACTGGCCACTGTCAGCATCATCAGTGGGGCATTTATTATCTTGTGGGTCTGCACCCGCAACAGGAACAAGGTCCAGCTTGGGATATGGTCATTTGCTGGGCCAGTAGCCAAACAGGTGAGTTGCTGGCAGGGACCACACAAATTTGCGACATTTCCAGTGCTGCATCATTTATCTATTTCGGATTTATCATTGATTAATCGCCAGCGGGCTGACTCTGTGGATGCGTATGACGCCAGTTGGTAGCCAGTTACTACACTGAGAAAAATAATACAAATATTGCATTTTAAATTAAAAAAAATATTGTAAATATTGTTATTTTGTAAGTCCAAACGATACTTTCAATTAAAAAAATAATATATAGCAAATATAGTAAATTAATTTACATTAATTTAAAGAAAAATACTAGTATTTAAAATATTGTATATATAATAAAATATTTTATTTTTATATACATGTATGTATATTTTCTTTACTACAAATAAACATCCTTTAGAAGCAAATATATTTATTCGATCAACACTATCAATTTACAAAGGTAAAGACTGAACAATTCATAATTTAAATCGAAATTAAGGATATAGATTCGTAAGTGCTGAATTTGATATTAAATGCATTTAAAATGATCAAAAACTTTGTTTTTATCCTGATAAAGATATTTATTATTATTATTATTTTGTTTAGCTTAATTTAGTATATTAATAAATTAGACGTGGCTTCTAAAATTTAATTAAGTTACCTGCCATGTTTTAGTCATAAATGCAGACTGTTTTGAACACTAAATCAATATTTTAAAAAATTGTATTCTGATATTTTTCCACGTTTTTGTGAACTATAACAGTTAATATATTTTTTTTTATATTTTTTATTTAACATATTATTTATTTTTTTTTACATAATTCGGGCTTGTGGCAATTTTATTTTCTTAATTTGTTTTTGTTAAAATTAATTAAACCTGCGGCTTTGAACATATCAATACGTTTAAAATAAACTACCAACTTCCCAATTAGGTAGGAGATTGGGTGTGATATGTGACGAGTATAAAAAAAGATATGTTTTTGGTCGGGCAAATATTCCATATCTGCAATTTTTGTTTATTTCTTAAATTTTTCACTAAAAATTTACTAGAAATTCAAAGATAAACCTTGATTCTTGGTTTATGATTTAGAGTAATATTTTTTATTATCGATTACAACGATCCGATAACACATATATAAGAGTTATGTTTATCAATTATCTTTAAATTGAAGTACTCTTGACTGGCGCATTTTTCCATAATATATATTAATATTACGCTAATAGTTTTTGTCACAGTGTACTGCAGTCTGGTCTTTAATCGGCGGCATATTTGCATATTCGCTTTATACAGCAAATAGTCCAGTCAATGATCGTTAAGCCGACTTGAGACTAGGCCCAGTCCAAACTGGGATGGGCCGGGGCATTTGTGTTTGTCATTGGCCAGCTCAATTAGCGGCCACAGATCGATGGATGCACCTGTGTGCTAGAGAATCTTGGAGTTGCAGCTTCATTTTCAGCGAGGTCAATCTACTCTGCCTGGATGAAGCACGTGTTGGGGCTGCTGAGGCAGCTGAAGCTGCCACTGCCGCTAATTGGATGCATCCGACACGGCCTCGGCCTGAGGGTTTCAGGGCAGCCGGATCTTTGATTATGACTTGTGCTTGTGACCAATCAGTGAACATTTGGTTATGCCACTGGAATTTGTAACACCTTCGAAAGCGCTTAATCCTGTCAAGCTGTTAAATTAATTTTAGTAGTCCGTTTCGTGCATAATTTGTATAGCAAATAAGCGGCAGCCCGGTCTGTCGACTTAAATGGCCAAAACGTGACTCAGGGCGAGGGCAACATTCTAACCACAGAATGCAGCTATCCATTCACCATCATCGATATGACAATCGACCGAAAGCTGTTTACCTTTACCAAGCGCTGCCGGCTTCTACAAATTGCACGTTCTGGTGTCCAGTTCAGTGCGGATTCAATTGAAGCTGGCCCAGACCCAGTTTGGCTACCAGCTAGATGGGAATATTTAGCCAGGCAGGTAGGCTGATAGGCTGGTAGTCTGACAGTCTGGCTGGCTGGCAGGCAAACGGTCTGGCAGCACCTGTACAAAGTGTTATAATCCATCATCGTAATCAACGTGCCGCTGCCTGATAATTGTGCAGCCCCAGAGCGGTGCTGGAGCGGTTGCGCCACTGGCGACCACACTGGCCAAAGCCAAATAACTGTAACTAATGGAAATTGTAACACTTTGGCAATGTTTTAAATGTTTGCGCGCCCCATGCAAAATGATTTTCTTTAAAGCGTGTTTATGACGCCTCGTCAGGCGTTCAAAATTGATTAGGATTAGGCCAACGGCTGCTACGACCACGACCACGACCACGACATCGACCACAACCAAGACAACGACAACGGACAACGACAACCACGACAACGACCAAAAAACGATTAACTTGCCCCGGTCACTGCTCAACTCAGTTATTAGCCCGCAATGCTCCAGACGAAAGTGTCCAATTGGCCACGCATTCAAGCCAAATTATCGGCATTACATTTACACAAGAGGCGACGACTAATCGCCAGCTACATATTATAGCCTGATAACTGCGACGATCCATCAAGATTGGCTTAGACCAGATTCGCTGATCAAAGACGGTAAGAGAAGCTGGGAGAAAGAGAGAGCTGATCCTATAAACAATTATAAGACGTTTAAATATTTAAATACGCACAGTCTTTTGGCATATTCACAAAAGCAGAATTCTTTCGATAATAATAATAATATACATTTATACATTTATACATGTATACATTTTTACCCCCTTTACCCCGTTAAAAAACATTAGAAAAGAGCAGGCATTAAAAATATATTTTTTTAATTTCCCATAGTATTTTTTGGCATGCGTAATTCTTAAATGTTGGCAAATTATTTTTATTATTAATGGTAAACAGATATGTCATCATTTTAAAATAAAAATTTTAATTTTTTTTTTATTTCAAAATATTAATTTTTTGATTAAAAGTTGATTAAAATTTATTTTTATAGTAAAAGTTGGAAATAAAATATATTAATAATAACATTAAATAAATATAAATAAGTAAATGTTTATCCTGTTTCTAGGATACTCCATTCTGAATTTGACTTTGAAAAATTCTACTTCTTGAAGACATACTTCTTTAATCAACTGTCTTTTTTATATCAGTTTCAATGATGATTTTATATAATTTTTTCTGTTGCCAAATACAAAATTTGGCCATTGTAATCAGAGTTAATCATTAAATTCAGAAATTATATCAAGTTTTACGCTAAAGTTTTAAATGCTTCCAATATGTAAAAAGTTATTTCATAAATTTGACTACTTTTTATGGCAAAAATGCTTAAATTAATAGATCAATATAGTTCACCCCACTTAGACAGCTAGAATTTTCTCATCCCTTAAAGAAAAGTTGGCTACGTCCTTGTACGACTAAATTATCTACAATCACGAGTATTTTATTAGATTGAAAGCTCTAATTATATATACAAATCACGCTATTCTTAATAGCTCTATATTTACCAAAAAATCTATTCAATTTAAATTATAAATTATCGTTTTAATATAGTTTCCTATGAACGTTATTATTTGTGACAATATAATATTATGTTAGCTGTATTTTGGCATATCTTGACAGTTTTTGGTTAATGTTCAGTTTAATCTATAGTTCCTGTCGTTCTGTTAAAGCCGAGTGTCAAATTGTAACTCGTTGCATTCTCACGCAACTCTGCTGACCATAAGTGAGACATTAGGCGCAGTTGCAGTCGGTTGACCTTTGACATTGACCATATTTGCGCAACGTGGCAAGCACGTCTGATGGCTGAGACAAAGACAGTCTTAGTCAACTTGGCTGTTAAAGTCCGACTTCCCGGCATCATTAAGACAAAAAACATTTGGCCAGGCACGACCCAGCGCCTGATTAATTGCACCTGGTGCAGAATTTGACTTTTTTGTTGCTCAAATTGCAATGTGCCGCTGTCGAGTAATTACCATGCCATTTGCCAGGGGAACTAAGCCAGCTGAGGGGCTAAGGGGAGCGTTGAGGTGAGCGAAGAGACTCTATTTCAAATTGCACTTAATATGGAATTTCAATCTACTGCGTGCGCTTTTCAAGTTCAAATTTGTAAACACTTTTACAGCTGATAGCTGATATTCTGCTTAAAAAATGCATTTGATCTGACCGATTTGAGTTGGCCACAAGTTTTAGCTGTTTTAGCTTAGCTGGCTGCTAATGCTCTTGGCCATTCATTGATGATGTCATTCTAGCACCAGATCAAAGGCTGCCAATTCAGTGAGTGGCCCGAGGCATGTTCCACAAACTCAGCTGCTAATTTTTTCGCAGCTAATTGAATTATTTATGTTTAAATAAATTGCAACAGGCAGAACAAATCTCAAGAATAAATCAATAATGAATTACCTATACCCTTGTACAATATTGTATAAAAGTTATATAAACAATAGATTAAGACGGAAAAGAAATTATATATGCACTATTTGTCATCAGAGTCTATTAGTTAAATTATCTACTATTTAACAATATACTTTAAGTATAATAAATTATTGAAATCCAATAAAAAGTTGTGAATAGTCTTACTTTATCTTAAACCGTGAACATTGCTTATAAGTATGTATATTTTAAATTGATTTATTTAAACCTCTGTTCATTTATTAAAATCGTTTTGGTCAAAATCAAAAATCAAAATTATTCATTAATTTTAATTACCTTATTACCTTATTAATTATTATTATTAAATTATGATAAAAAACAATTATTTAGTTTGTTATTATAATTTTATGGGCTTTTTTGTCCTAACGTGAAAATTGTATTTATTTAAATTTATTTTTTACCTAATTTAATAATACAAAATTATTCTCTTACTCATTTAAAAAAAGAAATTTTATGTACAGAAACCTTTTTGTCTAATGTGCTGACTTCTACAACCGTTTGGAAATTATAGGCAAACAGGTGTGCAAAAAGCAAACTTTATATACGCAATTTGTGAACTAAGTCTATTACTTAAATTATCTATTATTTTATAATGTACAATAAGTATAATGAATTATTGAAAACCAATAAAAATTTGTCAATAGTCTTTATTTTTCTTAAACTAACAGGTATGCAGCATATCCTTTCGGTGGGGTATTGCAATTTTATTATTAGGTCAATTTGATTTTTTTTAATAACGTATAATTGAGAGCAAAATATAATAAAATATGATCGACAACAAATAAAAAAATTTCGAAAGTGAATTTGATTGATTGAAATAAATTAATCTTGTCAATAAATTCAAAGCATTTATCAAATAGTAAATCATCAATATATATTTTTTAGGCCTGTGAATATCTTACATCTGGGTTTCATTTGAATCTGTGATCAATTTAAAATGCCAAATTAAAGGACAAAATAATGAATAACTATTATACAAAGAACAGTTAGACTACTACATACATTTATTTTATACAATTTCAACGTAAAGTATTAAAACTCTTGGCACCTAAATAATTTTCAAAGATGTGTTGTATTTCCATTTATTGCGAGGCTCATTAGAAAGTGTTTATGCCCTGTTCGAGTGTATTAAAACAACAGAAACAAAATGCAACTGACACTCGGATGCAGCTCCAAAGTGGCCTAACGATTTGGCCACCATTTTTGGGGGCGCTGCAGCAATTTGCATACGATGTTGTCGTCTCGAGATCAGTTCACAGTTGCCGTCTACAGTCTGCGTCTGTGTCTGTGTCTGCGTCTGTTTCTGTGTCTGTGTCTGAGATCTCCAAATTATGTCGTTATTTGTGCCATTTTTGGCAATAGCTGCGACGACGATGAGGCCAATGATAAATTTGCAGCACTTAGCTGCCTAAGACGTTTGCGGTCTGTCGAGTTGTCAGTCAGGAGTATGTCAATTGGCTTGCTAATGGCTGGCAATGCATCAACTAAAGATGGCCAGAAGGTAGTTGATGATGGAGGCGAGAGAGCGATAGAGAGGGGGTGGGGGGTTAGGGTGCCACAAGACGCTCTTAAAGTGTTGTAAACGATGTGGCAAGGCGACAGGCCTAACGAGCCGCACAAATACACATGGCATTCATCATAAGCGACTCTCAGACTGCGACTGCTCATAAATGCAAAAGTGTTTTACACTTGCCAATCAGAGAATTCGCCTTTCTCGCCAGGTAGAGTATATACCATCTTAACTGTGTACCCCTGAGGTTGTTCGATTAATTTGGCCAGCCCAATGCTCGGGGTAAAGGAAGCAGGCAAGTGCAACAATTGAATAGATAATAACTCACGCCCCACCTACCACCTACCATTTACCCAGCCACCCACCCACCACATACACACATAGAGTGCATACATTTGACTAAACAACTAGCTTGCCACAAGCTCTGACCGTTGACCAAGGCAACAAAATGTTGCAGCAGCAACAGCAACAACAGCAACACAACTGCAACAAGGCCTGTTACTGTTTGCTGCCGCTGTCATATTCAAATTGCTAATATGATTGGTGTTTACAGATTAGAAAACAAATATTTCACAAATATTACCACTAATAATTTGTTGCTCTTGTTGTTGTTATTGTTGTTTTTGTTGTTGTGGCAATACGAATACAGACGCGGCGTCATGTTGCAAGCACATGATGATGATCATCATCAACATCAGATGATGATGAGGCTGTAAAAATGCTGCAAGTGCGGCGATAACCTTTTGACTCTGGCCGGGAAACGGGCAACGGGCAACAGCGACTGAGACGGAGACTTGGATTTGTATTTGGATTTCGGTTTGAGTTTGAGTTTGGAGTCGGTTTTTTGTGCGCCTAGTGCAAAACTGACAAATTGAATGAATAAAAGAGCAACAAGTGGTCGCTCGGCTGGACACTCTGGACAGCCGCATAGTTAAACATTTTGAATGAAAACGCCAAGAGTGAAACGCTGACTGCAACTGCAACTGCAACAGTGACGGCGACAGCGTGTTGCAGTTGTGTTTTGACTGCAGCTGAGGCGCAAAAACATAAATCGAAACACTTGCTGCGTGTGCCACAGACCGCACCACACATCCCCAGCACCACCACCACCACCACCAGCACCTCACCCATCCACAACCCTGCACCCAGCAAACCGCCCACCGCAGCAGGTTCCATTTGCGCTCGGTAGGTGTTGCCCCAGCAAAAGGCCCACAATGCGCTGTCGTTGTTGCTGGTTCAGGCTGGGGCAGGAGTAGAGACTGAGGCAGAGGCAGAGGCCACTTTGAAATCAAGTCGAAAATTGCAATTCCAAAATGTTTGCCCTCGGCTAAAGTGGAGTGGAGTCCAGCAATGGTGACGCTGACGATTCCAGTCGACTCGACTTGACTCGACTCGACTTGACTCGACTCGACTCCAGTCATGTGGTGGCATCTATTGGCCCAGGCCATCCAACTGACCAACCACATGTGGCATGGTTCGTCCCGGTCTTCACCAACAGAGCTTTTCCTGCCTGCTGTTGCATTGTTGCAGTTGTTGTGTTGTTTTTTTTTGTTTGTCGTTTAATGCGTGGCCGCCTTGCAATGCCGAGGCGCTTTATTAATTCACTCGACGGTTGTTTAATGTTTTTGCATCTTTTGTATATATGAATACTCTAACTTAAGGTATATGAACAATGCAGCTGAGACTGCAAATAAATAATTCTTTACGTCAAATTCTACTCAACATTCAGATTGTTATGTTAAAGCATATTTTTAACTTTGACCACAACTAACTCCAAAGTCTAAAAAAATTTAAAATATATATATAAATCCATTTGTTATCCTTGAATAGGTTTATGATAAAATACACACAAAAGAAAAGCGACGCATATACTTAGATCAGTTGTATTATAACTTATAGCAAAATACATATTTAGAAATTTATCTTCACTCTAAGATTCCTAAGAGAGAGAGAGTGAGGGATATAGAAAGATTCGTTTGACGAAATCCTATTTATTTACCACGTTTGTAACTACTACCACTTTGTGATTAAAATAATGATTTAACCGATGTCAATAAAATTAATTTTAAGCAATCTCATTACCTTCCCAATAAATGAAGGTAATGATATAAATTATTTTACTATTTTGCAGGGATTGCAACTCATATATTTTTTATGTATAAAAATTATGAATAAGGAATTATTTTTTGACTTTTTTTCATTA
This sequence comes from Hirtodrosophila alboralis, assembly GCA_035043045.1. NCBI lineage: Eukaryota > Metazoa > Arthropoda > Insecta > Diptera > Drosophilidae > Hirtodrosophila > Hirtodrosophila alboralis. The sequence continues at coordinate 163,624 of JAWNNH010000280.1, read as the reverse complement.
AAATTAACTCTTTTTTTTATCCGAAAAGTCAAATTATGACATAATAATTAAATTTCAATTTTTGTGTTAAGAACGTAAATTACCATTATTTTTCAACATTTATATTAAAAATCAATTATTAAAATTATTTGCCAACTTTTATTGAACAGTTTAAAATAAAACTTATTTTTTGATTTTTTATTATAAAAATCAAAAATAAAAATCTATTTTAAAACATATTTCCTCTATAACTTCGTCTGAAAATTTCAAGTTTGCATTAATATTATACTCGAGTGGGACTACAACATACATACAGTCATTTCCCAAAATATAAAAATTGTTTCGCTGTGTTCTTTAAATATTTGAAAACAAAATAGATATTTATTATTGATTTTAATAATAAAAGTTAAAAAATATCTTTTATTTTCAACTTTTCAATTAAAGTTAGCAAATAATTTATATTTTTGGTTTTTATTATAAAAGTTGAAAAAAAAAAACTAAATTTAAAGTTTTTAACATTAAAAATTTAAATTTAATTATGTCACAATTCTTTTTTTTTTTTTTGTATCGAAAAATACAAGTAAAATTGCAATTATTTTTAATAAATATTGAAAATATAAGTTTATTCTGTTTCCAGGATCCTACGTCCTGAATTAGTATATCTAAGATTTTTCCATCCATTCAAAAATTTTTTTCTCAGGATTGATTTTATTGAATTCATGACTCTTATTTGCGATCCCTGCTATTATGATTTAATTGGGAAGTATCAAAAATTTAAGTGTGCTCTTGAACTGAACAGCGACCAGGACTTTGTTTAACGATACCTATATTAAACTAATATAAGATCTACAATATCAAAAAAAAAATTTGCAAAATTTACACTAATGATTTTTTGTATAGTTTAGTTAGTTAGGATTTTTGTGTAGCAGGAATTGTCCTAGCTTGCTTGTGTCCTACCTGTGTAAGTGTATTAACACGTCGACTTAATTGAGATAATTTGATTTACCTGTTGTTAGCTTGGTTTTGTGGCCTGTGCGGGTGCATCGGCATCCCAAGCAAAAGCATAAATCGGCCCCAGGTGTTTGGGCGCGCATTTCCCACGGATTAGCGCATAAATAAAGAAGGTCAGATCTCTGTTTGGGGCTGCATGAAAAGCGCTGGAGAGTTAACTAGATATTTCAAATGTTGTGGCAGGGGTCGCCCCATGGGTATGCCAAAGACTTCCGATGCTGTTGCCTGTTGGGGAAACTGTACCGTCATGTCGAGCCGCATTGCGTTGCATTGCGTCGATTTCGTTTTGGGGCAAAAACCAAATTACTTTATTAGCCGTGTATCCTATAAGAAATAACAACTTCATTTGGCGCTGGCTGCCTTAGGTGGTCCTGACGCAGCATTTCCTTAAGCTCATTAACACGTTTCGGGCCTGGGTCGGGTCCCTGGCGATGATGGAACCCACACGCAGCGGTTCTCACGCTGCAAAAAACAAAAGCATTGTGTGCAATTTAAGATTAGCAACAGTTAACACACACACACACAAACACACACAAAGGGATGGCCAAGGCCCCAGCCGTGCCAGCAGTACCAGGTATGGATTATAATGATAATACTTATAATAACAACGGTCAGCAAGGACCACCAAACGGCGCTGATAAGATGCGGCGCAGTCCGAGGGCTGCGTGCATAAGATCTGGCCGAGATAGCGAGCGGAAGGGGAGCTGGAGCACGAGAAGGGTACCAGGTGGCTCCATCGATAATCGTGCATTAAGCGTGCGTAAGTCACGTCACAGCCTGAAGAGGAAGACCCCAAGGCAGACCCAAAGGAAGACCAAGAGACAGATACCGCAAAGAGTCCAGGAACCTTGCCTTGGGTGAGATCGCGATAAGCGCGACTTTTGCATCGGTACGTGCTAAACCCTTGCCTGCGATCATTTTAATTATAGGTTCCTCGCCACACTGGACCACGCCTCCGCATTCTCCGGGGTCAAGCAACGCAAATTGCGGGCTGGGTCAATGTTTGTTTTAGCCAACCATAAATACTTAATTTGTCCAACGGTTTTCGGGTTGCCTGACGAAAAGTCACAACTAAGCTGCGGCCTTATAAAGTCATCAAGAGATCAATTGCTGCTCAATTACCTAAAGCACTTGGTACACATTTTTGCCCAGCTACTCACACATTAAAATTTGGATTTATTCAAGGGACTAAAAAGACAGTGCAAACTGCTAAGAGGGCGAGATTGAATCAAGGAATATAAACAGACTTAGTCATCCTGTTCGGAGTCGCGATGTGAAGCGGGCGCTGAGGCGTCCACCTCAAGATAATCGTGCACCAGCTGGCATATATTCTCGGATGCCTCGTTGAAGTTGCCCTCCTCGAGGCCCTCGCCCACATAGTGATAGACGAAGGCGCGCCGCTGATAGAGCTTATCGAACTTGTTCACCAGGCGGCACCAGGCGATGCGTATGTTTGTGTTGTTCGAGATGGCAACGCAGGCGCGGCTTGTGGGCGCCAGATCACCGTTTGGGACATATACTGGCGGCATGCTGCTCACGCCAATCTTGAAGCCAGTTGGTGACCAGTCCACAAATTTAAAGGACTTGGAACGTTTTATATTATCCAGCGCTGTATTTATCTCATTGGGCGCCACATCGCCACGATATAGCAGCACGCAGGCCATGTACTTGCCATGAGCCGGATTACAGCGAACCATTTGATTGCTCATCTGGAAACATTGGTTCGTCAGCTGAGCCGTGCTCATATTGACGAACTGCGAGTGGCTGGTGGGCACAAGTGGAGCATAGTTGATCAGCGGATAGTGTATGCGGGGATACGGCACCAGATTTGTCTGCAGCTCCTGGAAACTGACACTGGACGGGCCAGAGAAACGCTGCGAGGCCGTAAATGCGGCCACCACCTGGCCAATAATACGGTTCAGATTAGTGTACGTCGGAGCAGGCACATTCAATGTATTGGCACATATATCATAAAGAGCTTCGTTATCCACAATAAAGGAAACATCTGCACAGTCCATGGAGAAGTGTGTCGATAGCAAAGCATTGTATGGCTCCACGATCACAGGCGAAATTCTATAGTTGACAGCTTGCCATTAAATGGGCAGATGAGCAGATGATGCTTTAAACTTACGAGGGCGATGGATACACTAGAAACTCAATGATTGTCATCTTTTTGCCAAAGTCTTGAACCAACTGTTCCATGATACGCGTACCCAAACCGGAGCCCGAACCACCACCAATTGCCCGAAAGACCAGGAAACCGCGCAGACTGTGGCAGCGTTCAGCCACCCGGCGTATGGCATTCATTGCACGATCCAGGAGCTCACTGGCCATTAGATTATAGCCCCTGGCAAAGTTGCTGCCGCTGTCATCCTTGCCCGAAATCAGCGTGTCCGGATGAAAGAGATTGCGGTAAGCGCCTGTGCGGATCTCATCTGGTAAGAGAAAAAATAATTATCTATTGAGCTGTTCAATTGCAATGATATAATGTTATAAACCACCTATTACTGTTGGCTCCGTATCGATCATGACTAGACGTGGTTGCACACAAGGATCTTGGCCGCTGAACTCGAAGAACGTGAGAAAGGAATCGTCACATGGCTTGGTCATAAGCCGTCCGTTCGCTAGAATGCCATGCTCGAGGCAGTAGAGCTCCCAGCAGGCATTGGCAATCTGTACGCCCGCCTGCCCGATGTGAATCTGTATAATCTCTCCCTTGCCGCCCATGAGGCGCTGGTGATGACTTTGGAAATTTTGTTCCCTTGAATTCTCGACATGCGCCTTATCAATTTGTATAAGGCCAATAGAGAGAAATAAATTCAAAACTTATACTATTTTTTTTTTCCGCAGACCTTTCAAATAATTTAATTTACATTGATTTTGATGACAAGCTAAATATTATTTTTGTTCAAGTAATGCTCTAGAAAGAGTTAGCCTTGTTTATATATTTATGGTATATATATATATATATATATATATATGCTCTATATATGTAGATATAAGTTAAGTACGCACAATACAAGTATACATAACATTCATTATTGTCCGCGCGCGGATTAGTCAGTTTTCAAAGCATTAAGTACATGTTCTTAGAGATAGATATAGTTAGGTAATTTCCGTGCTCGAGTACATAGTTAGGAAGTGGTCCAATAATTTTCTTGGCTTTTGTATAATTGGAAAAAAATTAGATACATATACTATAGACGATAGTGTATAATACAAAGCAGTCGCAAGTTCAAGCTACGTACAATTAATTTACAAAAGAGTCGCTTATTAATAATAAATAAATAAAAATACACAAAAGAAATAACTCACAATATTGGAATGAAATAGTTCCCAAATGAAATTTGTTGCGGAATGTGTTCATTATCTTTTCTTTTCTTTTTTATAAATATTTCACTTGGGATCTGGTTTCACAGCATCTACAATTTAAGGTGCGAGACTAGAAAAATTTATACACTTGAAGCTGCGCCAGGAGGAGGCTATATATAAACCTGTCCCCCAGCTCTTTGCTGCAGTTTTGTTCATGGCATATGATTTTAGAGTAATTGTCTAGAGTAGCGACTGCTCTAGTAAAATGCGCTCGAATCCTGACGGTGGACCGTGTGTAAAGTTGTCGAGAATAATGTCCAGAATGGCGCCACTGCCCACTGTGAAGAGTAAATGCAAGCTGCAAAAGGAATGCTTTGGAAGCTAGTTGGGCAAACTTACCATAGATCACTGGAAATAGCGCAGCACCTCTTACATTGCGAAAGGGGACTTCTAGATTTTTGCCATTAAAATAGAAATTTAGCTCTACATGATCAAAGGCCACGCCCACAATGTCGCCCTCGTCGGGAAAGTCACGTTGTGGTGCACTAATCAAAGCATCCACCGAGTTTAACTCGGGCGCCGTGGCAACGCCTGTGGTCATCAACAGATCCTCCTGCAGATCCTCAATGGCAATCAGACCCGCAGCTGCTGCAGCGCTGTTATTCAATATACCATTGGCAGTGGTAGTAAATGAGCCTGGACTCTTGGTTGCCGTGGGCTGCGTGCAATTGGCCACCACGGGACGAAACTCTTCGTCGTTGTGGCGGGTGGCATTGTCGGAGCAAAGGCACCAGGATTCGCGATCACCGCCACCCCATTTTCGTGACAGATCAGTTTGTCTTGTGGCCAAGCCAATTGACCAGCTGCCGCTTTGTTGTATCTTCACCTCAAAGTAGGATTTCGATTGAACCAGCGGTGCGGTGGCCAGTACGCCTCCCGTGCCCGTCACACGTAGCTGGTGGGATAGCAGTATAACATCGGCGCCTGCAAAACACATGAATTGCCTTTAAATGTCTTTAACCAATTGGAAACTTACCCATATGCGCAGCGTCCAGGTGCACGTCTGGATCTCTGTGGTTCTTTGCTGCTGCTGTTGGCTTTCGCAGCTGCCGACCATTGAGGCACGTGCGTAGGCAGCAAAACATTCCAAAGTATGTGTTAAATGGCACTTAATAATGTCTTTTATGTGGCAGCTTGAATTTTTTCCAGCTGCAGTTTGTTTTTTCTTGTACGTTTATTTCGCTGCGTATCATCAGCTGTTTAGGCTATGTTGTGCAGCCCTGGAAGCCGCTTTGAGCGCCGACGCCACATTTGTGACGTCAGCGTCTTGCAAACCTGCTTATATTTGAATACGGTAGATGGCGCCACAAAGCCATCTATTGCTGAAATTTGTAAGCGTAGAGGTAAAAAATAAAATACAAATTACTTACAGTAGCTCCCACCTTATTTTTTGAGAGGCTATATCTTTCAAACTATTACAGATATCGAAATAATTTAAATTCAGTATTCTTAATTATTGATGTTAAATTCTAAATTAATTAATATAATATTCCTTAAACTCAAGTTACAGCAAAGAAGTACCATAATAATATTCAGGAAAATAAATGATTTGAATTGCTTGAGGAAATTCAAATTTTTATACCCTTGCAAAAGAGTATTATAATTTTGTCTTCAAATATGAGTTGTTTATTCATCTATTCATTTACTAGTTACATTTTTCATAGTTGGCCACAAGTTTACGATATAGATCAGATACCCTAGAACTTTTATGGCACACAGTGCCTCCACCGCGATTATGCTGCTGTTGCTGACGGTTAATGTCGCCCACACAGATCCAATCGCCGCCACCAATACGCCAGCGATGCAATTTGATTCCAGTTTCCTGAGAGACGGCCCATTTGGAGTGATCACCGGTTGTCCTAAATTCGATAAGATGCTCCGGATTGGAGATATCCTGAACATTAAAGATTTTATTGTCTTTGTCGCAGCTGTCGGGCAAATTGCCAGCACCATCGCGCCAAGCTTCCACGAAGAGATTGACGCCGAGAGCGGGTGCTACCATGTCGGCATAGAGTTCCACATTGGCACGCGGACTCTTACCAAAGAGACGGAACTGCTTGCCGTCCAATGTGCGCACCTCCACTTCCTTCTGGAAGGGGGACTCAGTGCGCCACTGACGCTTCAGTGCGCGTTCCAGACTAGGAAACAGTTCGTTGGCCTTCAGCAGAGGATTCCGCTCGTAGTAGAAATGCGGCTCGTTAAAGACAAGCAGCTCGCCTACCTTTTCGACGCCCTCCACATCCAGTGTCATGCAAAGCAGACTTTGTCCATAGTGCTCGCCACTGGTAGGGTAGCTATAGTCCGGCACAGTTGGATATTTGGGTACCGAGTGAACAAGCCACATGCCCGTAACTCCGTCGGTGGCTATGACACCCTTCGTATGACCGCCAGTGCTGGCCACGGTGCCATTGGGAAACTCATCATTGTAGGCAGCCAGCAGAACACTATGCTCATCCGCGTACAGTGGCTTGAGTGTCTGCGCCGGCATCGAGTTGAAATCACCAATACGTCGTCCGGACAGCAGCCAGTTATCGTAGGAGCTGCTCGTCACGTACAAGTAACGTAATCCGGTAACGTCGGGTCCCTGTTGTGCATTGGTGTAGTGCTTGGGCAGCTTGTACATGTACCACCTGCAAGTTGGAGATGAATATTTAAAAACAAATCGTATATTTTCATAAACAATAAAATTATAGCTCTACTTTCAATTCATTTTTAACTAAATCAACCCAAACTTTTAGAAGATTTTAATCCGATTGAGAGCTTGAACTTTGAACAAAAATTAAGAACTGCCGCAGAGCTTTGACTTGTAGTAAAGAATTCCTTTATTATTATTCGACCATATTTTCCATCTAGTGCTTTTATTTTGCACACCACAAATTATATTATATACCAATTATAATGTTTATTTTTGATTTATGTAGTCAATTTATTAAAGTTGCCAGGTCAATCGCAAAATCTTGTTAAAAATGACTTAAAAGTAGAATTTTTATATTTCTCTCAAAAGCAATGCACACAAGTGTATATAGTACACGAGAGTCTACCTGTATATGTATTCCGCACTTACCAGTCCACATCGTGACCCTGCTCGTCCTTGCAGGATACCTTGTTGTTGGCCAGGCTAGCCTGAATCGTGGCAGCTGCCCATAGGAGCAGGCAAATCAAGCGCATTGTTGAACCTTCTCGTTGCTTAACTAAATTTCAACTGAATCAGAGCCCGAGCTATGAAATGTTTCATCTGAGAATTGCCAATCACAAAACAAACATACAGGGTGTTCCATCGAGTTGTTGTGCCGTATAAAGTACAGCACACAGAGAGCAGGTAACAATGTGTAATTAGGCAGACAGGTATATGAATTACCTCAAACATTTCGATGTATCTCTTCGATAAGAATACAAACCCTGTACAGTTTTTATATATTTATATATGTAAATGGCCCGTTTTGGCTGAGCTCAATCTTAAAATACTTAATCTGTGGAGAGCTCGACCCTAAGGCAAATCTGGGAATTGAGTTCGATTCTAGGGGCGTAGTCTCCAGAACAATTAGGGGGTTTAGAATGTTAGATTATTTATGAACTACAAACAACGCTCTTGTTGCTAGCGATAAGAGTAATTTTTGCTATAACAAAGGCAATTTAATTTTTTTTGAATTAATATATAAAACGCTTTTAGTTGTTGTGGCTGATGCGGGTGAAAAAAAATAGAAATTAATAATAAATATGTACTACAATCAAATGCTTACTTTATAGACTCAATTTTTATAGACACACCTTGATTATTCAGTAAGAACATTGCAGTTGAAAAATCCCCGGCTGCCATATACTTAGTTTGTATTTGTAAGGGAGAGAGAGCCTATGTTAAAAATAATCTAAACAATTTAATTGTTTGCTATATATACACTGCGTTTCACATGAATAGCATACCAGGGCAAACTAAACTTCTATTGCTCTTATATTTTAATCATAAGAGATAATAGAAAGTTATTAGTCTGTATTAAGAAAACAATTTATTGTCTATAATACAAAATTTAAATTATTTGAATCTGTTCAGCACAATTTTCTTCATGCTAAGTAGTTCTGCTTATATACCTGCGAACTTGAATTTTTGACAGCGATTATGAACTGCGAGTCTTTCAAAGGTGTCCTAGAAATGGCAATTTCTCCAGTTTATGATCCTTTTAAATATTCTACAAGGACAAACTAACAAAAAATGCAACATATTCATATGTTTCGAGTGGTAAAATCGGGATTTAAATCAAAAAATGGCAGATTTTTGAATTGTCCACCCAACCCGCTGGACCTAAATTTAGTAGAAAATGTTGAGAGATGGCGGATTTGGAGGGTTTATGAATCTGTTAAGCTATATTTATCTAAAACTATGCTCTTTGACGCTTTTCAGCTAATATTCGGCTTTAATAAAACTGAATTATCTGAAAAGTCTATATGACTCAATTCAGAGTCGAATATACGAGGTAATTTAAATCAAGGAAGGTTCGAAATACTACTGAAATCCCCCATAATATATTAAATTTCATAATTGACCATTTAAAATAATTTTTTCCCAGACGAAAATAAATGTATATAGATTTTTGGTCAAATGTGCTATTCATGTGAAACGCAGTGTAACTATTTTTTATCAAGCAGAAATCTCAAAATTCCCTTTTTAAACTTTTAAATGGTTTAATTATTAATTGTATTTGTAAAATAGTCCGACTGCCACGTTCTCCCTTGTTGCCATTGAAAAATATATAAACACATTTTAATTACAATTACACAAAACAATTGTTAAAGTTTTTATTCATTATTTGTATTACATATTATTATTTGTTGTTGCTGCTACAGCTGCAGTTCACCCCTCTGCAGCTTGTCGTGTGCCGAGGCCCTGCTTTGAGGCAGGATCTTAGTGCATCTCAGATTTTGTGGGGGGGAAATATTATCCAAATTGTATAATCTTTTCGTTTTTACTTGTTTATTTATTAATTCTGTAGTACAATAATAAAGGTCTGATATTACGATAATGTAATTCAAATAAATTGCGTGTAATCTTTATCGCTGGTTGCTGTTATTGTTTCCTCGTAAATAATGTGATATTTCACGATCTATTCTTGAATTTTAGTTTTAAGTTTTGTTTATTTGGTAACTGCCGATCAATTTGTGTTTATCTTTATTATTGCTTTAATGTTCGATAGTTTTGCCTTTGGTTTGCATGCAACAACACATTTAAACTCACAATACAATATTTTCGCTAAATATTTATGTAGGTTTTTTTTTTTTTGTTTTATTCGGTTTTAGTTTAATTTTAATATAGTAGTTAATAATTTATTAATATATTGTATGCTTTTTGTTTTTTTTTTTTGTTTGTTTGGTTTACTTTGAAATATATAAAGAACAAGGCTGATATTCATATTTTATATATATGTTTTGTTTCCGTTTATGTAAGTTTATAATAATATTTAGCTATTTTTTGCTTAGCTTGCGCATTTTTGTATATTTTCTTATTTGTTGAAAATCATTTTTACAATACTAGCAAAAGGTTTTCAATTGTTGAAACAAAGAGTTCTTGAATGTTTTGTTTTTGTATTTTTTTCTTTTAGTTATTTTGTTGCAAAAACTTTAAATAAATGAGCCTCAAAATAGACAAATATTTGCTATTTGTTGTAGTTAATATTATTCTGAATTATTATTTATTTATTATGATGATAAAAATTGACGCTTTACGATGAGCGCATTGAATAATATGCAATTAAAAACTGCATATATTATAATTATATATATATTTCTTTTATGAATTTCATTATCAATATAATTTGTTTTCTTATAATTTGAAAATTGCTGCGCATAATTTGTTGCTGCTGTTTATTTGTATATATATATAGATATATATATACCTAACCATATATTATAATATATGTATGCACACATATATTGTTTGTGTTTTTCTTTATATTTTTATATATATCGGGCACGAGTTTGATATGTTTTCAATTGATTTTTAATGTTATTCATTTCACTTGTTTTTTTGCTACACATTTGTCTGCATTGATATTTTCAATATTCAATATCAATTTGTTCTACTTATATGCCTATATATGCATGTATATATATATGTATATATGTGTAAATGTGTGTCTTTTGTGTATATGTATGGTGTATAACTGTATATGTATTTGTAAATGTATATATGTATACATATATACGATTATTTTTGTATTTGTATGTATAATGCAACTGCCAGGCGACTCCAATGCAGCTAGAAATGTTATAAACAAATTTACAGCAGGTCCTAAAGCAAATGCCTCTGTAGAGTTATCCTTTAAAATTTCCCAGTTTCTTAATTTAATATGCATTCATGTCTGCTCATTGGTTTATCCTTTATATATGTGTATATATATATATGTATAGCATATATCATTTGTTGTATATATTATGTATGTAACTTGTATAGTTGTTGCAAAAATGTTCACTAATTTAAAATTCGTTTCTTTAAGGTTTATGCGCATGTTTAAAAACAACAGTTAAACTAAAAAATTATTATTAATAATCAAAAAAAGGAAATCACACTCAAGTATATACAAATAAAACAAATGTTAACCGTTTAACGAACAAAATGAATTTATTATGCATAATTAATACCGTCAATTAAAAAAGAGGCTAAGTAAACACTACACTAAAACGCAAATATGGAAAGATAGTATGGTAAAAGTAGTATAGTACTTATGTTAAGGTATACTATATATAGAGATGGTATACAATACATAAATAACTTAAGCATTAGAGTGGTTAATAAAACAATTATTGATTCTGTTTAATTTGTTTGTCATTCAGGCAATCGTAAGGCAATTAAAGTTTGGGGAAATCAAAGTACTTCAAAGAAGTTTAAAAAAAAATATTCTAAAGTTCTAAAAATAAACATTTTCGAGATGCACGAAATAATATTACAAATAGCTAATAACTAATACAATAATAAATACATTAAAATACAAATTACAAGCTTCTTTGTTGTTGTTGTTGTTACTGCTTTTAATTGTTTTGTTTTTTGTTTTCATTAAGTATGTCTTTACTTTACATATTATGTAATCTGTAATTAATCTATTACTAATTGCCCTTAAACACGACCCGCCCATTTTTTATATGGGTGGGCGTGTACAGTTAAAACCCATATTTTTTCACATATACTTTGTTTAATTGTTTTTCATGTTTTTTTGTTTTTTTTTTGGTAACTGCTTTGCCTTTTTACGCTTACATTGTCAAAAAATTTAAAAAACCACATCAAAACATATCGCTTATAATTTTAAATTTTCAGTTTGTTGTTGTTGTTGTTATTACTGTTTACTTGTAGCATATTTCTTGTAAAAGTTTTTGCTTTGTTTTATCTGGTAAATCTTTCATCTTGCTGATATGTATCTGTTGCAGTTGCATGTAGTTTTACTTTCTTCTTTTTTTTTGTTTTTTAAATATTTTTTATTTTCGTTTTTTGTTTCAAAAATGTATTCATATATTCATATAATGTTCCCATAATTCATATTGTTTAGTTTAGTTTTAGTTTATCGTTTACAAACTAGTTTCATTAAATATTCCCAAACGAAAGTGCTTTTGCACTTTCTTAACTATTTCTGATATTTATTTTTGTTGGATTTATGTGTATTTACTTTGCAGATGAAATCGCATGAAATGTAGTTAGGAAAATGTCTTGAAATTAGAGCCTCAAGGCAGCTAATGTGGCAACTGCTTTTGTCTTTTTGTATTTTGCTTATATATAGTGGAATCATGAACTATATCAGATATCTGATGACAATATGCTTTCAATGGTATACAATTGGAGGCGTGTTGAATTGTTATTTATTGTTCTTTCAGCAAACATTTGCAAAATTTAACACATATTCCATAACAAACACACACACACACACACACATACACATCTGCACACCTTTGCCACATTTTAGCCAATTTAATTAGATTGCGTTTTCTTTGCTAAAATGTTGCATACTTTGAGGCGACAACGCCTTATGTTTTTTTACTTATTGATAAAAATGAATTTCGAAAATATTCTGTATTAGTTACATAGTTTCTAATCCATTTTGTTTTCTTTTGGTAATTTTTCTTTATTAATTATTGTTTATACGCTTAGTTGTAGTTGTAAATATTATGTGTTTTTTTACGTAAATAATGTTTTTTGTTTTTGTTTTTGTTTACATGTTTTAAAGGCGCAATTTTATGATATGCATTAGTATAATAATAATATAATTAAACATTTTACTTAATTCTATCTTTCATAAGTTCATCTTTGTTGGGTGTGTGTGTGTGTCTGTGTGTGTTTGTATGTGTTGGGTTCTTTTACAGACTTATAATTATTACGGTTACTTATTTTCGAGCTGATGTTGCACCAACACGCCCCAAGTATCTGATCATGCGAATGAGAATGATAATGAGGATGATAATAATGAGGATGATAATGATGAGGTTAATGAGTTCATAGGCAAGAGGAAAGCAAGAAATGTAATTGGACGGAATATGCTTTTACATTTGACTAAAGTCAATTGAAATTATATGCAATTAAAAAAACAAAAATGGGATTAAATCATAATATTTAAAAAAAGGTTTACATGCGTGGAAATCCATTACCAATTTAATGCCAATTATTGCTATAACATATTTTTCATATTTTTGCATTAACAATCGTTTCAAATATGCCTTTGGTATGTCTAGTTGTTTAATCTTAACTAATTATTAAATATAATAATTCATTTTGTTTTATTTTCTGTTGGTTTTGTCTAACAAATGTTGGGAATTGTTAACGTAAATAGGTATTGGATATTTAGTAAGGACAACTTTGGTAAAAATAATTTTTAATATAAATATATTATGCTTACAATTTAAACAATGCTGAGAAACTGCAACGGCTGCCAATAAGTTAAATATTCAAAATCATAACTGTTAATGTAAATTTATTTATTTTAAAAAGATTTTTTCAAAAATTTAAAAGCGCGCCGCTTGTTGTTGTTGTAATTAGCTACTTAAACGCCTATGCTTTGCCTTTCCTTTGCCTTTTGTTGTTGTTTCATATTTATTTTTGTTGTTTAATAGTTGTTTTAGCCTTTAACTATAACATTGATTTAGCATAAGTAAGTGTACTTGTAGTTTGTTTCAATTTAGTTTAGTTACAATAGATAGATTTAGTTTCCATTAATGTTTAATGTTAAATGTTGCTCCTGCTGCTACTACGTAAGATGATATGTTACTGATCTTATATACGAGAGTACTTGTCCCCGTCTTTAGAAATTGTTTTGGTTTTTGTTTGTTTTTGTTTGTTTGTATGTTTTGTGTTTGTTGTTTGTTGCCTGTCTTTCTGCCTAGAGCTACACCTGTACTTAACCCTCAGCCCCTCTCTGGTTCGTTGGTTTAGCAAGAAATGTATGTTGATTGTTCTAGCATTGTTGAAAGTTAGTTAGGAATTTTTTTGTTTTGTTTTTTGTTGGGAGTCATTGTGAAAAGTCAACATGTACAAGTTTTCCTAGTTTGTATCAATTTTCTAGTCTTTGGGGTGAGAGCTTTGCAGAAATAAAACCATATCTGTATTGGGCGGAAAGTGTCGAGAGTGTTCAATTCAATAGTTCAAGTTACAGTTACAGTTACAGTTACAGTTTTATTTGCAGTTGCAGTTCCACTTTCTGATTAATTTTTATATATTTAAAAATATATATGTATGTATGTATTACGAGAGTGTGTTGTGTCGAATTCACAATTGATTTATAAGTACGGTATTATAACAAATAAATTTCGAAACCAGCTTTTAGTTTTTTTTTCGTTTTTCTCATTTTTCTCAATATAAATTTCACTTGATGACGTCGACTAGTTCTCGTTGTTAATTTGATTTTGCCTTTCATCTTTAAATAACACTTCAAAATTGTATTACTAGATACAAGATATTAATTTAATGCATTTACATACATGTACATACACTTTTAATGTTTTTACTTTTAACTTTTTGGTTTTGGTTGTCTTTTAATAATTCTAGAAAGAGAGCTATTTAAAGGGCACATTCGGTTAAGCTATAATTATGTTTTTTTTTTGTGTATTTTTTTGTTTAATATTCATTTCTTTATGATATTCCCTTAACTTGATAATATGCTTTAAAATGTCTATGCAAAAATTGTAACGAAATTACGAAATTTAATCAAAAATTACCCAATGTACATGCAATGTTGTAATGTCTCAATTCCATTTCTTGAAAATAGCTAAATAAATAAATAAAACATTTAAAAACAGTTCATTCTCGATCTCAACTCAAACCGAACGTTACAAAGGAAACTGTCAAATGGAAATCAAGTTTAAAATGTTTCAAAAATCTTTAGCAGCTTTTTGATCTATATAAATATGTATATATATATAGATATTTGGGACATATCAACTGCTTAGATCTAGATCTCTCAATCTAATCTTTTCTATCGTATTATTTGTATATTTTACTACAAGTTTTCTTTATGCTGCTTTTGTTTTTGGTACCTACAATTTTTGCTCAACATTTCGGCCTGTCAAAAATTTCACTAAACTGGGTTAGGCTTTCCATATAAATTAATATATATATATATATATATATATAGATGTATACATATATATATATTATATATATATTGTTTTTTTTTTTGCATTTTTTAAATATTTTTTTTTTGTATACTACAACTAAAGGGTTTGCCTCCGTTGCATGCATCCGTTACATGCGGAGCCTCTCTGCTCTATGCCGGGCGGGGTACGTTCAAACTCAAAATGTACGCCGGAACCACGGGCCGCTGCACCACTCAGGCGGCAATGTGGGTAGCCGCCGGCAGCACATACGAATAGATATGATGGTGGTGCTGCTGCTGCTGATGTTGCTGCTGCTGCTGATGTTGCGGCAAATGGTGGTGCTGATGGTGCTGATAGTGGGCCAGCGGGGTTGGTGGTGCATTGGCGCTGCCGGGTCAGGTTGCCGTCGGCGTCATCAAGAACTGCTGCTGCTGATGATGATGATGATGCTGATGATGATGATGATGCGGCTGGTGGCTCTGATGGTAATGCTGATGATGCGACTGCGATTGATGGTGTGCCTGCTGTTGTTGTTGTTGCTGTTGCTGCTGCTGTTGCTGTTGTTGTTGTTGCTGTTGTTGATGCTGCATTTCACGCTCTAGCTTCTTAGCGAGCAAATCATGCCTTGATTCCATACCCGCTCCTCTGCAATTAGTTAGTAGAACAATTGTCGATTTTAGTGATTTAGTGACTGCTATTTAATATTTGACACTGGGCTAGCAGTTGGTGCATTTGTGATTGGTTAGTTCTTAAAGCGTTACTCTTTAATATATATATGTATATACTTCGCACATGCAATGCCTGCTCCGTCTGTGAATTCCCTGGGGCATGCTCCAAACATGCCCACACGATGAGCTGCCATTTTATGGCTGACCCGCCATAAGAATCATGTTTTATGTGTAAACAGCATGCAACAAAAAAAAAAAAAAACTTTGCGATACAAAACACCAACAAACTTCTATCCCAATTTTTTACGATTACTGTTTAGCAAAAAAAAAATTCTCTATATGCAAACAATTTAAATTGAATTCGAGCAATCAACTACAAACAGCAAATATCCCAAAAATGTTGTTGAAAATTTGTGTGAAAAGTTCTTTTGTAAGTAGCTACAATTTGATTGAAATCCAGCTCAAACATATTTAGGAATAAGTGAGATGGAACTTATTTAATTATGGTTTTAAATACTTAAAAATTTTGTTGAAAATTTGTGTGAAAAATTCTTTTGTAAGTAGATACAATTTGATTGAAGTCCATCTCAAAAATATTTAGGAATAACTGAGATGGAATTTAATTAATTATGTTTTTAAATACTTACATTTTTAAGTTTTAATTTATTTATACTCAAGGTTTTTACGATACCAATTGTATTCATTATAAGAATTTCCAAAAAAAAGGAATTCATGAACCAATTTTTATGTCAAATTATCTTTTTGTAAGTATGTAAAATTAATGTAATTATCACCCTTTTCTTTAACTTCTTTATGTTATACTTCTTCCCTAGTATCCTCTTATCACTTTGCTATATTATTCCAATATCCTAGACACATTTTTTCTTAATATATACAATAATCGGGCCAGAATAGCTTCCATTCTTGGATTAAATGTCTCTTTAAAAAATGCTGCAACGCTGCTAGGGTCAAGTGAACACCCCAGTCATATTGCAAACATTGCCACAGTATTAATAGTGGCAAAACCATCCAAACTATCCATATCATACTTAATGGACCTTATAACCAAATAGATGATAATATCATCTTTGTTTTTCTATCTATGTGCACGAACTTAATAATAGATGCTTTGGCCACCTATCTAAGCATATTAAAAAACTAAAGAAAATTGCATTCAAATACGTTTTATATACAAAAACTTGTAGTCTATAGTTCGTAGCCCGTTTACCGTCTAGCGATTTTCTTGTTTAACCAGCCTCTTCCCCCATTTTCCAGACCTCACATAAGTATGTATTTCACAACATTACGAGCGAAGGGGGCGGCACATGTTTTGTGGGTGTGGCACGCGAATGTTTTGCATTTTTTATAAAGTTTTTTTTTGCTCTGTTTATTGTTTGTAGTTGTTGCTGTTTGTGATCGCTGGTCGCGTATCTTTTCTTGCACGAAAATTGAAAAAATAAATTTATGTGGTCTTTTAGCATTTTCAAACGTGCTCCAGCATGCACACAACATGAATATACTAAGTGTGTGTGTGTGTTTAGCCAAAGGTGAAGCAAAATAAGAAAATTATAGTGCAAAACTAACGGCTGTCGTATACTCTGTTGCCTCGGATCTATTTTTACAAACTGTACCTTTTAAAAATAGGTAAAAGTGGTAATAAATCTGTGAAAATGTATGTAACATGCATATGAAAGTGTTGCCGACTATATTTTAAGTATATATATTGTTGATCAGGATCAAGTCCGTCTGTCTAACGGACACACAGAAGTAGAGGCATCAAATGTGGGGTTCTGTATACCATACGCAGTCCGAGTTTATTTCCAATTTCCCATAGGAGTTATGGACAGATTTTGAAAGTTATTTTGATTTTGATTTTTGGCTTGTGCAATTTTGATACTGATCTGAATATATTGCGTAAATTTCAATATGATCGGAGAGCAAACACCGTAGTCATAGATTTATTTTAGCAGTTAGCAGTCAGCGCAGCGAGCCGTCTGAAGTTGTGTGCTTGTGAATACGTACAGAGTGTATCGTAGATGGTTATAATTCACTATAGTATTCTGAACTAAGCATGAATAAACTTTACACATAGCCAATATACTCTATTTCTCTTTTGTGCACAGAGTATAATAATTGTGCTGTTTGGCTAAACGGAAGCTTGCACTTAAAACTAGCGGATGTCTAAAACTCGAGACTGGAGACTCGAAGCGAACCGAGGCGAGGACGCCATATTAAGTCTACATATATAAGTGTGTGTGTGTGTGTGTGTGTGGGGTGTGTGTGTGGGGTGTGTGTGTATCATAAAGTCAAGTGCTATAAACCAGCCATAAATTGTTGTGTGTATGTGTGTATGTGTGTGTGTGTGTGTGTGTGTGTTTCTGGCAGCATTTCTTTGTTATAATTTGTATTTAAATGCCTGCCTGGCCCCAATTTTTGGATGCTGTTCTTGTTGTTTTTGTTGCTGTTGCTGTTGTTGTTGTCATGCAAAGTAAACGAGCCGAGCTAAACAATAACAATTTGCAATTTCATAAATAGTTAATGGGTTGCTTTTTTGGGTTTTATATAGCGTGCATACAATTTACTTATGATACATGTGCCTGGGCTAAGCTCTAAAGGTTTGTGAATTATGAGACGAACCCTTTGCGTGAGTTGCCTCATTTAATATTTATAATGTTTAAAAAAAAACAGGCTTAGGAATTGCTGAGCGATAGTTTTAGGTGGGCAGGTAGGGAGTGAGAGAGATAGCGAGAGTGTGTGTGAGCGAGCAACTACATAGTTAATACGTTTACAAATTACTTTTTCTGGTCATTTGATTTTTTTTTGTTGTTTTATAATATACATACGTCTCTAAAGAGATGATTTTGGTGGTGCTGATTTGGATGAAGTTGGTGGTGCTGTAGTGAATTAACAACAACGCTAGTGGTGCTGGTGGTGCAGCCTGCGGTGGCAGCCTGTAGTTGTTGTTGCTGTAGTTGAAATTGCTGCTGTTGCTGCTGCTGGTGTTGCTGCTGTTGCTGGTGTTGTTGGTGCTGTTGCTGTGCTGGTGTTGTTGCATTGATGAGCATATTAGTATTATTAATATGCCCCAAATGCGGTGGTGGCGGCGGCAGCTCCAAACCACCGTTCAATATGAAAAGTTGCTGATGTGCTGTTGGTGGTGGCATTGGGGCTACCTTGTTGCTGCTGCCGGCATTCATCGACAGCGGCAGCGACACCTCATTAAGCATCTTTGTCTTGGCATACTCGATGCGAATGGAACCACGATCCGAGCTCAGCAAATATTTACCCTGCAATTGTTGCATGGCCTGGGCAGCGCTTGGTGCATCGTTGAACTCAATAAAGGCCACCGGATGTTGCTGCTGCTGCTGCTGCTGTTGGCCAATGTTGTTGTTGCAACTTGTTGTAGCTGCTGTCGATTGTTGGTTGATAATTGCAGTGGGGGAAGTTGAAGTTGGTGTTGGAGAAGTCAGAGTTGAAGACAAAGTTGGAGGCATAGAAGTTGTGATATTGTGCGTACCTTTTGTGTGCATTCGTAGGCGACAAAAGCCAGGCATACTGTGCATATTGATAACATATGTATTTTGCATATATACGATATATATATTTATATATAAGTAGTCGGTTATCGATTATCGATATTCATGTATAATACAAGTGATGGGCAACAAACGAACCAAAGAGAGAACGCAAAAATTATTTGATTAGTTAGTCTTTGCTTATATACTTATGTATTTAGTAAGTAAGTATTTCAAGAAAATTTTAGTGCATTGGGTGGTTCAGTGGTGGCTCAGTGGTTTAGTGATGCCTGCTGTTAACTTGGTGCACTTTTCGCTCAACAACTCAAACTTGTTACGTGTGTACTTGTATCTGTGTATATATTATAAATATATATATATTTCAAATTTCTTTCAATTACCTAGAGAATACCTCCTTGAGCTCGTGCTCGGACACAAACTGGCCCAGATTGGCAACAAACAGCGTAGAGCAGGGCGCATTGGCGGCTATCTGCGGATTGGCCGGGTGTGTGGCATTGTTGGTAGAGCCAGCAGGGCTCGCCAGAGCGGGACTGGATAAAAAATGATGATGTGATGCGGCGGCAGCAGCAGCAGCAGCGGCGGCGGCAGCGGCAGCAGCAGCGGCTGCATTACCCGCAGCGCCTTGTGGCGCCGCAGCGGCAGCAGCAGCTGCACCACCACCACCGCCAGCACTTGCAGCTGCAGCAGCGGCCATGTGAGCCATGGCCGCCTGGCTGGGATGTAGAGCGGTAGCAGTTGTCTGATGATGTGGCATAGTCATTTGAGTCTGCAACACAAAGTTACGAGTTAGTTACAATTGTTGCTCCTATTGCTGTTGTACTCACTTGATGCATAGGCTGCTCCATTACTTTGTCTGTATTTAGTCAGAGGTAGGAGCGAACGGGCACCTGCGGATGCAGTGCCGGATGCACAAGTGTTGCATGCTGCAGTGCAGCAGCACCGGGCAAATCAGCGGCGGCTGCCGAATACGCTAACGGATGATGCCATAGCTCGGGTCCGCCCGGAAAGAACGGCCCACCCAGATCTAAGGAAAATGGAGTAGAAATATTTACGAGAAATTCAGTTGAGCGCCAGTTAGCTATAGTTTTTTTTTCTTTTTATTTTTGTTATTATAATTGTATTTGTATTTGTTTAGTGTACAAAAATTAAAATCGCAGAAAATGTTTCTAATTTAAAAATATTCAAGTTCGTTGCCTAAGTCTTTTGTTTTATTTTTTTTTGGAGATGGAAATCAAAATTGGGAAAACTGGAAAATTCGTAATATTTTATGTAATTTTTCGATTATTTTAACAAACGATTTCCATCTCGAAGTTCGTCAGGAGAATTCCGTATATTATTTGTTTCAACTGTTTGTTGTATCTCACGGATATTGTGTGTCTATGTGCTGTGTGTGTTGTGTGTGTGTGTGTGTGATTCAAACAAAGTGTTGAAAGTGAACATAGTGCATTACATATGTAATATCATTATTGTTGTTGTTGAGTTGAGTTGAGTTGTTGCTGTAACCTATATAATTAAGTATATATAGCGAAAATTTAGTTCGGGCGGACGGTGGTTATAGATAACATTTGATATATAGCAATATATACGGTATATATATATAGAATATTATAGTGTGCACTTGAAGCAAATTTCAACTGTTCAATTGTTGGATTGTTGTGTGTATTTATGTGTGTGTGTGGTTGTGTGTGTGTGTAGTCGTGTCGTAATATTTAGGAGGTGCGTTGCGTACGCTTTCTAGTACGCCTTCGGTTCGGTAGCTCGAATAAAACGATTATACAAGTATTATTTTTTTTTTTTTGATTTTTTTATAACTATTAACTACATACATAAACGAAAGAAAAGATTGTTAAATAAAAAGTAGCAGCTGCTGAGTTGAGCTATTTTTTTAAAGTATTTTTTTTTTTTTTTGTTATTTTATTTTTATTGTTTTTTCTTTTTTTTTACTTACGTCCAGTGAGTGGGTGCATCAATGCAGGATGTGAGGCTGTTGTCGCTGTATTGGGCTGTGGTTTGGGTTTGCTCACTTTCGTGTTACTCTTGGCGAATTCCAAGCGAATTGTTTGGGGCATATCGGGATCGAAGCGTACACCCTGCTGTAAATGATCAGATCAAAATACAGCGGTTTGTATTTTCTATTGTTTTTTTTTTTTTAAATTTACTTTTGTTAAATAATAAAAGTGTATTTTGAATTGATTTCTTTGGAGTCTTTCAATCTATCATTAATAATTCATTTCTTGCAACAATTCGCCAAAAATAATTTTGAATGTCGCAATAATTACAAGTGTTGAGAAAGAGAGGAGTTTTCTCTATATATTTATCTTGTATTTTTTTTCTCTCTTTTTATTTTGGGTACATAAAAACCAACTTTCTGCTTGGGCGGTGCTTACAAACGCTGAGTTGCGGCTTTGAGTGGTGCCTTTTGATGCCTTGCTCTGCTCAGAAATAATAGTGGATAAGGGGGTACTCGAGGGGTAGTTGAGTGTGTATGTGTTTTTATATATATATTTTTAATTTTTTTTAATATTTCTTGTGATTTGCACAAAAGATGAGCAGCAACTGCATAGGAAGAGCACCTATGAGTGGGGGACGGAGCGAGGGTCAATCAAGTGCCAACGTTGGTGCCTAAGGGGGGGGATTGGGGAAGGGATGGCTTTGACATGCTTCAGCCATAAAAATTGTGGTCCAGACTCGATTGTCTTAAATCTTTTATAGGTTTTTTTGTTGTTGTTGTTGGTGCTTCATTGCCTCATTGCAGTTGCTATTGATGAGAGTGTAAAGTGATGTGTTTGTGTGTGTGTATGTGTGTGTGTGTAGGTGTGAAAGAGACAGAAGAGTTCTGAGAGCGAGATGCAATACCAAAAACAATAAAATAGACAAATCAATAAGGATAGACTTAATAGTAAATGCGGTGAAGGTTCTTTCAAATGCAAGCATGTGTGAAATTACATCTTGTAATTGTTGTTGTAGTTGTTGTAGTTGTTGTTGTAGTTGTTGCTGTGGGTTTTACTTGAGATACGATTTGTTGATTTATTGTTGAGGGCCTAAACGATTCTTAACGCTCAGTGTAAGCCAGGCAATAATACGAGTACAAGTTTTTTTTTATTATAATTTTGTTTTCTTTTGAGTGCTTTACAATCTAAGTGTTGTTGAATTTTTTGGAACGCCGAAAAATTTGTTTGTTGCCATTCGGGAAAGGCTTTTGATATTGCACACATTTTTTGCTAAGAATATTTGGTGTTGATCGATATATAATAATATCGATTAAAAATATATTTATATATATAGTAACGAATAAGTATTAAGATATATATAGTTGGGAGCATACAATTTAAGCACAATATTGCGGTTATATATTACCTGTAGATCTTGTTTAGCTGCCTCGGCACCGGCTCTTGTGTGGAATGTCACAAAACCAACAGGCTGTTATCAAAATTAAACAATATTTTATTTTAAACACAATTATTTCAAATATATTCTAATTATATTGAGCTTACTGATGCTGTTTTTCCATTTTTGCTAGTTACTTTCAATAGAGATCCTTCGTAGCCCTGAAAAACGTTAAAATTCAATTCTTTAGTAATAAGTAATTAAAGTGGAATATTTAAGCAGGGATCGCCAATAACACTTATTAATTTCAAGTCAGGAAAAATTATTGAAATAGAATATTTCAGATATACTTAAACGGGACGCAGAATCCTGTGCAATCAGGCTAAGCTTCTATTTCTAAATTATTTAATATTTTTAATCTATAATAATAATAATTAATTTTATTTGTTATTTAAAAACCATAATATAATTATTATGCTAAATTTTTTATCACAAAAATTTAGTATCCTGAATGTAAAAAGGACGTGATGTATCCTAAGATAGATATTGAACCACACCTCATAAATGTTTTAAAATTTTGGTTATATACTTCCCAGTTGTAAATATATATATAAATATAATAAAAAACGAAAAATCACTTTTATTGTTATTTTCAAATAAAGATTACAATTTAATTATTAATTTATAAAAATTGTATGTTTCATCGAAAAGTAAATTAATTGGAAATTTGTGTATAAAAACTAACAATTAATTTTGAAAACAAAAATATAATAATAAAAATATAATAATAACACATTTTAATTTTTATTTAAAAATCATAAACCAATTCTTATTTTCAATTTTTATTATTATTATTGCGTATCCATTAAATATATATTTAACCACACATCGTGAATGTTTTTAAATTTTGGTAATATACTACCTGGTTCTAAATTTAAAATTAACACTGAGAAATTAATCTTTTTGTGATGTTTAAATAAAAATTTAAATTTTATTTTAATTATATTTTCATTATTATTTATTATTCACAAAAAAATAAGTTATTTCTAAAATTGTTTAAAAAAATCAGCAAATAATTTTATCTGTAAAAATTATAACTGTTATGGTCACTGAATTTAAGTAATATTGAGTTAAACTTATATTCTTCAATTAACTACTATTTTATATAAAATATTTAAAATGCTTCTTTCTTATTAGTTTAATACATTTTAAGCTTTTTCTTTACAATAAATAGACAGCTTATCTTCTTAAAAGATAATCTGCCCCATTAGCTACTATTAGCCTTTTTTGACCTTAATATTTAATAGTTAACCTTCATCTGATAGTTTTAGTATCAGTTTACTCACCTCATAGGCTCTGAATAGCAAGTAGAGCTCACGTGGCTTGGCATCCATTGGCAAACCACTGACGAACAATGTGCGCACCTGAAAGATACAAAATAGAGAAAGGGAGCGAATTAGTATATGAAGAAGACAGATATATTGAGTTACAGTTTACAAATCTGTATAAAGATTTTTGTTTTTTTTGAGAGAGAGAAACCAATTTTCTATGATTGCGTAATTAAGTTAAAGCTATCACGTCGCCTGGGAGGCTTCAAAAATGATCCCAAATATCTCTGCCTCCATTTCAATGTGTCAAATATTTAAATTCGCTGCTGCCCTCAGCGCAGAGTTCATGCCCCATATATATATATATATATACCCACACATATATAAAGAAATAAGGGTTCGTATGTGTGTGTGTGTGTGTGTAGTGATAATGAAACCAAATGGAATAAACGCCATAAACGGTGAATTCATTAGGGCCAGGACGTGACGCGCAGGAACAGTAGACGCTGTAGAAGAGGCGGGATGAGGGGTTTGAGTTGGAGAGTAGGGGGGCACCAGGCAGATAATGAGCCCTCTCGTTCTCTTTTGGCTGCTTTTATTTTTATATTTTTAACACCTAGGCAAGCAGATTGTTAAGAGATGAGCTGCTAGATGTGAGCTGTATTTTTTTTTTCTTCTTTTTGGTAGCTTTTGTTTATAGTCACACCTAAAAGGGTACATTAGCACTTGTTTAAAGCATTTGAAGCTAAATATTTTATTCACTATAGGGTTGTTTTCTCTAGTTTAATTTGGACATATTCAACTTTGAAGTCTTCTGTAGTTATTAGGCCAATTGATTTTACTATTAATTGAAAGGTAAATTAATTTAGTTAACAACATTATGTGGCTTGTGTAGAAGAATAGTTTATTAAAGTAACTAGAATAGGTTAATGAAGAAAATAGAGTATAACATGGCAAAAACCTTTAACTTATGTTTCATATTCCATGAACCGCACTGTTGGACTTCCCCCTCTTCTTTTGGTAAAGTAAAAGACAATGTCAGCGTTTGTGTGTAGGTGTTTGCTCAAATTAAAACGTGTTCTATCGCGAAATCAACCTCTTTTTATTCAGCTGAAATAACAGCTGTGTAAAAATAGCTAAAACATGTATAGCAATTTACAGACTAAAATAGCTGCACTGAGTTTTCTCAGTTCAATCTAAAAATAACGAAATCGGAAACAACTTTCCTTTATACCAAAAAGTCCTGAAACGTATTTAATAACAGCGTCGTTTTTGATTGTGAGAGCGCTGTGGTCATAGTTTGTAATTTGTTTTAAATAATTTAATATGAAATTGTATACAATTATTTAATTAATTTAAAAAATTTAAGAGATTTAAGCTGCACAAATCCATTGGGAATGATAAGCGCCCAGGACTGCATCAATTAGCGCCTACAGATATGCAACATTTTCAGTATTATTTCTTATTATGGCAAAATTGTAACTTAATTTCATACTCCCAAAAAACGATTAATTAAAAACAAAATATAATAAAATTAGATCGATTATTCTTTAGTTTGGAAAAGAGTTTTTCCCTCAGTGTAGTTACAGCCTATACACCTAAATGGGAATTTCTGCAGTTGCGGCTTTAAATATCCAGTCACAATTTTACAAATTAATTAACCCACTCAAGTTGTGGGCAACCATGAAAAAAAAAAAATATAGGAAAAAGAGTCCTTTGACGTACTTGCCACGACGTTGCCAAAAAGGATCTGCAAACCACGCTCACTTAAATAGCAATTAAAATTAATTTTTGCGCAGTCTGCGGTTGCAACTTGGCTACGTCTCCAGCTTTGGTGTCTACTAATTGGACGGGTAATGAGCTGAGCTCAACCCTAGGATGAACGAGACTTAAAAAAAAGGAAGGCAAATAAAAATGTAAGAAAATGGAACCAAGCAATCTAATTTCAAATATACTTGTGAGTTTAAATTCAACTCAAATTTGTGTAGAAAATGTCATTGAAATGCAATTATTTTATGTTTCGTCTAACCGAATGCGAATGTGTATGAGATTTGTGTATAGAAGTTCAAGTTGATAGAATGTCTCGGTTAACAAATATGCCAAAAGCCAACAAGACAACAGTAGACAGGAAATGGGACTGCTAGAGGTACCATTGCGTTGCCGACCACAAAAGTCAGTTAGCCAGGCCAAATCAACCATAGATGTGGCTAGGGAGTACAGTTCTCCCATGCCCATGCCTTTATCCTCTAGGTTATGTTTGTCTTGTGTTTTGGCCACTGCGGATACACATTTAACATTTTGGCAAAACATAACTAGAGCTATCGTGCTACATATGTATATATCCCATTTCCCAGTTTGCCAGTTTGCTTAGCTTCCCAGTTATCCCATTTATCCATATGCTGGCAACTTTATATTGCAGTTTGAGGTTTGGGTTTTTGGGTTTGGGTAAATGTGCGGGTGTTGCGGGTTTGTCCAACTTTGGTTGCCAAATTCCATTTAAATACAGCAAATGCCATAGAGTTGCATTGCTTTGTTGCCTTGTTGTTGGTCAACCTTGCAACTTGGCTGCCATTGCTTGGCAATGATTTCGCTAGAGCATCACCCTTACACCCCTTTTCACCCTTAACATTTTCGACCCCTGTCTATGCGGTTGTTGTTGCTGCTGCTGCTATTATTGCCAAGAAGTTGCAGCTCCTTCTTCATTCATTGCTTGTGTTTTGCCGCAATGTGCTCTATTCCAAGTCTGTTTTTCAGGCAGTTTATATGCGATGCTATCAGATTTATTTGTAATTATGCACAACTTCATTAGACTGTTTATTCTGCCATTATTAATGTGGCAAGCAGCACATAAACTGTTCACTATATATATTCTAATACAAGCAACGAAGTTCTTATGCAAATATTACGCATACGCAGCGTAACTCTGAAGTGGCCTTAAGCTGTCTTCTGACATATTGTAAATCACTCAGTAGTCAAGTGTTGACTTACAATAATTAAGCGTGACACACACAATACACACAGAGTGATATGTGTATCCAAAAAATATGTCTATAAAGCGATCATAATAGCTAAATTGTAGCTGTGTATATCTGTGGGCGACTGAGGTGAGTCTTGGAATTTGCCGTCTCGTCTAAAAGGCGTTAAATTGTAAGCGTTTGTAAATTGTCAAACAACTGACAAAACGACAGCCAAGTAGAGAGACCGCCACAAATTGCAGCTAACAGTGATTGTAAATATTTAAATGTTTAAATATTTGCAATTGTTGTTGGTGCTTTTGCTGTTGGTGTTGCTGTTGCTGATGCGTGTCAACGCCAACATTAAAAAATATAACATTGAAACAACTTTTGCTATTGACTTTAATCGCTTGGCGGCATTTGCACAAAGTGTTTGCACAAAATTTTTCTATAAATAGTTGGCAATTAAAAATATTTGATATTCATTTTAAATGAGAGATTAAAAAAGTTGATAAGCTGATATACATATATATATATAATAAAAAAAATGGTATTTAAGCATTCGAGCTTATGCAGTTTATAGAGAGTTTATTATGCCTTGTAAATAAATAAAATTTGTAAAGTTAAACCTGTGAAAAATAAAAAAAAAGAACAGCATTTTGTATCTCGCACATTTGGGAGTCAATTGAAATGTAAAATGAAAAGCTGATTTCGGGAAAACATTTATAAAATAGGAAAGTTTTTGGGATAATCGAAAAAAGCTATATTTTTGACTTTTCAATAAGTATTGTAGCTTTGGTTAAGTGAAAATAAATCCGAATACATTCTTGTGATATTGAAGATGATTATCATTTTTAAAAGTTTATTACCTTTGAATCTGTCAGACAACATTTTTAAAAAAGATTATTCCTTCCATGGTTATATGAGATTGAATTAAAAATGTTTCATAAAAATAATATATGCCCATTTTTGAAAATGCTATTTTTTGCGCAATTGTTTCTTCAAAATTAGAATTTTCATTCTTTTATTATAATAATTCTAACAATTATTTCATGTTTTAAATTCCTTATTTTAAAATTTAACTATCATACAAAATCAATATCAATTTAAATGAAGTTTTATCTATTATCACAGAGTTTATTGTTAACCACACAACTTGTTCAATTTGCCATCAACTCGGATCGATCATTGTTATTTAAGTTGCTCAAGTCTGTGCAATATTGCATAATAGTTGCAATAGCTTGTAACTTTATATGAATAAAGTGAATAATAGAGGTTCGCAATACAATAAAGATGCTTAAAACTGGCTTCTAACTAGCCCTTCATTCCCCCTGCCACTACCAAACTAATGCCAATTAAGTTGAGCGTCAAGTCAACAAAATGCCGTTGGCTCTAAAGTTGACTGCAGTTGGCCATTGTTGTTGTTCTTGCTGTTGTCATTGTTATTGTTGTTGTTATGTTGGCTGTTTGTTTATTTAGTTTTTAGAAAAAAACTTTGTCGTTTTTTCCCTTTCCGTCTAAATAGCAACAGTTTCTAAGTACAAGAATAAGCTAAGGAAAGGGGAGCAGCCGCGGGCATTAGAGAGAAATGCAGAAATGTGAGACAAGTAGATGCTTATGTTGCATCTTTTCAGCGACAAGTGTTGTGCCCCAAAGGTGCAAGAAATCTCATATTAAATAGAAATGCTGTAACAAACAGAAGGCGACAGATGACATCATTACTTTTGAAAATATTAAGAAAGCCTTGCCAGTTGGTAAATCAACCATTACCGAACTTTCAAAATTAATCTAGATAATATCCAAATTAATGACAACAAAAATGGTGATTATGCAGTTCAATAGAATATTATTATAGTCACAGTTAATAATTAAATTTATATTGAATTAAATCTATTTTCTTTCTTTTCTACTCAATACCTTAAAGCAGTTTAGTTGGATATTATTAAATGTAACAATGATGGCTGAAAACTTTGCTCCCAAGAAACTCAGGGCACCTAGGCCGACACAATTATGCTGGAGAAGCCAGACCTAATTTATAAGAATAAAATTTAATTGAAATAAAATTTAATGTAGCATTTTTAATATAGTTTAGGTTGAAACGCCACAATGCCACTATTAAAGGGGTTATTCTAAAGCAAGCTGGATTGGCATGGAAAAAAAACTATCTGTACTGTAAGGGAAGGAATTCAGGACCCTTAGATCTCTTGGGTACATATAATTTTTTAAAAATAAGTAAATAAGAAAATGTTGCTTTGGAAGCCGCAGCCCTACCCAGAAATATTCTCAAAAAAAAAACACCAGGAACACAGTCACACTGGCTGAGAATTGTAAGGGGCATTAATTTAAAAACCTATATTCACTGCGCAGTTTTTTTTTTTAACTTCGGTATTTATTATCCGATCGTGATTAAATTTGCACAGCATATTCAGATTGGCATTAGTATTGTATATGCCAAAAATAATGATATAAGAAATATCTTCAAAATTATCACTATTAATCGTTTTTATCGATTTGTGTTGGTGAGGGGAGAATTATCAAAAATTCTAAATTAACTCAAACTGCGTATAGCATTCAGGAGTCTTCGAGATCTTTACTTCAATTAAACAAGAATTTTTGCAGTCTCAATTCTAGTTATACAATTGAAATAATATAAATTCTTATCGTCTTGCACTGAGATTTATAAGCTGCAGCCAAACAATGTTCTTGCTGTGCAGTGTTTTAAGCCAAGAGTCTGAAAAGTTGTGTTTGCAATGTGCAACTAAATGAGTAAACCGAATGAATGAATTCCAAATGTGGCTGCCTCATGTTGCAATTGTTATTTGCCACTACTGCTGCGGCTGTTGTTTTAGTTGTTGCAGCTTGGTGTTTTGCCGCATTTTGCATACAAAATGATTGCGGCCATTGTGAAAACGAAACTCAGGATGCGGTGCAGCAGCACAGACAATTGCAGTTGTGCCTTGGCAGCAGCAGCAACAGCAGCAGCAGCAGCTATCGTGTGTTGCAGCAACAATAACAAACAACAATAACAACAGCAACGACAAGAACAATGTTGGCCAACTTCTTTTTGGCTTAAATGAAACGTTTTGTTTGCATTTTGCGCCTTTCTTTGCCGCTTTCTTTAGCCACGTTTGGCATTTGGCTCACGCGCGCGACCTGCCGCATCTGCCGCACACCCCCGCGCCCTGTCTACCAATGTGGCGCCTCAGAGTCGCGGCCACTGCTCAATTAAACCTCTTTGGGCTTGTTGTTATTCGTGTTGTTGTTGCAGCTTTAATCTCTTGGCTTGGGCATCCTTGTTGTTGCAGCTGCTGTTGTTGTTGTTGTTGTTGCTGTTGTTGTTGTTGTTGTTGCTGTTGTTGTTGTTGCTTGAGTTGTTGCTGCTGTAATTTGTCTTGTTGCTGTTTGTTTTTAATTTTTTCTTCTTTTTTTGCGGCATTTTTTTTTTATTTCTCTTTTTTTTAGAAATTTTTGCCATTGTTCGCGCGTCGCCTTTGGTTTTGTCTTGCTCCTTTGCCTGATCCTTGCTGCTTGTTAGGTTGTTATCTGTGCCTGCAACAGCAACAACACAATTGCACAGGTAATTAGCGCTTTTCTTGTCGCCTGCACACTTATTTGATTAAAGACTTGACCTACCCTCTCCCTCTAGTCCAACACTTTTTAAATCGCTTAATAAGCAGCCTAACAACAAAATGAAGCTACAACAAATAAATAAAAAGTTATATATTTTAATTGCTAAGCAAATAAGCGACAGGTCACACACACAAACTCACACTCACTTATAGATACATAGATACTCGCAGTTTAATATATACAAATACATATATATAAATATATACTTATATATGAAAACTTTTGCCTCGTTATGCTTATTTTACAAATTAGCCAAAATTTCGAGACACTTGCCACAGCAGGAGGCAGACAAAGCGAGAGAGAGAGAGAGAGTGAGTGAGAGAATGTAAAAGGGAAAGAGAGAGAGAAAGAAAGAGACACGCCTCTCTCTACAAACGTGCACGCCTACACACACACATACAGGAAAATGGGAAAATTTCATGGCTGCAACTTTTGATTGCAAATTATTTGCAACACACAAATACACACACACACATACTGACACACAGTCACACTGACAGTCAAAAGTTTGTTGCCAGCAGCAATATCAACTTATGACTTTTTGTTGCTGTTGTGATGCCAAAAATGATGTTACGAGATAAAACAGCCAAACAAAAACATGAAAAATATATATAAAATTTCAAAGGTGGGCGTATACATTCTCCTGCCGCTCCTGCTGAGTGCATGCAAATTTCAAATTTGACATTTTAAAAATGCAGCAGCAGAAGCAGCAACAAATTTTCCAAAAATTTTAATAATTAAAACTCATTAACACTTTGCCTAGCCAGGACTTGAGACAAGTATGGCGGAGGGGCTGTACCCTCAGGCTGGACGTAGACTAAATAACGAATGAGCGATGTCTTTTGCAGCATACTTTTGGGGGTAACTGTTGAGTGACTGGCAGAAATAAATGAGTATCGGTATATAAGGGAGGGAGTGTGAGAGGGAAGAGCTGAGGCAAATGAATTGAGTCTAGTGTTGGCAACTTGGATGTTTATTAATTATTGAGAGCAGCATGAAAGATGTTGGGCAGACGAATAGAAGAAGAGGGGGGAGTTTGACATCTTTGGAGTATTGTTTGTAATTTATGGGATTTTCAAATAGTATGCAACTGAATTTGTTATGAACATTATGCATTCACTTCATTATTGGGGGCTGAGGGCTCCAGGGGACCTGATCGCAATTGCTGTTGCAGTTGCCGCTAACTGGGGCAAGGCTGCTGCATCACAAAACAAGGCACATTGCATATATGCAACGTGCCACGCTTGACGTGAAACAACTAACCAAAAAGAAATAAAACATTATTAACAATTCAACGTTTAGGCCAAGGCAAAACAAATTGCGTTTCCGGCAGAATATCAAAAAGTGAAAAAATAGAAAGCGACAAATGACAAAACAATAGAGATTTTAGCCTTGGACTCAAAACGTGTCCGAATGTTGGACAATGAAAAGGGTTCTCAGGGTCTACTTTCGCTCCTGTTACTTGTCAGCCAACTTGACAGCCAACATTATTAAAAAACAACTTGCATACGAGCTCCAAACAGATGCATATCTGTCAGGCAAACAGAAAGCCAATAGGTTAAAGGGCAAATTGTGGATTGAATTACACAGCACATAAAGTAAAAGGTCTTAAATGTGTTAAATTTAAAGTAAATGAGTTTTTAAATATGTTAAACGACGGCAGCAAAGAATTGTGCCTAGATTGAGCAGACTAATTGGATTTAAAAGATATAATTGAAGTATACTTTAAATTGAGTGCTGCTAAGCAATTTGATTTGTTTATGTAAAATAAATTTAATCTTTTACAATCTGTGTACATAACTACAGATTTAAACAGCTTTCAAAATAAAATATTACTTTAAATATTTGTCTTTAAATATTTATATATATTTATATTTTTTTAAAATGTGCTCTTCATTAGTTTTTTGCCCTGAATATAAATGTTTATATTTATATCCAAAGCCTAAAAATTGATTGGCTATTTATTTAGCTAATCCTCGTTTTAAGCTTTCGATATTGGAAGAGGAATTTATTAAAATTTATTAAAATTAATTATTAAAAACCCTTTTATAGACTTGAGTTAAACCTTTTTCGAGGAAAATGTAAACTAAAGTTAATCCAAGCGCATAGAACACTTTTAATTGGTTCAGGCTTAGTCAAGTTAGTTAATAAAATGATTAAATTTGCTGCGTACCAGTGTGTGTATGGGTGTGTGTGTGGTTGTGGGTGTGTGGGTATGTGTGTGTGACTATGTAAACTTAAATTCAAGTAGTTCATTAGGCAAACATGTCACTTTTACTGCACATTACAAACACGTTGCGAATTTGCCAAATAAAATGCTTATATTACGTATACGTAATACGTATATATACATGTACAGAATATTTTGTCATATTTTGCACCACTGTGGATAACTGCAAACTGCGTCAACTAATTAAGATTGAAGTTGCCGCAGAGCAGAGCCAGGAGCAATAGCACAGGACCAACAGCGCCACAAAAACCAGAAATGGCAACAAAAAGCCAGCAAACTAATTTATTATGCCAAACGTAGAAGCTGCTCTAGGGAGGCTTGTTGTAGGGGGATGGGGTGCAGATGTGGCGGTGGAGGCAAGGGCATGTGGCATGTGGCATGTAGCAAGTTAAGAGCTGCCGTAAATGCAACGCTTAGGTAAATGCGCTTAACTACGCAGCTGCTGTTGTAGGTGTTGAGCTGCAAGGTGTTAACGAGTAACATTTGCTTGCAACCGATTGATGCTACATCTGCGGCACGTTGCTGCTGTTGTTGCACGTTGCAAGCGTTGTGGCTTCGCAATTTATGTATAAATAGTACAACGCAAACATAACTTTAATAAACTTGTTCACAACTTTTGAAAAGTCTTTGTCAAAGTCCCCAATGGCGAAAATCAATTTGCAATATTATTTTTTTTATGCTTGGCAGATATTTGGCATTTGTATATTCGGACGGATTTTCAATGAACTTGTGGCATATTTTTGTTTTCAATTTGCGCAACGCTTGAAAAATTATCCCATCCCAAGAATCGGGATGTGGCAAGCAACACAGAGGACACAGTAAAAATCAAAACGAGTCAGCGCATTTTTGGGTCAATCACATAGGAAAAGAGAAAAAGATTCACATGCAGAGGACATGAATTACGTGCCTAGGATATGATTTATATACCACGTACTTGTGACTGTCAAATGGGCTATAATAATTCGGGGAACTATAAATGGTGATCAGTATTTAACAGCTAATTTTGTCTATAAAAATTAATGATTTTATGATTTTCAGGCGTTTTTTGAAAACCGTAATTATTGTATAAACTAAAACTTATTAAAGGTGCGATAGCATAATCGAATTATGAATTATTATTATAATATCAGCATAGATTTATTTCTCTTTCTGTCAAAGTATTTTTAAAGTATTGTCTTTCTCTTTTTCTTTGTAATGTAATAATTTTAATTTAAATAAACTGTAGGGTATTTGAATGCTCGGCATTCTTGGCATACAGTTAGCTCATACTTCGCTTCTCCCGCCGCAGCTTAAGCTGCTGTTTTGTGCTACATTCTAGCCAAATCAAATGTTTAGCTTTTTTTCTCCCTCCCTCTCTCTCTCCGTTCTGTCAGTCTAACGAGCACTGTGCCAGGACGAACCACTCGGCAGGTTCTGCTCCGATTGACCAAGGACCAAGGAACAGGGCATGCATATTAAACACGATACTGGCTTTATACAAATACAGCTCCTACAAATGCCGCCCTTCGACCCACCCCTCTGGGTGCTCTTAAATAAATGATGTTGGCGCTGCGGCTTTTGGGCTCCGATTCGCTTTCAATCGGCCAAAACACTTGACGAGTAAAGTGAAAACTGAGTCTTAACACCGATTTGTTGCCAGCCTTTCAGATATTTGTTGTGAAGTTCGATGCGGCAGTTTAATGAGTTGTTGCAACAACAATGTATATAAAAAATATATATATGTATTTAATATAATGTGTTATATATGTGTGGCATGCGGCATACTGTTGGGAGGTTGTGGTGCACTGAGAAAATGTTATTGTTTATGTGTTGAAGTGTTTACACAACAAATTGATGAGTGCGTTTTTGTTGACTGTTAATAATTAGTTTGGCACCGACATGAAAACAAAAACATGCATAGAACTTGTCCCAAACATTTTTGGTGGCATTTAATATTTATAAGCCTGTCACAGAGGACAACAATGGACTTTTGGCCTTGCCCAATACAATTCACAATACACAACTTACATTTTCAAAATTCCCATTTACCACAAAACATTTGTGAATAATTGAAACCTAAACAATTATCGTGCATGTCACTCGACAATTAAATATTGCCTTATAAAAGTTGTGAGTGCTCAGTAATATGTAATTAAAATATATATTTATAAATGAATATATATACTGAATAAACTATCTCAATCAACAAAATGATTGACATACAGCAAAAGTTATAGTTCAAAATGTTTGACATCGTTTTAATCCAATAAGCTTATTATGCCAAAGTTTGTTTAACTAGAAATATTTCATTTATTTCAGCAATGTGTCTAACTATTGCCTGTTTTTGTATTATTGCATAAATTTTATTGCGTATCTCAAAATTTTAAAATTAATACCACTGAAATGTGTTATAAACACTTTTTGCAAAATTATGAAATTTTAGAATTTGGAATTTCAATTGAAGTCTATTATTATGTAAAGCTATAACAATTGTCAATTGAAATTCCATTGCATGACATATTTATTATTTATATAAGTTAATTAATTTAGCATATCTACAATGTTATGTTTCGATAATAACACTAATAATATCTGTCTCCAGTTGAACGCATTGCCAGCTCAGTTGAGCCGAAATATATGTATATTTAAATATATATCTTCTTTATTCATTATTTCAGCTACTAATTGCTATTCAGAATTGTCAACGCTTTTAATATGTTTGTAGTTAAATATTTAAACAATTATAATTGTTTCTGGCGCTGACACAAGAAACGTTGTTAATGAAAACTGAAACTTTGATTACCAAACTATTCACAATTATCCAGCCAAGTATTCTCTGTACTTGACCTCCCCCATTCTCTGTTATTAACCTGTCTGCCCCTCTGGTCACATTGGTTATGCGAGCATTTTAAGTGCTTTAGTATATTGTGTTTAATCTGCACAATTGTTGCATAATTTATGGCCCTGCCGCATTGTTGCAGTTTGTCTGATTTCAAAATTTCAACTGTCTCTGCGTTGACTGAATGATGTCTCTCTCTTCAACAGTCTGTGCCACAATATTCTGTTCAATTGTTCGCCTGGTTTGAATATGAAATTAAGCTGAGCTATGGGACTGAGAGTTTGGTGCTTTCCCATCGCTCGACATTTGTTATATTTACGCAATCTATTTTATTGCCAAGGATCAAAGTAAATTGCACAATTGGCCACAGAAGCTGCAGTATTTACTGGTATTTTTCGTTGGTCTCTTTTTTTGCAGTATTTTTTGTTAGTTTTATTGGCGCGTGTTGTTTGTTTGTTAGTCGACGCTTCGTTGAGTGTTGGTAAACAGAATTTATTTGTCAATAAAGCTGTCACTTCATTACGAACATTGTCCTTGCTCCTGTCGCCGATAACTCACCAATTCCCCCCCATAAAAAAAGCCCCTCATCAGCAATGCCAAACCGTTTAACAATAGCGCGCAAATTTTCGCGTACCGAAATGTACTTGTACCATTGCATTCAGTCAGGGAACAGCTGAAACAGGACCTGGAAGAGGAACAGGACTAGCACCAATACCAATACTACCTTTTCACTGTCTGGTCTGACATTAATGAATTTGATGCTGTCAATAGAGCCAACTACCAATAAAGGACAAGGGGTGCGGATTGCGGGAGATCAACGTGTCCTGAGTGCACCTGCATAAAAACAACAAACGGCTGGGACAACCAATGTTGGATTCAGGTGTATCCACACAGGACGACGATGACATTGGCTGCCCATCGTCTCTGTCGAAATGTTCGCATTACAATTTTCATTTTTGATGTCTATTGACAGAGCAATATGGAGGGTTACAGTGGGCCAAGGGGGTTGCTACACTGTGCACAAACGTTTGCAACTGTTGTCGCTGTTCGAACACTTTAAGTTAGGGTATGTAGACTGGCAGAATTATGTTGTTGCTCTTTGGCGTTAAAGACAGAAATTTAATTGATTTATTTAAAAAGATTATAACTTCTATTAACCGTAACGGTAATAACTTTTAAAATAAAAATTGTAATAATTTTTTTAATATATTAAATTTAAATTTTTATTTAAAAATCATAACAAAAGTTATTTTTCACTATTTATTCTTTTCATACAAAATATAAATATAAATAATAATTTAATGTAAATATCTGTAGAACCTTGTAATGTATTTGAAATAATTATTAACATTTACAATGTAAGGCTCAATTCCATTCATATGATATATAACATGTCCTTTTTACTGACATGGAATCATACTATAAAGATACTCAATTTTTATAAAAAAAAGTATAAAATAATAGTAAAATATTACTATGATTTTTAAATTAAATTTCAATTATTATGTCATAATTTTTATTAATTAAATCAAAAAGAAAAGTAAACAGTTTTTTTTATAACAGGAATTCTTTTAATCCAATTGCCAGGATATTGCATCATAAATATCCAAGATTTTCCTATTAATCTGGATAATTTTTTACATTTTTGAGATTTTTAATTGCACCTTTTTCTAGGGTATTAAAGCTCTCGTTTTCAATCTGTTGTTAAATTTAACACTGTATTTTTATGTTGCTGCCAGTGCAAACAACACCTTTTCAATTTTTGGCAAGTCTGTCACTTAATTTGTATTTTTCCCATGCATTTTATGCTATTTGATTTACCGTGCAGCACATTTAACTTTCATGGGAGAGAAGAATTGCGGGGAAGTACCGGGGTAGCCAGACTCAATTACGCGCTTGTTTGTACCGTTATTTGTAAAATGAAAACTCAATTGTACGAATACCCAATTTATTTACCGTATTCGAAGGATTACGGCATTATTTTTTTGGATTTAAGCTAAAACGTTCGCTGATATTTAAAATTAATAAATTATATAAGAAATTTGACTTTAAAATTGTGAGTTATAAATAGGCGGAAAAACTGAAATTAATATGAGTTCCAGTTAAAGTTTGAAATTTTCATAAAATTAATTTATAGGTCTCTCTTTTGCCAAGCAACTTTAATTTTACTTTTTAACAAAAGTTTAATTTCGAATTTAACTCAACTGTTGAAAACTTTGCAATAAATTAAATTTCTGACATTTTGCAACTTTTGTTGTCATAACATTTGAACTCTAATGTAATTAAAATTAATTAATTTACGTGCAAAACCACACATAACAAAATGGACAAAATGAAAAGAATTGTGCAAACAATTTTTCAGTTAAACTGAAAAGTAATTTGATTAAAATCAATAAAAAAAACTTTGCTTATATTCTATGGGAAATTTCCTGTTTTGTATAAGGGTTTTGATTTAATTTATTATTGCAATGTTTAATGTTCCCTAATTTTAGAAATTTAAATGCTTAATTTAGCCAATGTTTATGCTTATTACAACAGAGCTCAGCTAAGCTTTTATCAAAAAACATTATGAAATAGATTTTTAATAAATGATTAGGTTATTATTATTGATTTAAAGTTACCAATTTCTCTATAATATCGTTCATCTAACACAAAAATAATTCAATTAAATCTTTGCCATCTCGAACAAAGTATTTTAATTGTTTATTTTTTTTTGTTATAAAAATTCTTATGGTTTTCAGTTTCAAGTTACAGGAAATGAACAGTGAGAGTTACGCAAATTGCTAATTAAAATCGCAATCAATTCCTTCCCGCCGACCGCCAACATTTACAATGACAACATATTTCAATTTGCAAATCAAATTGAAAACTGTAAAGCAAATATAACCAAAAAAAGAAAAAAGAGTTCTGACCAACATTTCACCTTTCAACTCGATTCTCTCATTTTATTTACCTCAACTGAAGTTTTGCCAGTGGTGGGCAAAGGAGGGCGGGTAGTATAAAAAAGGCTTGTTGCCAACTCTGTGCAATTAAAGCAACGCTAACTGGTCTCGAAAAGTTTTGTAAATGAATTTTCTTCTTAGCTAGTTACTATGACGAGCATTTTTCATTAAATTAAGCAAATGGGATAGTTTTGGAACTACTTCGAGTAGAAAGAGAATGTTTAAATATATATAAACAGATCTGATTAAAGGACCTATTCACACTTTTTGTATACAGTATAAGAGTGTACATAACCGGCCTTTAATATCTTATTAAATTAATTCATTTATTTCTTAATAATGTTGAAAAGTGTAAAAAAGACTTAATTAAAATTTCAATAGTGAAAAGTTTTTAAGCCAACGTTCTTACAAATTAAATGCTTAACTTAAGTTAACTTTCCATTCTGGTCTAAGTCCTGGCCAACATTCATTAGCCCGCTGCTAACACAACGCATAAATATTAATATGGCAGTTATAGCCATGGCTGTATATTTTTTTTTAATTTTTTGTATTTTTTAACTTTGTAGCTATTTTCAAAATCATGCAAACACACACACACACATCTACACCCACACACAGGATTTTCACATCAGCTTTGCATTTCATTAGCCAAAGTGGCATTGTCTAAGTGTAAGTGTGTGTGTTTGTGTGTGTATTCTTGTGTGTAGCCTCATATAAAAATAGAGGACATTTAGCAAGGAAGCAGCACACAACAACAACACGAACAACCATTGAAAAAGCAAAACGCAGAAAATGCAAAGTATCCAAATAGACTGAAGGACACTCAAAGCATTGTGTCCAAGAGTGTTTATCCTGTGAGAGCAGCAGAGTCCAGTAAAAAAAATGTAAAAAAGTAAAACAACTGAATATGCAACTGTAAACGACTAGAAGATACCCAGTATTTATTTAGTTGAATGACAAGCAGTGAAGTTCCTTTTAATCAAAACAAAAATTTATAAAATATTAATTTTTGTGAGGGAGAAAAACGTTTGATTGAAAATGAATTATATTTGTAATAATGCCACTGACTGGGGATATTTTATTTGTCTAGGCATCTAATCCACTATCAGCTAAAAAGAAGAGAGTTACTATTTAAAGAGATTTGGGACAATTAATTGCTGAAAAGTTTCTTATAAAAGAAGACGAATTTAATAGTTAAATCACAGCTCAAAGCAAATATATAATGTTAACGAAGCAATTGAAATAATAAGAAATTAAATAAATTAAATAGAAGATAGTTATTCAAGAAAAATAGGTAAAAAAATTAATATATGGGAAATTAAATTAAAGTTAAATCCCATAAGCAGAAATACAAATATAAGAAGTACTTATAAGAAATTTTATAAAATATATTCATACGTTTCCATTCTTAAGGTTTTCTAACATGAGAAATTTCAATTAATTTCAGGTTTAAATAGAATTTATAAATATACCCTTTACTATGTTTAAAAAAAAGGGTATAAATATGCTAAACGGATGCATGCGTTGTTTTCTTCTTGTTCACTCTAATATCAATGTGTGTGAGTGTGTGAGTGTGTATATGTGTGTGAGTGTGTATCTGTGTGTGTGTGTGTGTGTGTGTGTGTGTGTGTGTGTGTGTGTGTGTGTGTGTGTGTGTTGGGGCTTCAAGTGTTTGCGTGCATTGTCACACACTGTCAAACCCGCTTTAGGCTAAGTCAGTCGCACTCATTGACAGTGAGCAGATTCTCTGCTGTTTTATCCTTCGTCCTGCTCAATGTGGTCCTCTACAATTTTGCTATTTTTATTTTTAGCCATGCGGCTAATTGTGACTGACATTCTAGGATTAAGCCACTATATTCAACTGTATCTATGATATATATATATATATATGTGTGTGTGTGTATGTGCGCATCGATGGCAACTCAAGTGAGTGTGAAAAATCTGTGGTAATTACATCAAGTATGAGCTTTATGGGGTCAACTTTGCATACCCTATTCTATTAATAGTATAGCTTTAAGTGTGAGCATTAAAAATCCTTGAAAAACTGCAAGCGCAGCATTTAAGTAACTATTTTGTTCATTTTCTTTTACGCTTTTGCATTTTCCGGCTGGCCACCTACCAATTGTGCAACTGCACAAACAAAACGACTTAAAAAAAATAATGTTGCAGAAGTTTGCCTAATTTGTGGCAGCAAGAACAAAGTGCGAAAAGTTGCACCAGAAAAATGTCGAAAAGGAGAATAAAATTGAGACGACAAAAGTTTTGTAGTGAACTGTGGAATTGATGCTTTCGCAGACGTCCAAGTAAACTGGAAGTTCTGTCGAAAACAGCAACAGAAAATATAGCATATATATAAATTTTTTTTTAAGAAAATTTCTTAAAATATCTTGACAGTTTGTGGCGTAATTTTCTGGTTGACATGAAAGCTCAACAACTTTTTAAGAAAAATGCATTTTATGCTACAAAAGAAGATGTACATTTCTTTAATATTTTTGCACTCTATGTCTCTTCTAACTTTTATTTAATTTTCTACATCTCCCTTTTCTATTTTTCATCTATAGTTTTATATTTGTTACTAAATGTGATTTTTTATATACAAAATTAATCATTTTTCTATTTTTTACATAATTCTATTACTCATTAGTTTTTCATTAGTTTTTAAAGTCAACTTTAGTAAATAATGAATCAAAAATAAATATTTGTCTTCTTTGATAATAAAGTTCATTCAAAGATCCTTTTTTTTACATATTAGCTTGTCACTTTTAAGTTTTCTTTTACACCTTTAAGCTCTAAGAATACCCAAGATAGTCAGCCATAAATTATCGAGTGAATCTCTCACTTGGCTCAACACATTCTCGGCTTAATCTTAAAACAATTTATACATTTAAATCTGTAAATCCAGTTTGATAAAAGGTGCAACTCCTTTAAACTACTCACAATGGCAAATGCACTTCTCACCATTGCTAACAGATAAGGACATTTTTCATATGTCTGATTGTCACATCCTTTTTCTATCTCTCTCTCTGTCTCTGTCTCTGTCGATATTCCTCTGTCTGTCGATTTGTGGAATTTTAGCAGGATAGCCCTCAAGGCTAACTCGCTGTGATTTTTTTCCCTCTTACAGTTAAGATTTGTTTGTTTGTTTGTCGCATTTTATCGCTGCCTTTTTTTATGTGCAACCATTTTTTTTTTTTTTGTTTTATCGCCCAACGTGCCTCGGTTATCCTGAGATTCGCCCCGCATTTCACTTCTCCCCCTTCCCGTCAACGTTCTGTAACAATTTTTATTGTTTTCTGCAGCCGCCATTGCCTCGAGTTGGCTTTGAGCGGCTTTTGGCCTTATCTTGGCACCGGGAAAGATAGTAGACAATACGAGAGTAGTCGTGAGATAGACTACAGTTTTAGATATTTCCACAGCGGTTTGCCGCTCTACCCGGAAGTCCTTTTCGGCAATAGGCTGCGAGCGTGTCCTCAATTTTTGCCATGCTGAAACGATTTATTTGCGATTTGTGCCTGCAAAATGAACTCGAAAT
Source organism: Hirtodrosophila alboralis (assembly GCA_035043045.1). Taxonomy (NCBI): domain Eukaryota; kingdom Metazoa; phylum Arthropoda; class Insecta; order Diptera; family Drosophilidae; genus Hirtodrosophila; species Hirtodrosophila alboralis. The sequence continues at coordinate 121,737 of JAWNNH010000280.1, read as the reverse complement.
TAAATAAGCCACGAAAAGTGAATGCAGCAACAAATTTTGACTGGTTCACTGGCTCTCTGTCTGGCTCTCTGCCTGAATGATTCTTCTATGATGCAACTAACAAAGTCAAGAAATCATTTTGTGCTCATCAAAAAAGCAAATGCGACCCATATTCCTTCAGTGGAGGAGCTGCAGGCGAAAACTTGCTCGATTGTCAAGCACGTGCCAGCCTCAAAACTAAGAGTGTGCACACACACACAAACACACACATATATAAAAATACTTGACTTTTCGGCTTGCCAAACAACTTGAAAATTGTGTGAAGCCTTTGCCAACGTCAACAGCATTTTAAACGCTACCAAACTCAACTGCAGTGCTGCATGCCCCTGCCACCTGCCCCTTTGCACGTTTTGTGCCCCACGGCAATTGTTGGCTGCTGCTTTCATCGTTGACTTGATTTTTATGCAATTTTTGGCTTATTGCACAAATTTTTGGCCAGGCCGTACTCCAATGGAAGATTTAGACGAAGTCACGTGCTCAGCTCGAGCTGCGTCTCATCAATATTATGAGCTTTCATGACCTGGCCTCCAGAGGCACTCAAAGCTGATTTTAAAGGATTTAAAATTAAAGTGCAGTAAATCGTTTGGCGATTGACGCTCGAGTTACTTTTTGATAAGTCTGAGGCAACATGAAATCAGCGCAACGACTGACAATGCCACACCAACAACAGTTGCAGCTGCAGCAGCAGCAGCAGGGGCAGCAATAACAATGAGAGAAGCAGTTGTCAGTTGCCTGTCAAATGTGTTGAGCATTGAAGGGGATTTTTCACTGACGGGGAACTGACAGGCAAACAACAAACGCAGTGCCCAAGGCAAAGCCTTAAAGTATGCATCCACAAAAAAGAGCGAAAGAAAATAAGAAACCCAGTGCAGATGACAGGTCTAAAAGATACCTATTACTGTCAATGTAATTAAAAAAATGTATGCAAAACATAAATGAAATAATGTAATTGTGCAACTTAATTTTAGCCACAATTACACAATTTTTTGGCGCAATAACTAAATTGAAGTGTAAGTTAAAAAGTCACTCCTAAGAGTTATTTAAGGATTATTTAATTATCTATCATAGTTTACAAATAACCAAAAAATTTAGATTACAAAAATTATTATAGTTGATTTTTACACCAGAAAAAATCTTTTACAAATTCGACTTTTATAGGTTTTTTCAGCAATAAAAGTTATCTAAGACTTTTATTAAAAAAATTGTAGTTGTTTTGTGAAGACTGATTTAATAAAAATCAGTTTAAGTCATTATTGTTGATGGCTAATTTGGAAAAATTTAATTATAAAAGCTATAAGTAAATATTTTTTTAAAGGCCTTAAATATATATTTTTTGATTACTTTTAAAGCTTCTGAATTTACAAAGAATTTGGTATAATTAAAGCACAAATAAACTCTTTTCTCTTAATTATTTTATTTTTTTAATTAAAAATCAAAATCAGATATATTTTTTTAGGTACTTTTAATTTTTAAATAATGATAGTCGTGTTAGTTTTCAATTCAGATTTCGAACAATTCATTAAAATAGAAAACTTTTGTACTTTTATGAATTTTAAATTCGAGTTATTAAATATTCAGTTACAATGCGCACACTTTGACTGTGAAAATTAACAATAGTTCAACATTGTTTTATAGAGTAAGTTCGACATCATTAATACAAAATTTAAGCGCATTTGAAAATGGAACAGGATTGAACAATTGAAAGCTCTTTACAGTTAAAAAACAGTATTTTAATTTCTTGATGCACCCTGCTAAACTCTTTAAGAATATTGTGTATTCCATTTCATTTGTAAGGAAATGCAAATTAATTGAAAGTTATCATAAAGTTCTTCCAGTGATGTACCCCAACATTCTTGTGTACAGGGTGTATGCATACACACATTTATCACACTTTGCTTTCGTGTTTTTGAGATGCGTCCCTTGGTGCGTTTTTATGCTTTTGCAAGCAGAAGGACATCAGCGAAAAAGGATATATAAAAAAAGTGTCACCAGGCAGCAGGCAACAGCATCAAAAGAAGCAACAGCCCCAGCATCAACATCAGCATCAGCATCAGCATCTGCTGCAACTTTCTGCTGTTTCTTGCAATATTGGCTTTTGTCTAAAAAAATTTCAGCAGCTTGTGAGAGAAAACTTAAAAGAGGGATATAAAAGAAAAACAAGACGTCACACTCGTAAGCTGCATGTTAACTTTTCCTGTAAAGTCTTATATATTTTTGTTTTTTTTTTTGGAAGCTTTAGCTGGTGCAAAAAGAATTCGTGTCGAAATTGCTGTCAACTCGCTTTTCTTTTATCAAGCTTACCAAATATGATATTAGGTCATAACGCAGCTGGAAAAGCTTAAGAGAATACCTCCTGATGGTGTACAGTGTATCAGTGAAATCGATGAAAATATTTCAAAAGTATTTTTCGCACTCTGGAAATCAATCACTGGCAATAACTAAAAGGTATCCAATAGAAACAATCTGCTGGCTGATACGTATGATTAAATTCTCTTGGTCAATTGGCGGAAACAAATTGATGATTCTAGTGTATATATGAGAGGCTTTTGAGTGGAGCTCCGATTGATGTTGTCCATTTGAATTACATTTCTCTTTATATCAGCAATTTTATTAAAACGTCACGTAAAAGAAATAGACGACAATGTTGCGTCGAGAGATTGAACTTATTTACAGAAATATGAAATGTGCTTTCTTTGAAGTGTTGAGTTCTTTAAAGTTCTAGTTTTTTATGAATAAAACATTTTCATTCGATTCACAGAGAGACTTCCAAATTGGTACCATTTAGCAGTAACAGGCAATTTAAACATACTTCTAAAAATAAATAGGCATATTTTTGATTGCTGCCAAGGGGAAGCATCACATTTTTTTTATACACTTCGACATATTTAAGCTTTGGCAGCTGCTGCCCAGTTGCGAACTGGTTTTGCTGGCATTACGCATACGCACCGCTGGCCAGCCACCGCATCGAATCCAGGGCCTGGCATTTTTCCAATCAACGCCAATCAAATCAATGCCGTCTAATGGCATTAACCCATCAACTTCAGTGTCAGTCGTCGTCTCTCATATGCAGCTGCAGGTTGAGTTTTCATTTTATTTTTTTTTTTATTTTTTTATGCCGTTCAGTTCTGCTTTGATTCGATCAGGAAATGTTTTGCGTTTGTATTTTATTTTCTTGCTGCCTGCCTGCCGTGTAATTTTGCAAACTTTTCTGGGCAAAGGGATAGCAAGAAAAAAGAGGTAAACTCAAATTGTATTTGTCTGCAACGGCGACCAGGGCCAACGACATTTGCCGGCTGCCACAGCCACTGCAATATTCAAAGGTTTGCCATATGGAAATTGGCGGTTGGCCGTTGGCGAGGACCAAAAAAAATATAAAAAAAATTGTAGACTCGCAAAGGGGCGGCTCTGGTGTACTTTGAGTTAGAAGTTTACTTGGTTTTTTTTTTTTTTTGGCTGGGTAAATAACTAAAAATTGGTTTCTGAATAGGCGACAACTTTAAGACGCTTGGTTCAAGGATCAAGTCTTAAAGAGCAGCTCGACCTGTCCTTTAATCCAACACCAGTAGCAACAACAACAACAACAACAATAGAACGTGCCCCAAGAGCCAATCACGTGCGCCTCATTGAGCTCATTACATGAACATCCTCTGGCAAAGGCTTGAAATTCAAACCGAGGGCGCTGCTATTGTCATTAGCTTTAGCAAACAACATTCATGCTCTTACACACACATATAAAAAGTGTCCTGGATGGTGTTGCACCACCGACAGGCGACAGTCGACAGGCGACACGTTGCGATGGTAACAAAAAGTTTGTTTAACCCACAAAAGCCGGCAAACTGCTCATGAAACTTTAAAGGAGGCCAACTGACAGACCCGCCAGCTCATCCGTCTGCCTTCCCGACCAACCAACCAACCGACCAACCGACCAACTTGTTATTGATGAAATGTTGTCAAGCTGTTTTGATTGGACCAACGTACCAATGATGGGCTTCATGTCCGGAAAACTATGACGATGCCGAGTCTCATGACATGACAACAAAGAGGCAACTGGATTCCAACAGGCGCCAAAGAACACATCAAATTTTAAGCACCAACTGAACTGGATGAGAATGAGGGGACTACAACTAAGAGCTGCGATTCAGCAGACACGAAAATTTAATGGTCCCCCTTCCGCAATAATAATACCAGAAAACTTAATGGCCAAAACGCTGGCACAGCGCGTCTAAAGAGTATATTGGTGGCTATAACAACTGGCTAAGATGGTGTTAGCATAAAACTGACTAGTGTGGGTTGGGGGGAACAAACTGTCGACACTTGCCCACAACATGTCATGAATGGTGAACATTATGGCATCTATGACGTGTCCAGTGGGATAAAGATAGTGCACTGAACGAAACAGCGGAAAATGTTATATCAATGAGGATATTCTATAAATATCATATATTTCAGAAAAAATAAAATTTTTTTTTATATTTAGGAATATTCTAATTGGTAATTGTGTTATTATTGTAAATAAATCCTGTTAAGAGTTCTTGATTTCAATTAAACCTTTCCTGAAAATCAGATTACTGCTTATTCTACAGTAAGTAAGTAAATTTTTCTCTTTGCTAGCAAATCTCTTAATGGTATAAAGAACTAAAGTAGTAATACCCATCGCATATACTCTTCTGCACTTTTGCCTTTGACTTTTTGCATATTATCGCCTTTCGTCGACCGTACGACTGCGTTCAGTTGTAGTCTCTTTTCGTCGACCGATTCATACTTCATTTATATGGTGTACATTTTTTTATGCACAGTTTATGTATCGCTCTCCTAGAGCATTAATATAATACCTTAAGGTGCTCCAGAATTATGTCTGCATCTTTAAAACACAATGAGCAACCATTTTTTAATTATTATGTTAATATAATGTCAAATTATTAATTTCTTTTTTGTATTCTTTCAAGTATATTTGACATACACTGTATTTTTATGTGACAAAAAATAACTTTTTCTGTCAGTGTAGCAATGTTTGGATGCGCGTGTTAAAGACACGTGACAGTTTGTCATAAAAACAAGGAGGAAAAGCAAAATACATTACGATGGTAAGGGCATAAAAATTATATAAAATATCGCCCAACATTTTATGTTTTTGACATTAAAATTGCGCACAACATGAAAATATTTTGTATACTTTCAGGGGAGGTCAGTGAACCTGGTCAAGTTGACAATTTGAAGACACTAAAGCAGCCCAAAAGTGTAGTTTCATTTTTTGCCTTGTAAGCTGTCTATTTTCTTAGACAACTTCTTTTGGCCAACCGAGTGCAATTTGATGCCAAATGTCGCGCAATTTTTAGCATCAAATTGCAATTAATCAGCGAATGTGGCCCAGGCAAAATCTCTGGCGATTTTCTTTGGCCATATGTGCGACATTTGCACTTGTCGACAATTTGTCGCCGCAATTGGGCAGAAGAGAACTGAACATCTCTGGGCTGGGGAACGACAGCGATAAATGTTCTCTCATTAATAATAATTTGCGTTAATTTATTGCCTGACATTCTGTAAGATGTTTTCCCTTCCTTTGCCTTGCTCAGCTCTGCTCTGTTTGCTGGCAAATTCAATTTTAGTGCTTCTACTTACAGATGGCCTCAAATAATGAAATTGATGTGTGGCTGTACATACCTGAAATGAAATAGAGAGCAGAGTACGGAATTTAGCAATGATTAATATTGATGTTAATGTTATTCAACAGTTTTTTAACAACATTGTCCTATAAGTAAGCTTAAAATTATGCCAACACTTGAATAAGATACTTTTGTATCTGCTTAAGTTTTCTGCTCTTTGCAAATGCATATGAATATGTCCAATGGGAGACAAAGTTGCCATAAATAAGCTGCACACTAACTTAAACACACACGCCACATTGCGTCCTGGGCAGTGAACAGGATAACAGGATAACAGGATAACAGAATAAGAGGAGCTGTGGCTACCTAAACACCTATGGCAACAGACTCAAAGTTTTCCTCTTCGGTTCTTTGGTTGCTTGGCACGCACGCTCGCTTGGACTCATCTTGAACCGACTAAAGAGCGGCTCCATTGTCCTGGACTCGTGTCCTGTGTATGTTCTCTGTGTAACTCTCAGTTCTACATATTTTGTGTGTGCTATGCTACTAAAATAACAGCTTTATACCTCGTAAATCCATTAACTTATGGGCTGTAATAGACAAAATGAGTTAGCTGTGATTTTTGATAAGAATTCAACTGTTCGCTTTGTTTTATCTAGTGCGTTGAATTTATTATTGTTACTAAAGCGCGCAATTGAAGGCGCTATAAAATTTTCATTTAATGATCAGCAACTGTTCAATCCAGATAATGCTATAGTCGAGAATGCTCAAGCCTTGTTGGATTATGATTTTACAGCATAAACAGCCAAGGCTCAAGAAAGGATTTGGAAGATTTTAAGAAGTTTTTAATTAAACAATTTTCCTCATCGAATAAGCTAGCGGAAATGAAATTTAAAATCCACCAACTAAACAGGTTCATGTCTTATAAACAAGAAAGAGAAACATATTGAAAGATATACATACATTTGCTAATATAAAGGGTTGAACCTACTATAATTTGTTTTTTCCACACAAAGTTATTTATATCATCATATTAATTGTACCTATATATATACATTGCCATTTAATGTAATGTATTATAATTAAAGGCCTTTTTGTTTGTTAGTTTTAGTCTATATAGTTTTAATCTATACTGATAGCTATCTATATATATATAGCTATAGTTGACACAGTAACAAAATTAAGCTAAGCATACATAAAACATTTAAAAACTGTTATTTAAGAAAATTAAAAAATCTTTTACAAATTCTCAAAATTAGCTTATGAATGAAAGAAACGAATTATCAACTTAAAATATTTTTGTAAAATTTTGAGACTAAATAGAAGATATAATTTTGCTTTCTTGCAACACAGATTACAAGGTATTTTCTAGCTCAACATTCTGTTGTTGCCTTCTTTAATACAAAGCGATAAACAAACAACGCTACAACATTCGGACTGAGGCAGATACCGCCCCTCGCTTTCCGCTGACCAACGAGCACTGTTGCTACATCCCCCCCGCCCACTGTTGCTGCACCGTGGAAGTGTCTCAACACATTTGGCACGGTTCGTTGGGGCGCGTGACATTTATATGAGAAATTATACCGTTGACTGCCCCAGCGAGGGGCAGTGGCAGTGGCAGTGGCAATGGCAGGACGCAGAGGCATGGGACAGGATGCAAGCATGCTGTTTTTATGCTCGACTGCACGCCTGCTGCTCACCTCCCTTGGCCAGGACATTGTGGTCGCTTTTTATTCGATTTTGCCATCTCATTTTTCTTCAGCCCCCCATACGCCATACCCCGTACCCGCTGCCCGTTCCGTTTCCGTTGCCTTTGTCGTTGCCGTTGCTATATCCGTTTTGCACCTTTTGGCCAGTGCAACAGGACTCGAACTTGGACTCGCATTGGGAATAATTTATTATGCTTGGCTGCAGGCATGTGACTCCACCTCCAATCCTACATGGCAGTCAGCGAATGCATAATTCTTACTTTTCGCGTGCTGCGCTTTGTGGCCGCAGCGGTTTGCTGGATCCTTTGGTTCAACATCTTAATTCACTGGATGTCCTTGTAATGAAATTATTTGTCAGTGCAATGATTTTGACTGGCCTTAACGATGACCTATGAGTAGCCGATCTCTGTGGGGCTTAAAGCTTTACCAGCTGCCACTCTGTCGAATGTCACAAATCTCAACATTTTTGACGGCTTTTCGTTATAGTATAGTATGTATGCATATATTTGTTGGCTGTAAAATAAATATTTTATATTTTTTTTGGCGTCAGTTGCAAAAATTTGTAAATGTTTGCGCACACTTTGCCATGCAGAGAACAGCGAAAAGCGAACTTGCAAATCCCCCATGAACCGTCGAATTAAACATATTGCCCGCCCCTCCAACCACATCATGTTTGCTTTAAATCAACGCACTAAGCCACCTAGCTATCTCCCTCTCACTTTATATATATATATATCTTTCTCCCTCTCTCCATCTGTCGCTTAGCATGCCACTTTATGTATTAAAATATTAATATCAATTTCGTGTTGCATATTTTCAGACAAGCATAACCAAAAATCAACAAATGCAAATCAAAAATTATCCTATAAAAATTCGGGTAGTTGAATTTTTCAAAATATTATGCTACCGCTTGCTAATACTTTATTCAATTTCAAAGAAATATTTTGAGTTTAATATTTAAGCGAAAAAATAGCTGAACTTTATTCCGATTAAATATTGACAAAAATAATTGTATAAAAATGCTATATTAAAAATTTAAATTTAAAAAAAATCTTATTATAGAAAATTTAAATAGCAAACTATTTTGAGCTCTATAAATATTATTAAAATATTTTAACCTTGTAAAGAATTCTGTTACATTTTAAATAGTACAATAACTTTAAAGTAAAAGTCTCTAGAAGAGTAGCTGTTAATTTGATTATGATATTATAATGTTGTATAGATACAAGAGAATATAATCATCATCACTGTTAATATTGAGTTCATATAGTTTGAAAAGCTCATTAAAATTACATTATATTATCCTGACCCGACTCCAGGGAGGCATCAATTTGCAAAATGTGAATTTGATGAATATTTTTTTTTTTTGTTCTTGCTCGCTGACGTAACATTTTGGCCATTTCGGTTGCCAATTTTCCCAGATGTATTAATTAGTTCCCAATGGTCTGTCATTTGAAAGTAGTGCAGGGTGTTTTGTGCTGTCGAGGGATGCTCATTGCTCAGCGATTAATACTGGCCATATTAGGCATATGGCAATGGCTAATGCCACGCCCAATTTGGCCACGCATGACGCACAGCTAATCACTGTGAAATCGGGCGATCAGTGAAGCAAATCGTGACATAATTTGGCACTAAACATTGTCATAGGAGTGTTTTGGGGGCAATGTGGTTGGGGGCTATTAAAATGGGGGGAACTGCCGCAGTTTTCCAATGTTTTCCCCCAATTAAAGTCAGAGCGACAAGCCCACAGTATTATATTTGGAAAATTAATTGCAATTTTCACATTTGTTGCACAGTCAGGCAGAAAAAAACGATGCAACAAATGCGACGCATTGAATTTATATTGAAATTAATTTTCATAGATTAATATAATAATGGCCAGATATTTGACACTGGCGTCAATTATCATTTGATTAGTGTAATTAAAAGCATTTCGCCTATGTAGCTCTTAATTAATGAACTGCAGCAGCAGACATTTTAAATGTGTTGCGAAAAATGTGCATTAATTTAATTTAAAATTGCCGCAACATTTCGCGACATACTATCTACAAGTATTTCCTCCTAATTAAGCAGCCAGTCGCTTCCTGTTTATCCTGATCTCAGCCCCATCAAAGGCCACCAAACTGAAAGTAATTAAAAATGCAACCAGGCAGCCAAAGGAAATAGTTGAAACTGTAGCTCCTGCTGCTTTTGACACTCCTGCAATGCGTATATACCGCCGGGGAGTCAATACTGTACAGTATTTACTTCATTATGCGATGTAATAAAGCCAGCCCATAAAAGTGTAAGCTGTCAACTAAAGAAGAATATGGATGGTGGAAAGGTACGTTGATAAGGCGGAAGCTCCATTGACAAAACATTGGCAAACATGGTCTTGTGTGTGACTCGCTGCCATTCATTAAAGCTGCCACAGAAAATGCAACATGCAGTTGGGAGTGGCAGCACGACTGCCCGCAGCACTGCGCAAAAAAATATTATAACAAATGTGAATTTTAAGGGACTTTTCAGTGTGTAGTTCTTGGATCTTAGAATATAACAAAATTAAAATAAAGCTTATTACAGGCACATTAAATTTCTGTTGTTATTCTCTATTCAAAAGAGCTTAAATATTTACACAAGGTCATGGAAAGTTAGAAAATAGTTTGCAAACTGTACACCAGTTTTTTGGAGTGCATGTGCATCTGTAAGAGTCTTGTGGCAAGTGAGAAATTTTTTTCCACATTTTTAGCAGTTGATAAGCGTTGATATGTGCTTGTTGCAAGCTGATAAAGCACCCGGAGGCAGGCAACATTTTTGGGGCACACACATAAGAAATGGCAAGAGGACTGCTGCATTAAAAATTCCATTACAAAACGCTTAATGAGACGAAACGGCAAATCAAAATTAAACTGCGGACGCAATGCAGCAGCACAAACAGCAATAGCAACAACAATGCTAATTACAATTGTAATTGCAACTACGAAACACAACAACACACACGACAACAACACACAACAACACACAGACACAACAAATGAAAATCGCGGCAAGGAAATTCGCTTTGAGTGGATTTTTGTTTCTAGTGTTTGAATGCGAGTTTTTGGCGTTACCTGTCCAGTTGAAATATGTGCTAATTAGTTTGCGCACAAGCGGCAACAATTGTGGTTAACGGGTTGAGATAAAGGTGCGCATAGAGCCACGGAATTGGCCAACTGAAAGCCAGGGCACTCAGATGCTAAATGTACTAGCCAAAAAGCAGGAGACAATGACAATAACAATAACCAAAGAAAATTAAAGTTAGCATCTCTTCTATATCTATATTTTTGTATAGTCCGACTGACTAATTGGCGATTCACGAGCGGGCCAAACGGAAGAAGTTAGAAAATTGCAAGTTTTACTGTAGCTTCATATTATATCATAGTTTGACACTCTTAAAAGATTTTTTTGCAGAATATACCGGGAAGTGGGTGGAAAATGGATTGGAAAAATATAAATAAATCTCAGCTGGAGTATATCCTGTGGCGCAGTAGGCTACAATAAAAGTGACAATGGAGAATATAATTAGTTTGTTTTATAATTTTAGCTTTTTAAAGTGGGGCACGCCGAAGGAGAATTTCTGCTTGCAACATTAATTATTTTAATCACATTAAATTCTATCTATATTGAGCTACAAATGATATCTGTCTTAGCTCGTTGTGTGTGTGTTTCAACAATATAATTAAAATTTTTATGATTATGTATTTTTCTACAATTCTGATCTAAATTAATATGGCAACTCTGTACAAATACCAAAGAAAAAGTAATTACAATTATATCTGCGCTTGGTTAATCAAGTGTGGCAACAATTGTCGGGAGAACTCAGCATAAAATTTAAATTATTATTCGGCTTGTGTCTTCATTCATCCATATCCGCTTAATTTAATTTTTGAGAGTAAAGGATTTTTATTATATTGTTGTATTGTCATATTATTGCTTTATATTTTTTTTGATTGCTCTGTCATCGGTTTTGTCAACTTCGCACTTTGCTTGACACTTGGTCCACTTTTGTATATTGTGCTGATTTGCAATTGCAAACACACTGCCGAGTTTTATTTTGGACGCACGAAAAACATTGGTTATATGCAACATATGCTTGTTGTGTGTATATATTGTTGTGCTGCACGTGAGATAAGCAACATTTTTGGTGCAACATTGCAATATTGCATTGGATGCAAAAATTTTCAGGGCAATTGTCATTGCGGCAGCTGAATAAATAGGCTGCGTCGCGGGTTGAAAGTGGGGGTAGATATTGCAAAATATAGGGTATTCAAATAAGTACTAAAAAATTACACAGCTGCTGCACAAATTGCGTGCACTTTAATGATGGCATTGATAGCTGCAACAGCAATAGTAACAGCAGCAGCAGCAGCAGATCAACGTTTCAGTAATTCATAATATTACGCATACGCAACGTGTTGCCGCTGTGGTTACTGTCAGTTCGCTCGGATTTGGCATGCCGATCACGTTGCCAAATCATTTAATGATGCCTGCGGCCTGCGGACATTAGCGCAAATAGAAAGCAAGGACACGTGTCCTGGCCCCACTGGCATGTCCCGAAAATGGAATCGGATTTGTCGCAGGCTTTTAGTAAATGTCACGCGGCTGCCTTGCTACATATTGGCGGAGCAGCTTAGTAAATTTTTCAACAGCCTCCCCCTTAACCCTCTTCACATACGATTCGTTTAGATATTTTGTTTGCAAATTGACGTTGACAGGCAGCAACAGAAACGGCAACAACAACAGCAATAGCCACAACAACCAGACAGCAAGAACAACATCTGAAATTTGCATTGATTTTGTTGTTGCTGTTGTGGCTGCCTTTCAGTTAGATACTAAATTAGTTTATGGTCAGAACTTTTAGCACAGCGCAATGTGTAGAGATTTTAAGTTACTAACTCAAATGAAAACCAAAAATTTATTGATACATTGTGATAGATTTTCTGGCGAAAAGTTCTCCATGCGAGAGATGAAGTTTATATATCAAATCTGGTTGTTGCGATAAAAGCTTAAAAGTATGAGTTAATAGAATTAGAGCAAGAAAAATATAGAAATTCTTGATATTTTCAGTTGCTAGACTTTTCTATTGAATGCGAAATGACATTCAATAAATATTAATATTCCAAAATGTTGATTTAAAAGCATTAAATAATTGAGTGTTTAAGATGAAAAAACAGATGTTAGATAGTTGTTTATTTACACTAAGCAGGAGATATTTAATTTTCACATTTTGATCAAATATATGAAGAAATATACAAACATCAATTTGAAATAATTGTAGATTTGAAGGCTCTTCCTTTTGTTCAAGCTACAACTAAATTATTATTATTTTTTTCTTTATTATATTTTTTTTAATTTTAAGGCATACGGAGATCGCCAAATATCCCCTTTGTGACCTTGTTTATCTATTAATTCAGCCTATTAGGCGCACCGGCTACCCACTAGGGTGAGCTTAACTAAATTTTTGATCGTTCTTATTAAGCATTTAATGTAGGATATTTAAAAATTATAATTTAATAAAATGACAACCTATGTTAACATAATTAAAAGCTGTGTAATTATTCCTTTTAACATAGGCTTAGCTTTAAATTTGGGATCATCTATTGAAATCCTTTAATTAATATTCAAAACTCTCTCATACATAATACAAATGCAATGAGCTTATGCTTTGTGTCGACTGTGGCTTAACCATAATTATGATTCACCAAACCGACGCCCTCTAGTTTTATTAACTTTTTGCCAGACGTTTGCTATTAATTTAATTAGCGCTGAAAAAGCAACAAAAACAACAACGAAAAATTGCACTTTTAAATGCCTAAAAATATGCAACAGAATTAAAACATTTTAATAATTAAACCGCAGCTCTTTGCGCTGCCATTAAAATGGCATCAAATGCGCATTTCCGCGCCTTGTGGGCGTGGCAATAGAAAAACGAGTTGCACAAAAAATGTTGCCGCAAAAAAAGACGATTTCTTTTTTTTGTCGGGCGCATAATTTGTCAGCGAGCAAAAAAAATATGCAACTACAAAAAGGACTATGAGGCAATTTTGCGTGCAGTTTAAAGGCGGCATGCCCCAATGCTTGCCACAGGTCACTGGGGAGATGCCGCACAACAAAGGGCGGCCAGGTTACCCAAAGTGAAGTACCTGCAGCATTACCTCTTTGCCATAATTAACAAGTACGTAGGGCAGCAGTTGAATAAGAGGCCAAAATATGCTCATTAACATAATGTGCGGTTACGCAGGCCACGCCCTCCTCCTCAGCCTGCCTCAGTACGCCCAATTTGGTTGCAAGTCCCCTTATCAAAATCACATTTTCGTTGCATTTTTACTTAAAGTGGTGCCGAGTCCAGTGCCCTACAATAAAATCTACATCATTTTATACTTCTTCTCATTAAATTGCTGACTTTTTGAACGCCGTATCGATTCCAATTAAATCAATCGACTAAAAAATTAATAAATGTTGTACAATGAAAACTATTCAAACGTTCTATTAAAACTATATTTAAAAACTGAAACATATCTTTACTTTTGCATATTATATATTGCAATCATTGCTAGAGTTGTAGCTAAAGCTTGTTCCATTTATAGAAAGTCAGAATTAGTTTATATTAAATTAAATTCAGTTCATTCAAGTTGCTTGTCCTTTTCAAAAAGTTGCATTTAATTTCAGAAAACACTTTTAATGAGTTACCAGCAACATTTTTCCATGGAAAAACTTTAGGTTGGCCATAGAATATACTGCAGGTTGTGTAACGGTAGATGTGAAAACCATTACTTACCTTAAATAAATTGCAATAATTAAATAAATGCACTTGACACATGTTGCCCAGTAAATTTGTAGTTGTAATTGCTCCTACAGGACTTTGCCAGCACAAAACAAAAAAAAAATGTTGCTGTCGTTTTCATAGTGTTGCCAAGTTGACAATGATATACAACCCTGGAGATTGCGTGCGTCATCGAATGACAAGAGTTGAACTAGAAAATTGTTACTTTCATTACTAACTCAAAAGAAAACTATATTATTTGAAATATTTTACTCAAAGTCTTTCAACTGTGTCTACTTAAGTCTACTTTATTATATTGAAATAAAAATAGAACTAGATTCATTGATGCAGGTGGGCTGAAATTCTATTGAATTCCAATATTATTATATGACTCATTAGCTGTTATTTATAGAAATGAACATAATCATTCAAGCATTTATCTACAAGTGGTTTCTCATACGTAGTGTCCTCATTAGGATACCAAAAAGAGGAAGTAAAGATTCCATCTCTAAAGTATCCCCTTCAAATAATAAAAGCAATATATTTTTAAGGCATTGCATTACTACTATCCTGGCGCAACATTTAGAAGGACATTTATCTTTGGTCTGCTTGTTTGCCATTGCCGTTAAATTGAAGCGTTTATGTTGCTTGGCCAGCATCATCTACAGCTTCAGCAAGTTGGCTTAAAAACACAGCTACATAAATATGACAAGTTGTAACTGAAGTGGGCCAAAAGGAGAGCAGCTGCTTAGAAGATGTCCTTGGCTGGCAAAGCAACTTGTAGAACACTTCAAGTGGCAGACGCTTATGAAAAGTCATGATGTATTTGTGGCCATTAATGTGGCAAAATGGCTGACTCACACACACACACTCACACACACACGAGCCATGTGTAAGTGCGTCAAGAAATGAATATTTATGTTGGCAGTTTCCTCAGCTGGCAAGTGGCGTATACATAATATTTTCATTGCGATTATTAGTTATGCAGTGAGAAGGGCGCCCGAGCAGGAACCATACGACAAACCCATTTTAAAGGCACACTTACATATATATATGTATACCAGAAAAATCATTAATCAATTCGAGAAACTCACAATTCTGGGCAGTCGGATGTGCTGACATTTGCATAAATGTCATCAACACTTGCAAACGTTTTAACGGCGTTAATTAACAGTAAAAACCGCCAGAGGATGATCGCATAACATAATCAAGTTAAGCATTTAGCTGTCAAGGGGTTGACTGGCGAGCAGGGAGGGGAAAGGCTAGAAATGCTGTGAAAAACCCTGCAACAAACTTTAACCCCGTCGCTAAAGTGCCACTCATGAATATACATAAATGTTATTTCCCTCGATCCGCACACACCTCTCTCTGTCTCTCTCTCTCCTCATTCATTCATCTAACTATGCCCTCTCCGCCAAACTTTAACATTTTTCTACTAAATGCACACATGTGTAGCTCTGTGTGAGTATTTTTGTTGCATTTTTATGGTCTGCTGACAAATTACGCGAACTTTCCATTAGTGACAAATGACAAGCACATAAACCGAAGAAAATGTACTGAGGCCTTTCCCATGAGTTGCATTAAAATGTTGCAATACTTTTGTGTCACTTATCTTTAAAAAAAAAAGAATTTTTTCATCATTAAATTCAGGGTCTGGGTAAATTTTAATTGCTTTTTAAGTTGGCCACAAAAATCAAATATCAAACTTTCAGTCAGCATATGTGTGTGTTAAGATGTGTGCGGAATGCCAAAGTTAATAGAATGAAGCCACAAAATGATAAAGTTGCCAACTTTATCCTGGGCACATGCCGACAACAAAGATTAATATCACAAAGCTCATTAAAAGTGTCAGTTTTAATATACAAGTATTTCTCGTGCCACAGATGAAGGGATGAACATGTACCTGAGAGTCTCTTCTCCAGGTGTGCAGGCAGCAGAAAGATTCACGCGATGCTAAATAATTTGTCTACGTTGAAGTTCAAGGAACTGGCAGGGGAGTGAGCCGAGCTGGAGGGAGCCTTTGTTTTATGCTGCTTGTTTATAAAACTTGGCCCTGTTAAAATATATCATAGGGAAGCTACACATGGCCGGGTCCCATGCATCATTTGAGGCGGTGCTGGAGAAGCATCAGGCAGTCTAATAAATTTATTACAGCCCCTTCCCCAACCAGGACATCACGCATCACGTCGAGTCGCAACGGGACGCAGGATTCTAGAGGCCAGCCACACGCTAATGATGTAACCACATTTGCTAGCAAATTATCTGCACATCAAAAGCTGAATGAGATGTTTGGCGAGGGGGCAGCTTCGTGATTTTAATGAACATTAGCATGCGGCTTGTGGCATCCTTAAATCAGCGACACTGAATTAGGAGCAAAAGAAAAAGTCTTTGAATTTCGTTGAAGTTGCAAGGTGTTGACAAATTGGCTGCCTAAAGTTAACTTTGGCAGCTGGCATGGCCATTAAAGTGACTCATTTACCAAATGGTTTTCCGATTCGAGTTGGAGTTACCCCTGTCTAGTTTGGCTAGGCGGCAGCTGACTTATCAAGGCTATAAGCCAGAAATCTGCTGGCAATCAACTTTTTGTTTCTCCTGCAGTTGGCAAGATGCGATGAAATTGCCGCGATAAACTTGATGAAAGTGTCTGAGAGCAGCGACACAGATTTATCAAAACTGGGCAATCTGCCTGAGCTCTCGACCGCCTGCAAGAGTAATTTGTTTACCAAATGACAGGCAGACAACAAAAGACCAAAAAAAAGACTGGGCAAGTATTTTCCCTAGCAAAATCTTTACATGAGATATACATATTTAATTATATCGCACAAATAGCAACAAGTTGAATGCATCTCTACTCAGGCAGTCTGATGTTGAATTTAAATCAAATTACTACATGTGGAATTTTAAGTGGCCCCTGCCAAGAATCATCTAGTTATGTATTTTGATGCCAAGTATTTTCCGAGAATTGTTGCGTTTTACAAAGACAAAAACTAGAAACAACTGTTGCCATGTATGTGTTTCTCAAATATCAATTAAAGACCTTAAAGACTTTGTATATTATTTCGTTCAATAACCGAAATATTTAATTGAAATCTATTTAGTCAAATTTTAACACAATTTTCATTTGTGGTTAATTCTTGTTATTCAATTTGTGCAATTTTATTTTATTGCATTGATGCGGTTTCTGTTTTGTTTTGTTTTATACAAATTGTATATTAAAAATAATTCAAATTTATTTGTGCACATATTTCTGTTGCATTTCTAATTCATTTGGCCAATTTACTGCCGGTTTTAATGAAAATTTCATTTGCCAACATGAATCAACAAAGGTCACAATGCATTGTCTCTGAAGGGAGCAGATCTTTCAGTTGCGATGAGACCAGGCCCCCTCTTGGGAACTGGCACACATGGCAATCAGAGGCGTCAGGCATTCCCCACAGAGTGCTGACAATGCGAATATAATATAATAAAATCATGGGATATTTACAATTTTTCCACTTTTTATTTTGGTGAAAGTTGCTGACCATTTAAATGTAGTATGAGAATTAATTGTAATTAAATTGTGTAAATCTGCAACGAGTGAGCAAAGTTCAGTATATAGATAGAACTCTTCAATGGGTAGTCAAGCTAAGCATTTGATAAAGCCCCAGGTTGTCATTTTAATTAGCTTAATTAAAAATATGCCAACAATTTTGCCAATTGATCGTTACGTTGAGATCAATTAAGACAATGAATGTCTGAGTGCATGTGAATACTACTCAGACTATCAGTTTGAGTATGAGTATGATGCATGCTTAAATCAATGTCAAACTCAATGCAAATGTCAAAGTCAAACTATGAGTATATGATATTTATCTATAGCTAAAGCATAGCTATGCTCTGTTACCCAAGGAGAAATGTTTATCTATCTCATGACAGCCATATAATGATATAAAATTAAATGATAATCTATTTATTGATGAGATTAAATATGAGATGCTAAAATCACTGTAAATAGCTGTAGTTAGGTAAAATGTTAACTTGTTGATAAAGTTATTACTTAGACATATCGTATCAAATTTAATCAGCATCAATAATATCGATAAATTGATTTTTGTGCGGTCGAATTAATAATTTTTCACTATTATTGCATTTTATAATTGATTTATTTTGCACTAGCTTCGACTTTTGTCTCAACGATAAATTTTCTACATAAATATTTTAATAGCAACTTCTAAGCTACTTTGAGTAACATGGCCTACACATTACCGCAAATTGGTAAACCGAGTGTTTGGGCCTAAGGCGAGAGGCGTGTAGGGGGGTGTGGCAGTCACGACGATGACAATTGCCGCATTGGTAACACGAGATGGGAAAGGCTTTGTGGTAAGTCCGAGTTGCATAAGTCAAGAGTCTGCTAATAAGTACACTCAAGTGTACTCATATATACGTAGATCTGACAATGCCTTGCAGGTAATATGAGTACCTATGAGTGCTCTAAACCGCATTCAAATGGCCCGCACTTTATATTCACATTATTATTTTTATTCACTTTTTCAGCTACAACTTTTTACCATTTTTCTCGGCCTTATTTTAATATACGCGTACTTATACACCTATATACGAGTACATACAAAATAATATTATTCTGAATGTTGTTAGCAACAAAATGCCATTAACTTCCTGCTCTTTATATTGTTGTTATTGTTGTTGATGTTGTTTTGTCAGTTAATTGCTGTTGTTGTTGCTGTTGTTGTTATTGTCGCTCTGTTTGCAATGCTTCTTGCCACTAATTTGTCAAACATTAAAAAGAGTCGTAAATATAACAATCAACTTTGGACATTTTGACATTTGGTGCTGCTGTTTTTCGTGTGCCGCGAACCATGAAGGTTATATAAGATGGCAATATATAAGTACATAGATATAGCTTTAAATTAAGGTATATATATATATACATTTACTGTGCATTGTGTGGGTGTGAGAAACAACGTCAGAGCTTGAGAGAACAAAAGGCACAGCTATCAAGAATTGGTTGACAATTTAGGGTTGGCACTTATCATATAATAGAATAGACAAGATATATGTTACAAACTTTAAAATTACAGCTTTAAATATGCATAACAAAATCAGAAACTAATATGCCTTGACACAATGCAATTTGATTTTATAGTCAACCATAACGCACTGGCATATAATTGGGGTGTTCACTTGAGCCTGGCAGGCTGGCAGAAGTGCATACTTGTGATATTTTGTTATATTAAATTGTAGGCACAATATTTGAGCAGTCTTTCCAATCGATTTTTACCAAAAATGTGCAATTTAGCAATTAAATTCATCCAGTTAAAACCTTTCATGAGCTTTCGAAGCTCTTTTATACATTTTCGTGTGCCACAGCTCAACTAAAAAGTCTAGTTATTTCTAGTCTAGAATTTTAATGCCTTGCACTGTGAAAATATAATAAAATATATATATTTTTTTTTGCTTCTAAATATATGAATGTATGTATATAATTACTACAACAACATCAACTAGATTAGCTGGGCAAAAAATGTGTTGTGCGTCGTCATAGCGAATTGTCAATATTGTCGACAATGTCGACAAGGCAAATTAGCATTAGCCTGAGTAATTAACTTAAATACAATAGAACAATTTAGTTTTTCAAATTGCACACGAAATGTCTGTGATTTCTTCTTGCCCTGTATTCCCCTAATCCCCCACAAGTTCTCTCTCGCACAATTGATAATTTAGCAACGGGATGGGAGGTGGAATGTTTGATGGAGGGGCACAGTCATGTCACCATTTTGGACTGTAATTACGCGAACGCATGTCAACTGTACGGCGAATGGAATTGACCGGTTGAACGGATATCGGAGCCATCATTGCAGTATAATGGCCATATACATACTACCTACCCAGTTGAAATTTATCACGTTGTACACATTTTTTCGCTTAAAATACATGAAACGGTGCAAATCGGAGCAGGGATGAGCTATATAATTTTTGTGATTGTTAATGGACATTTTATGACCTAATTTCAGGTTTGACTAATGAATGTTTGATTGACTTTTTGATTGTTCCATCCGCACGCATGGAATTGAAACTCCTCTTTTGGCTTTTGACACTTAAAACTTGCGTGTGTGTGTACAGCAATAGATAATCATATAGGATGATCTAATGTATTGTTTATAAGTATATATCGCATGATGCATACCTGAAATTAGATAAAAGAAAACGAACAATGATTTAGAAAAATGAAGTATACATTAAATTGCGTTTATCGTTAAAATAAAGAAGTCAGCTACAATATATTATCTTTCTTAAAGTATTAAAGGAACTTCGTTACAGTGGTCTCTTCTATATGTTTCTTATACCTAATTAATTTATTTACTAAAATTATTATTTATAGGAAAAAATTAAGAGACATAATTAATTGAATTATTTTCCAATGAAAGGAATTAAAAAAAAAATTTAGTGTAAAAAAGGAACTTTTTTGTCTTTTATGCTGACTGTAAATACCGGATGAGAATTACAGGGTCACAATTGTGCACCAAACAGAGCCTATAAATATGCAACATTTCGCAGAAGGGTACTTTAACTCTTGAATTTTGATAAAATTGATACAACAGAGTAAAAATATAGAATTAGCTGTTTTTTTTAAGGAGAGAAGATCGATCGATCCCTCAAATTTGTATAATATACATGTACGGCTATTTAAATGCAACACATATTTAATAACTAGTTTTATTGACATTTTTTAATTCTTTTGTAAGAGTAAGTAAAGAAATGAAATCTGTAAATATTTCATTTATTTCTTATTTTCCCAAACTTTATAATTTCGAAAGTCAAAACAAATAAATATTGAACTTATTTCCAATTGTTGCCCCTAGCAAAACCTATTTATTTCAGCACTGTTTTCACAAAGTCTCAAATAAAGGCTTTGCATAAATGTTGTGCTTAGTAAAATTAACGAAATTTTAAACCTGATACTCAAGGTTGATTTTAAATTTATATTTACATTTTCGGGCTTAAAAAATTTAACTTCAATCAAGCTGGCAGAAAATTGAAAATTTTACTTGATATATGACATTGGATTACAATTCTCGTTGCGTTTCGGCCTATTATATTTACGGCCAAGACAAATGCTGAATCAGCATTATTTGTGTGGCAACACAATAGACGAATAACGCATTTAAACCATTTGCTCCAAGCCAATCGTTTTCCAATGGTTTTTCCCAAAAACCAAGTATAGAGCAGCAAATGCTTCTTTTGCTTGTTAATGCATCACAATGCCCAATGGTTTTTCATGTATGGAACATTTTCAAATTAAGCAAGGATTCCTTTTTCTAGCCTTTTCATTGACGCTCTGTCGGCTCTTCCTGGTTAAGGTTAGAGTTAGTTAGGAGGTTGGGGACGGTGTCGGTCTCATAGTCGGGGCTTGGGTGACGTTTGGTGTTTGGCTCGTCTTTTGTGGCTCAAATAGGCGGAAAAGAAAATTATGTTTACGCAAAGTGGAAAGAAAAGAAGCCTGGCCAGCAGCGTTTGCAAAGGAGCTCTGTTCATTTTATATAGCATACTCTTAGGCGCATTGTTTGCTACTCCGCACAGTGGGACAAACCATCATTGCTGAGGCACCGAGGCGGCATCCGATTAAGGCCCAAAGCGTTGCTGGAACAGCTACCAACTCACTCCATAAGCTTTAACAACTTTCATCCAACTCAAATTAAATGAATTGCTCGACGCGTACAACCCTGCTCCGCGGGCAACCTCCTTCAACGAACAACCCTTGAGCCTCAGCTCTGCGCCCCTCTCCCCCTTTTTGGTGCACCATTAAAATCATGCCTCAATGGTTTTTGACCAGTTTTTTTGTTTGTTGGTTGGAAGTTGTTGTGTTTGCTGGCATTAACCAACTGGGAAGTGGTCCAGCAAAAAAGTTGCTGCAACTCTGTATGAAAGGTACTTATCTAGGTAAATGAACTATAAAACACTTTGTTGAATAATTTACATGAATTTTCATAGGAAGAACAGCAGCAGCAGCCACTTAAAGCGCTGATTGACTGTACCAAAGATTTGTTAGAAAAGTTCTGATTATGTGCGTATTGAGGCCTTAAAGTAAAGAAGAATGCTAACTAAGCAGACGAAAATTTTATTAAATTATTTCAATTTTATTGAAGAAAATATACTGTAGCTCTAAGCCTAGAAATATCTAGTTAATCAATATAAAATAATCCCAATTGAAGCTTTAAAGTTTTACGTTTATTCGTTCACACGTTTGTTGATGGCTTAAAATTTCTTTAAGCTGAACTCTGCATATTTATATAGAAGCTGGGACTCCTAACGGCAACTGTGCTTGCATAAAACATCAAAGGCTGTGCCAAAATGTAAAGGTCCTGACGGGTATAGCCCACCTTCTCTTTCTATTTCCAGTTCTCTCTCTCACACACACACATTACTTCTCTTTGTTTTTTTCTCTGAATTGCAGCTCCAACACTCCCCCAGCGAAGCGCGAAATCGCATGCTAAACAAATAAAAGCAACGAGAAGTAAAAATAAAATACGTTGAAATAAAACAGAAACTGCCCCTTATACTGCCTCCCCTCGGGTTATGCTCTGATATTTTTGGCATGCTGCAGTTTCGATTTGTTTTTATTATTGCAGTTGTTGCTGTTGTTGTTGTTGTTGCTGTTGCTGTGGCGCATACTGTTTGGATTGGGGGCGAAATAAAATCGCATAAACAAAAGGCGCCCAAAAAGTTGATTTCCGGTTTCCGCTCAAATGGCGTCCGGCTGCGCGTTCGTGTGAGAATTGTGTGCAGCCTGCAGCCTAACTGCAGGTGTCTGTGTGCATGGGTATATGTAGATTTTTCATATTTTATGATTGACTTTAACCATCGCCAGGCAAACAGCAAAAAATACGCGAGCATTTTATAAAATGTTTGGAATTTGTAATCCATGTTACAGTAGTTAACTGAGATTTCAAAACGTTGCTGCTCAGGCTGAGGCTGAGTTACGTGTTGGATGGTGGAGTAAAGTCCTAATGATCTAACCGAGTCGGAACAAATCAAATTTGCGACACATTGGTAATAAATAAATGCCACGCAAACAAAAAATAAAAAAAAGCCAGCACGTAACGTCTATGTAAACATGCTAAAAGAGAGAGTCAAGAATAGGCCAGGAGGTGTGCACACACACATACACATATATAGGCATGGGAGTCCCCCTAATTGTGATGGACAGCAACACTTTGGGGGCGCCGGGGCCCAACTAATGAACGCCTCCAAAGTGCACCAGTTCAAACAGCACGCACCAGGACGCAGAAGGAGCTTCAATGCCAGGGATGTCTCCATGGAGAAATGGCCAAACAATTGCCGCAAATCTGCGTCAAGTAAACGCCAGCCTATATACATTGTCTCCTCGTTGGTGGCATGCGGAATGTGGCATGTGGCAATGTCATTTGTCTTAGCAATAGCAACAATTATTGAGACTGGGAAGCTGTCCTTCCGGGGGCATGCCTTGCGTGCTGTCATCGCATTACGAGGCAACATGTTCAACACATTAACAAAAGAATTCTAAACAGCAAGGGAGGTTACGGGCGGGTAGGCGGGGCAGATAAAATACTACTGTTGCCAGTTGTTATTTGTTTAGCAATTTTCCATTACAGCTCTTGTTCGAATTTACAATTTGAGTGAAAACAAATAAAAAGAAATTCAACCGCAGCGTGTAAATTAAATTTCAAATGTTGGGGCTTATAAATTTTCAATTGATGGACCACTCGGCCGTTCAACTATAAATATTTAATTATATTTAACCTTTTTTGACCGCAAAACTTTTCGCTTAACAAGAACACGAAGAAATGGCGACAAAACTCGAATGAAACTTCAATTATTCCACGTAAAAAATAAGCAAGCAACAAAATGTTGCACAATGTGCGACAACCACAAAAAAAAGTCTAACAAAACAACCAAGCAAAAAAAAAAATCATAAAGGATACCTGAAAGTTCTTGCCCGGCAGTCGCCTGGTCACGATCTCCTGTTTACACGGGACACTGTGAGCTTGCTCTTTGTTTATTAGGCAACGTTGAAAACATTGTGTCTTTTCAGTTGACGTTACCTTTTTTAGCCAAAAAGACTCTGACTCTGGCTCTGCTTCTGGCCCCCTTGGCCAACACTTGTTTGTTTGGTGATTTGTTTGACTTGCGTGTCGATGATGACACAACACAAAAAGTGAACAAACCCAAAAAGGACTAACAGCAGCAGCAAATCGGTAACTGAAGTTTTCCGGGCAGTGAGAAAAAAAAATGAGAATAACCCAAACAGCGAAAAAAAATTCTTATAATAATCATAAAAACGGCAGCAGACGGTGAACGTCGCATTGCATACCAACAGGCGCTGTGTAGCCTGGAGAACGGGCAGCCAAGAATGGAATCAACAACTGACCCAAGCGGAAATTGTTGCAAATGTCAGCAACAATTTCTTTTTTCTTTTTTTGTATTTTTTTTGGTGCGTATGCGTGTTTATTTTACTTTATTTATAGTATTATAAACGTGGGACAATGGCGCACACACAGTAGGCGCTTTAAGGATGGGTGCTATTTGGCAGGATGGCGAATGTCAGTTAACGGCAATTTCGGCACGTAGTTCACACGCAGCGAACACCGAGGTCGGGCTGATGATTTGAGCACACACATATGTACACACACATACACAGGAAACAGGATACAGGAAGCGTGCGCTTATGGAAATACAATTGAAGGCGCTTAAATTCAATTGGCGTGAAGCAAAAGTAAGGCAGCTGCGAATCGAGGGATAGAAGAGACTTTAAATTTAATATTAAGTGTATTTATATTCTTTGAAAATTCAAATTGTTTTATTATAGATTTAATTTTTATTCAGTTTGGCCCCTTTACTTGCTGCGTATGAGCAATAACCTGACTGATTGGTGACTCACGGGCAGGCCAAACGATAAAAGTTAGTAACCTGCAAATTTAACGAAAGCTTTCTATTTTATCGAATGTTAACACTTTAAAAAAAGTTGCTAAAAATATGCCCGAAAGTGGGTAGAAAGTGTATTTGAAAATTTAAACATAATGCATTTCGACGTAGAGATAGCGATCAATAGAACATCCTGCTTTTTATAAAATATATTTATTTTAAATGTTTAATCAAATTATGTTGCATTTTGATTAACAGAATATGCATGCTTCAGAGACTATTTACTACATTATAATAATGAGAGAAATTCGCCGTGAAAACTAGTTACTTATATAGCTTATAGTTTCATTTGTAAGCCGCTTGTTTCCTGTCGATTTGATTACAACTCGTTAACAGCCGCAACAACAAAAAAAAAAAAATGAAAAAGAACAAAATGGAGAGTGAACAGCCAACAATTGGCCAAGTCTGGCAGCAGCTAATGAGCTATTAAAAAAGTGAGAAGGTAAGAAAAAAGCTCCTTAATGAGCTGGAGAAGCGCAACAGCCGCTGGCGGCAATGATGATTTGACGAGTTGAGCAACAAGGATAATAGCAGAGGTGCTGGGTTGTGGCCTAGGGCTGCATAAAGTGCTTAACCGGGTCAAGGGAAATTAATGATGTGGCCCTGAAGGAGCCCTGCGGTTGCATCAATTTCAGCACTTTCTACTGCATTTCCTTGCTCGACGCGACTCGACTCGCTTATTGTGGAAAATTTCTGTACACTTTGGTAATTAAAAGTTATGACCGTTTGGTGGCATCGTGCTGTGGACTGGGCAAACAGAACTTATTAATTTCTGCATTATTTAAGCGTGTAATTTATGTGCACAGTTTGCATTTTTAATTGCATTACACGGCGTGCGGTTAATGCATGTTAAATGCATTCAATTGAGAACCAGCCGTCCAGGACGAGAAAGGTGAGCTCGCAGAGACAAATGTAATATGGTTATATTAACATTGTACAATATGGCATTTGTTTAATTAATTGAAGTTTAATCAGCAACAGCTGTGGCATGCGCATGCATATCTGTAACACTCTGCGTGATTTTCATTCTCATTTTCACAAAGGTCAGCATCGTGAACTGTGCACAATGATAGGTCATAACATAATTGGAAAAGCTGTTGATCATAATGATGATGATAAGCCCGAGAACAATTTGCTTAAATTTTGCACTTTGTGCCCAAGCACTTGACACAATTAACTTAGTTTTACACAAATTATTTCCGATAATATCTGCGAGCTGTGACCTTTTTAATAATTTCATTTAGCGCTAAATTATCCTAAACGAAATTGAATAAGGCGTCGACAAAAGCAGCACACGAAAAAGGGTAAAGGACATTGCAGCGAAGCAATTTATAGAGATGCGAGGTCTTTTTGGCAGTACACGAAGGAAACACGACAGGACTAAGACTGTATTAATAAGTGAAATAAAAAGACTACTTTGTGGGCTATTTATTTATTATTATTGATAATAATTTTTTCAACGCTTTACTAACAAAACAACATATAATTTGTATATAAAAAAAGGGTGCAAAAAAATGTATAGGTATTCATCAATTAAAAACGGGTGGGCAAATTTAGCTTAAATTTGGTTCAATTGTTCGTAATTGTCAGAAAAAGCTTTCTAGAACAGAAAATTTTGCAAAAAACTTTCGGAAAAGCCGCTAGTGCCTCAGCAGATGTACTCACTGTTAGCGTACAGATGTACTCACTGTTACAGCAATGTTACAACAAAAATAGTAGGCAATATTTTTATAATAATGCCGAATTTTTTTTTTTATCAATTTTGTTATATTATTTGAACGTAGCGACTCTGTAAATAATTTATATAGCAGAACAATGTTTGCTGGGTGAAATAGAATACGATTAGTTTGCTTTTTGGTTTTTTTTTTTTTTTGAGGGAGGGTGTAGCAACGCTCGCCGACTACACTATTTTTTTACTTTCAGCTATTAAAACAAATTGAAAAAACTAATGTGTAAGAAATTTAATTCAGAGATTTGACTTCACAAAAACTTCGTGACACGCAAACTGCCCTAACAGGATTGCCGCCTTACCTGACAACCTTTTCTTGGAATATACTATCAGACGAAGCCATCGAGCAAATTCTTGTGTCCTGTGCCAACAATTGTGGCCAGCTAATGGCGCTCAACGTTTCTTTAGCACTTTCCGGCACTTCCGGGGTCTGCAGTTGAGCAGCTAGCTCTTGGCCATTATGGTGTCAAGTTGTGGCAAGACTTTTTTAGGGGTGGTGCGATTGGGTTATTGGGGTATATATTTAACAACGTTTAGCAATTCTCCAACTGCAGTTGTAATGCTAAAAATGGCTTAAAAGCCTTGTCGCATACCCTTTGGCATTTGAACGGGCACAAACAAAAAACGCAAATAAATAAATAAAAAAAAAACTCAAAAGTTGACATTTCACTTAGCGAAAGGAATAGAGAGACAGACACAGAGACAGAGAGAGAGAAAGAGAGAAGTGTAGGGGGTTTAATAAACAGGCAAACATCGCATCACTCTCATATGTATGTATATGTGTGTGTGTGTGTGTGTGTGTGTTGCTCTTTCCCTGGGGTCGCCACAAAAGTTGCTTAGAAATTCATTGGGCTAAAAGTTGTTTGCCTGCTATTCGCCGTCGCCGTCTCACTCTCTCTCTCTCTGTTGCTCGTCCTTGCTTGTTTATTTATAGTTATAGCGTGTGTCATGACAACAAATAAATTTTTGGACAGCAATTTCATGCAACGTGTCGGGCACACAAAAAAAAATAGAGAAAAAAACTAAAACTAAAATGTTGATTTGAATTTGCCGCACACGAAGGCAGCAAATAGCAACCCATGAAACCCAAGAGCAACGCCAACAAATTCAAGTCACATTGCATTTATTTATAAGCACTGCGAAAAAGATGGAGGCGTTTGTTGCAAAGAGGCAGCGGCATTGCCAGCAACAGTTGCCGTTAGCTGGGGCATTGCCAGCTGGAAGTAAGAATAAACAAATATGGTTTATACTGCTATGCTCATAGCTGGTTTGGAGAGTTTCATATTGTTTTGAACTGACAGGAGATGCCACCTAGCGGTCAGTTTGGAACAAAAGTCAACTTTATGCCTTAGCCACTGTTTTATTTGCATGCAACAGCAAAATAAACGCAAAAATGTCAAATAGAAAACTGAAACCAACTAGGAAATGACAAAGTGTACCAGAGTGTGGAAGGGAGGAAAGGAAGGGAAGGCAGGGAGAGATGGCATGGGAGTTCTGACAGCACGCCATTTTGGCACATGGCAATTTCCGCCGAGAGCACATGACAAAAATGTTGAGCTTGTCAGGAAGGGGCAAGGGGTTTTGTGGGCGTTCTGTAGGTAAGGCAAATTCTTTTTTGACCAAACTCTAGCAAAAGTTAAAAGTTTAATTGTGCGCAACGCTTAAAATGCAACGCTGGACAGGCAGAGCGCCCAGGGAGAGGGGATCTCTGTGAGCTCAACATCTGTGACAAGTTTTATTAAGTTTATTTTATATTTTCGCATTTGTGTGTGAAGCGAATAGTGGGGCAGGGCAGGGAGAAGAGGGTTAACGACGTGCTGCCACAAACTTGTCGGCTTGCATTTTGTGTGTGTGTGTCCGTTGCCTGGCAATGTTGCAACTTTGATAAAATCAAATGTGGAAGCAGTAAATAGATGAGAAGGCATGTATGTGTGTGTGCGTCACATTCTTTTTTATGGCAGGTTGCACACACTTGACTGTTCAATGGCCTTTGCAACTCAACTCAGGCTTCTGGACTCGGACGATGGTCACTTAAAGCTGTTGCATACACGTAAAATGTTTAAATGAAAATGTATGGAATAAGCCGGAAATACGGGGCTAAAGGGTGCGATGTGTAATATATACTCGAGGGTAAACCCTGTGCCTGGTTAAAATATTTAACTGCCATCAGTTGCTGTCATACTTTTTTAATTGACCTATCAATAATTCATGCAGATCAACACACACACAGCCACACACACACGTGCCGGCAGAGTGAGACAGCCAACCACAAGGTAAGGCCTAAGAACCAAGCAGATAGAATGCGATGGCAACATAGACAGTCCCATACAGATTCACAAAAGCAAATGAAGTCAGTATAAAGCGTAGAAGGAAGTGAAAGAAACAGATTAACAGAGAGGGAGAGGGAAAGACAGAGAGAGAGGGAGAACGAGAAACAGTTAATCTGTGGGCCAGGTCGTCGACTTACACCTTGTTCTCGGGGTACCTCAACATTATTAAAAGGCAAAAAAACTATGAAAATGTAAGCCTAATACAAAAAAATTCATCAACTCAATTGCAGTTCCAATTGTGTTTTGTTTTGATAATTCCATTTTCAAATAATTAATTAAGAATTTATTCATTGAACTTAAAACGACTAGAGAAACTAACCAGGCTTAGTTATAAACAATCTAGCTATATGTGTTGTTATTTTTAATGCAATACAATAAACATGTATAAAAAAATATAATTAATTTAATTCATTAAAAATAAGTAAATGGCAAAAGTATTTCACATATATTTAATATACTACAGAATTTCACTAAACACTGTATTTAATTTGAAGTTATCTTATTTGGAAGAATTCAAAAATATTAAATATTATTTATTTAAAAATTATTTTAATAATACCTACGAATGTCAAGATGTTAAGCGGATTTTGTTAATATAAATAAAAAAAATTAATTTACACTTTTTTGCCTTAATAACCTCCTTCAATACCTATTTTTACAAAAAACTATGGACTACTAAGCAATTAATATTGTTGAAGACTTCAAAACATTTTAAAAAAAATTAAAAATTGAAATAATTTTATATATTTTATATTATAATATTAAACTTTTAATTTCTCCAACTCAGACGTATAACAATCAAAGTCGATTCTTATTATTTGATTGTGAAACAACAATATATTAAAGCAATCCAAATGACAGGTTTTAAAATATTAAAATATTTGAATTTCCTGACTTTCTGGAGCAATTATTCAACTCTTTTGTGGCTACTTTTATTTAGTTTATATATTTTAATTTAATTACTTTGATCTATGTGTTTAAATTTTATTTTTAGCGTTTAAAATTGTCAAATAGTTTCAAATTAGCACTCAAGAATTTGTTGCCGTTCCATTTGGTTTTATATTAATTTAAGTGACAGTCAGATGAGTTATTTCACATCCTTACAGCAAATATTTTTCATTTTTATATACATCTTTATCTTCCGTTCCACTTTCGGCAATTTCAACTGCAACCAAAAGTGGAGGCACGTGATTGATGCATTTTTAATGCGCATTTTGGGGCACCGGCTTAATGCAGTTTACTATGTCAGTCAGTGGGAACGAGGCAGATGAGTAGAGAGGGGGAGGTGTAATGGCGGGGCATGGGAGGCAGGAATGCAGTCAGGCAATTTGGGGCAACAGTCGTAGTACGAGTAGTTGTTGCCGATTCGCTTGAAAAATGCAATTGTGCAAGTCTAAAAAGTCTAAAAAGTGTAAAAAGTGTAAAAGTCTGAAAGTCGAGCCATTAAATAAATTTAGCTGAAATCTTGTGCGCACATCATAAATATTTCAGAAACATAATCAGGGCAAAGGTTGAGGCCAAAACAAAAGCAGCGGCAAAAATATATATTTTACTGCAAGGATAAAATCAAATTTAACGCATCGCTTGCATTTGTGCAAAGGATGCCCAACAAGGAGCGACTTGAGAGCTGCTCTAAATGTTTTGAGTTTGGGTTCTGTGGCTGCTTAAAGTAAGGCCACGTAGCACTTGACATGAGCAGAGACAAACACATATGCACTCACTCTTAAGGGGGTGTGTGGGGGTGGTTGCCGAGTCACATTTGAGGCAGGGTGTTGGGCACGTGCCGTCGGCTTGCCTTCCCACCCCACCCCCACACGCCCCCGAAAGCTTACGTCAAATGAAAAAGCAGCATGAAAAATGTGTAGCATAAGACAAGGCGCATAATCAAAAGTAAGCAACCGAAGAAAGGCAGCAAATGCAGCCCCAGTCCCCATAGCTTGATACACCCCCTCATTCTCTGTTCATGCCTCCAGCTGCCTGATGCATATACCCCCACTTATAGAGGGGTTGGAGGGCTGCTGCGGTTGGTTTTATTTCTGAATATTCCATCCCCACCGAAAAACAAAAGCCAAGCCATAAAAATCTCATGCCCGAGCTGCCGGTTGATGTTGCGCACGCAGCTCCACACATGAAAGTGGCAAGTGGCAAGTGGCATTGGGATTCGGATTGAGACTGGGATTGGGATTGGGATTGAGATTGGGATTGCGTGGCTCCTTGAGTGATGAGCATGTGTGTGTGTGCTTGTGTGTGTGTGTGTGTGTAAACACTTGCACTTGACATATCGATCATAATTCTGTTTGCTTACGTTTTATTATCTTGACTTGGTATTTTTTTACAAGACTTGAATGTTGTTCAAATCAAAGCAAATACTTTTATATTGACAGCCATGAAAATTACCATAAGAGAGTTATTTTTATTTTAAGAAATAAAAACTTGGAGACTTCCTTAAAATGGTACAAAATGTACCGGAGCGTGGGAGAATACGAATTTTAATAATTTAAATTAAAAATTTAATAAAATGAAGCTTATACTATTATTAGAATGAGATACAACTGCCTAATTAACTTGTTTGTAAAGAAAACAATCAAAATGTTGCCAATTCTAATGTAAATTATGTGATACATTAGTAATTTTTAACTTCAGCAATCTGCTATTATCTGCTAAAATCGGCTATTAATTGTTCAAATTCCTACTATATGTAGCTCCTAAATTTTTATTAAATTCAATAAATTTTAAACAAAATTTTGGATTCAATCCAATTGAAGAAGTTTAAACAATTGGTTGATAGGATACTTTATTAATTTGAAGAGTGCTCTTTATCATAATGAATCTATTTTACTTAATTACAAGTTGGTTTCCGATTAACTTTTATCAACAATAAAGAACTTGTTTGGAGAAATATTTTAAAAACAAAATCAGTTTAATTTATCAGGTTATAACCATAATATTTGTTGATTTTATGAGATTAAAAAATTCTTCACAAATAGTAACCTTTTTACTTGCATTAACCGAATAACCCTATGGTAAAAAATTATTAAATATATATTTAAAATTGTAAAAAATCTAGCTTCTTCATCAATTTGACCGATTTTATTTTTGATTTAATTTTTGATTTAATTTTTTATGCCAAACTATCTAAAAGCTCTTAAGATAAACTTCAGCCTGAAGAAATTAAACTGAAATGCTTTTGCAACATATTGCCACAAATCGATTATTTTTATGATTTAGTTGGAAGCGTTTTTGCCATTTTTTCTTTAGATTTTGCTTTTGTATTTTGGCATAATCCCCAAGCTGTCAGTTTGCCGGAAGAACGGCAGAGACGGGTTGAAACCCGCCCACAATAAAACCGAGTCTTGTCCAATCAAAATTGCATGGGGCACTCACCTCTTCCTCATTGCTGGCCGTGTTCACGGAGTCCATGCTCTGTGAGAGTCCCAGCGGGGCGAGAGCCATCTGATTTTCCATTATGGTGGCGTCTCTGCTGTTGTTGCTAGTTGCTGTGTTGTTGTTGTTGGTGTCGCTGGCAACAGTTGATGCTGCAACCGCGCTGCCCGCCGGCGAGGGAGTCGTCGGCGCTGAAATGGACGCGGTCTCGTGCGACTGTGACTCGTGCGTGGAGCTGCCGGGGGAGTTGCTGTTAGTGGTGTTGCCGGTGGCTGTTGCTGCCGCGACGACTGTTGCTGCTGTGGCAACACTTAGTGCAGTGGTTGCTGATGCTGCTGTTGCTGCTGGTATGGGACTTGCAACTGTTGTTGTTGCTGACGTGCTGCTGGCTTGTTGTTGCTGCTGCTGTTGTTGTTGTTGTTGCTGCTGTTGATGTTGCTTATTGCTGCTATTCAGCAATATATGATGCTGTTGCTGCTGTGGGGCGTACTGTGCGTGAGCGTGTCGCAACTGATAACCACTGTAGTGGGCAGGTGTCTGCTGCTGTTGCTGCAGCACCGCCACGTGCTGCTGCTGTTGCTGATGTGCAGCGGCAGCTGCTACGGCCGAGTGCTGTAGATGCTGATTGAGCAAAGCAGCGGCGGCGGCCGCCTGATTGAACTGCGCCAAACGCTGCTGTTGCTGCTGGTGTTGATGTTGCTGATGTGTGTGGTTTGCCTGTTGCTGTGATGCAGCGACTGCGTAGGCGACCTGCTGCTGTTGTTGTTGCTGCTGCTGCTGCTGTTGTTGCTGCTGATGCTGATGGTGGGCAGCAACGGCGGCCGCAAACTGTGTGGGATGTGCAAAGCTTAGCTGGTGACCCTTGAGTGCTGCTGCTGCTGCAGCGGCTGCGGCGGCGGCGGCTGCTGCTGCTGCGGCTGGCGAGCTGGCGTATTGCAGATGTGCAGCTGGTGCGGCAACTGCTGCTGCGGGTACGGGCAGCACAGAAACGGCGGCGGCACACTGGCGTTTAGGCGACGGCGACAACACCTGTGGGGCACTCGCTGGCGTTTGCGGCAGCGTCGGCCTGCGTTTAATCGCAATCGACGAAATGGTGATGGCTTTTTCGAACACTTGCCGCTGGTTTTGGATGTTGTTGTTGTTGTTGGTGTTGCTGTTGCTGTTGTTGGTGTTGCTGTTGTTGTTCGTGTTAGGTATTATGGATGTTGCTGCTGCTGTCAGCGTTGTTGTCGGCGTCGGCGTCGGCGTCGTCGTCACTGCGGGCAGCAGTTGCAGTTGCGGTTCGGCGATATGGAGCAGATGGTGATGGCTGCCCAACAGATTCTGGCTCTGGTAGTTGGCTATGTTGACGACTCAGTTAACCTGAAAATTGTGCAGAAAATGGAATAAAAACAACATTATTATTGGCATGTTTGACAAATATTTGCATTGCTTTTGAGTTATTGTTGTGGAAATTTTGTGAAATATGCAAATAGCAAATAACATTTCAATATTATCAAAATACTTGCAAGTTAATGCAAATGTTTGCTTGCCACTTTCCTTGGAAAGGGGTAAAGCGTAGTGCGGCGCCTGTTAATACAAGAGCATACATGACAAATACTCAATTGAAAATAAAATACAGTGAAAGAAATTTGAGCATTAAAACTTGTCATGGGTATCAAGCGAAACAATGGCAAAATTTGAGATGCGAAATAATTTTAGACTTCAAATTTCATCAGTTTCGTGTTTTTTTAGATGCAATTTGAGAGTTCAATAACCATTATGAGTCGAAGAGTCGAAGAGTTGAGTTGTAAGATACACACTGAGAAAAATCATTGTGTATAGGCTGAATATATAGAGAAAACTTTGAAATACTTTATTCATCAATTCGAATCAATTTCCAAGGGAAAATAATGTTTTTTTTAACTTTATTTTAAACATTTACAATAACTTAATACTTTTGTAACAAATATGAAGGAAATAATTGAAGTCTGGGTGTATGTTAGATGTAGGAAATATTAATTCAATAGGCAGACTATTTTTAGATTCTGTTGAGAAATCCATTTCCGATTGAAGATACAAAATTCTTATATAAAACTTAAGTTTTTGCTAAATCAGTTCATGTTCCACAAGCTTTGCTTTACCATAAATCGAATAAGTTAATTATATTGTCTTAAAACTGAATGCACTAGAACATATGGTAATTGTATAGAAATAAGTGCTCAAGCTGAACAATGAACAAGCTTGTGATAGAAGATAGTAAAAAAGAGAAGAAACTTGCAGAAAATGAGCAAAAAACAAGAATGATATGCGCTGACTGACTACAAAACACCCTGTACACAGTCCGTGATCTGCAAACACACATGCATAAACATTTGTTTTAGATTTGTAAAACTTTTTGTTAGTCTCCTCGGAGAAGATTAAAACAAGAAAATAAAAAATTTGTTGTCTCATCAGTTTTTATTTTCCGATCTTTAAGTAAATTGAACGGCAAATTAAAACCGAGGTTATAATTAATTATTAATATAATAATAAAAATAAAATAAATAAAATCAAAGTAATATCCTTTAAATATTTCCTATATATCGAATTACTGGTATTATCGGACATTGGAAATAAATTTGATTCGAGAAAACTACATTCCAAATTTAGTATCTATAGCTTTTATAGTCTCCCAGATCTGTGTGTTTATACAGAGGGACAGCCACACAGGCCTAGATCGACTCTTCTATTGATTCTGATCAATTATATATAGACTTTATATGATCAGAGATGTCACCCTCTCCCTGTTACATACATTATCACTGCTTTATGCTCCCTTTTTACACATTTTTAATGGGTGTAAGAAATACAAACAATAAGCAAAATGCAAATTGTGTAGGTCAGTCGCCATTCTGAAATTTTTTGCTGTGTATTTATATATATATATATATATATTTTTTTTTTTTTTTTTTTGCTTGTAATTCGCTTTCGGTTATCGCATAGAGCCATCGGCATCCGCAGCTGCTGGCAACTCCATTGCGCAGCCAAGAAAAAGAATCTGAATGACAGCAGAATACAACGGCAATGAGAATAACAGCAACGGCAACCGCAAGGCAAACAAACAAACAAATAAACAAACGAAAACAGAGACAGAGATACAGATACAGATATACAGATACAGATACAGATAGAATAGACAAACGAGCTTACATATAAACACATTTGAGTATCTGAAACAACTTGAAAATTGAGCTGACAACAACATACCGAAACTGTATTACAAACGGGCGCTCCAAAAATATGCACATAACTAAAGCTCCCCCTAAAGATCCCAGAGATACATATCTCGCAATATATGCACATATTTGAGTACAATACACAAACAGGGCTATGAATGCGGATTATAATGGCGCCAGGGAGGTAACGAACCAAAGGACACACACGGCAATGGCCATAAGCGACTTGAATGTGTCGCCATCGACGCCTGAGTATTGTATCTGTATCTGTATCTATATCTATATCTATAACTGTATCAGTATCTGAATCTGTTCTATTGGATGGTGCCGCCGTCATGTATGTTAAATACAAGATATCGTCACACTTTGCATATGACAAATTATGCAGACAATAAGAGTCAGCTCATCCACGTCCTTTCTATATTCCCACAACTTCCAGGAGCAACAGCTTGGCAGCTTTTAAGGACAAGCCACAAATTTGTATCTCAATGTGGCAGCTAACTTGGCGTAGCTGTGGCAACACTTGAGTTAATTATACACAACGCTTGCTAATCATAATTCAAATTTAATATCGATCAGCTGTTTGGGATTTGTGGTATTGGTATTGGAGCTTCTGGCTGCTGTAAATGCTGCTCAAATCCCAAATGATTTATAATTAATATAAATGCATATCCAACATCCAAAACAATACATAATAATACACTAAATATGACTAATATTTAAATATGCTATTGTTTCATCCATATACGTGAGATTTATGGCCAAAATGTGAGCAATTTTAAAATAATTAAATGCAGTCAACAGTGCGAATGTGCAATAAACATTACGTTATGCTCGATCTATATTATTTTAAGTGGTTTTATACACAAATATTAATAATTCTTTTACAAAGCCATTAGCTATATAGATGAAAATATAATTTTCTATTTTTAGCAAATACAAAACCATAACAAATGGTTTATTTTAAATGTAAATTATAAATAAAATTGTTTAAAATTTGTCGAAAACAAAAAGTGGAAAAGTTTTTTTTTTTATATGTTACATATCAATAATGTTTTATTCAACTTGCAGTTATTAACATCTAATAATTGTTTATTTATATCTATAATGAATTCTTCGGGAAATGTTGAGTTTATTATTTATTTTTAAATATGATTACATATTATAGTAATACTTTTGAATAATGTGTGTAGCATTAAAATATGCATCTCTTATTTTACAGAGGGAATAAAAACTAATTTTTTTTTTATTTAAAATCAAGTTTGTATTGCGAAAAAAATGCTGGATATTACTAAATTATTAAAACTCAATAAAATCTTAATACATTTTTTTTAGCTGCAATAGTTTATTAAAAGTTGATTTAGGAATATTTTACGACCATTTCTTAATAGATAAAAGCATTTACATTTATTTTCAGTGTGAAACTCGAAATAATTAAATATAAAAGTAATAATAATTTTACTCAAAAAAGTATAAGCAATAAAAAGTTAATTTAAAAGTCAATTATCGCCAATTGGCATAAACTGCAATTATTGATTGGAAATAAAATAAAACAAACAAAAATATTTTGGTTAAGATTCAAATAAAAAAAAATGCGTTTAAAAGCTTTGAAGAGCAGGAGATTCTTAAGTCATGATTGGTGTAATATTTATATGCTATATATATGATATATAATGAAATAGGGGCACAATACAAAAAAAAACATTTGAAAACTTGTATAATATGTTTAATATACTGGCAAACTAAAAATATTATTCACGTCCAAAACAATTTACATCTAAAAATTGTCTATTTCATGAGCTTTCTAAGAGATATATAAATTTTTTCCGAATTCTGATATTAATTTAATATTTGTGGATTACCAATTTGTTCAGCTTTCGTTTGATTTTATTTTACATTATTTTTATTTGGTTCCCTTTTTTTTAATGTGAATGTGCTCTGAAATTTTGCAGCACAGCAGCGAAAAAACAGCAACAACAACAAACACTTTTCCATATACAAAAAGCAACAACAACAATAACAACAACAATAACAACAACTGCGATACAAATTCTAACAAACAAAAGCCCTGACAGCAGCAATAATGACGCTGCCATTGTAGATATTTGTTGTTGCTGTTGTTGGGGTTATTTAGTTGTTGTTGTTGTTTGTCTGCCATGGAAATTAGTCAGTAAAAATTCAAAAGTATAGTGTCTGCAACAACAACAACACTAGTCATAAATATTGCTAATGAATTTCCCGCACGCTTTGCTGAGCTCACAACAAAACTCGCGTCTCTCTAATCGACTACCATTTTGCATTGTCTTTTTTTTATTTTGTATTTTTTTGTTATTTTTTTTGTATATATAAATTTCTAAGCTTAAAAAAAACCCTGGAACGGAAGTTGGGCGCGTTTTTTTGTCTCTTGTTGTTGTGCCAGTCTCAAAACAAATATAATTAAATGTAATTTTTATAATGACAAATGCGTTTTTATTGTTGAGACAACCTAGTGCCGCCAGCAGCAAATGCCACGCCTCAAAAGCCTCTCAAGAGTGAAAAGTGAAGGCCTTCCAAATTGGGCAAAGGCGCAACATAATTTTCAAAATGGGAACAAACTTACAAAACCAAAAAATTTCAGTTTGAACTTTAGAGCATTTTTAATACAAATGTTTTTTTTTTGGGTTCCTCCGGCTGCCCATAATCAGCACACGATTCTGGCTGCTCCGATTAGCTGAAAATTGGGTCTGCCACGCCTTGAACTGAGCTGATTTCATGTAAATTGGCTAGCTGAGAATTTGGTGAGATTTGTTGTAATAGATACACTCGTATATAGAAATACAGAAACACACGATCATTGATGCACGCCCACGATCCCGTCATCATCATCACAATCATCATCATTGTAAAGAGGCGGAAAACAAGTTTCTCAGTTGCTGCTGACATAAAAATAAAGATGATTTTGGATCGCAGATCACTTGTCAGCAGTTTGACGTCTCACAATTGCCAATTGCCAGTTGCCAATTGCAATGGCAAAAACAACAACATACACACACAACAATTAGCATTGCTAATGGCCAGAGATAAACGCAAGTGCAAGTTACGAGTGCCGCCCACGTGATCAGCCAGAGATTCCTCCAATCCCCTAAAAGCCCTGACCCTGCTACTAAAATACCAAATATCCATAAAATGCCTTGAGCTGTAGCTAGTTTTGTATCTATGTCCAAATTTGTTGTTGTCTAGGAGATGGCACCGCCCAGTGGCTCTAGAAATATATAGGTAAACTTACTACATTCTTAAAGTGGTTTTGGCCATAAATGTTGCTGTTGCTTGTTATTGTTATTATTGTTGCTGCTGCGCATCAGTATGTATCATAATTAATATTTAATAAGCCAGCCTGACTTTGATATACACAAAAGTTTATTCTGAACACCTTAGCTCAAAGTTTACTTGAAGTTGTTGGATAATGCACAAGATATTAAAGTTGTAAGAAAAGCATCAAGTCACAATATACAGACAGTTAATGTGTATATTTGTTTTATGACTTTGACTTATACAAGTGTTAAATTTGAGAGGTATTAAAATTATATGCAAATTTGATTCATATGACAGAGATAAAACATAACTTAAAGATCTATAAATATCTCAGCATCTGTCTAAAATGCAATTTGAAATAATGTGCATAAAATTACAACTAAAAATTTTGCACTGATTTAATTTGTGTTTACATGGTAATATTTTATTTATTAAATTAATTATAAACGAAGCGAAACTTTCCTTATAGCAAGTAACTTTAATTCAATTGGAAGCGTATTTAATTTTCGACTTGTTGCAAATTGTCTAGCCTTGCCACAATGTTTGTTTTCGTTTGAATTTTTTTGTGTTTTTACTTGCAGCAAACTCAGCTCAGCTCTCTGTTCAGCTTAGCTCAGCTAGGTTTCCATGCTTATGTGCGCATATTTAATGCGATGCTCAAGAAATATTTTTTATTACTTGGGCATGCTCCAATTCTTTGGCGCAAGACAGTGGCAGTGGCAGACATAGACACGCGGCTCTATTTGCGACTGCCAAGGCATTTGAAATGGCATTTGAGTGAGTATGAGCACAAGTTACTTTCGTATCTGCAAGATAGTTTGCGCTTAGCTACCAAAAGTTCTGCCAACGTGACTTGCCTTCATCCTACCGTTAAGTTTGAACATTTTTTGAAAATTACAAAATCCATTAAGTTGCTTGCACGCAACTTAAACATAAATCCATCATACGCCATGTAGCACACAGGCACACATACATTTATATAAATATATATATATTCAGTGAGGGGTAGTAGCCACGCCCCTGGCCGCCTCCCCGTACGCTGCTGGTTTTATTTTCCACGGCATATTCAATGCACAAACATTCAGACACTCGACTAGGTAAGTAGGTTGGGCCCCAGTCTTCGCCCTCGTCTTGGTCTTCGTCTTAGTCTTCTCTCGTCTCCCGTCTCTCGTCTCTCGCAGGGCTTTCTATTTAATTTCCCAGCTAGCTGAAAAGTTCTGGGCTCAATCAGCCATCGTCTTTTGACTTTTTTTTTACTCTTTGGTTTGATACTTTCAAATTTACAGCATGCAATCAATAAATGATAGTTCACTTCGTGCTCAATGTTTGCCATTGTGACTCTAACGTTGCTGTCAATCTCATTAAATGCACTTCCGTTTGTTTAATGGATATATTTGTCGAGTATTGAAACATTCGCAAATTTGCGCAACTAATGGAAATCTGTTAACTACCCGTCGGAGATACGCACAGGCAAAGAGAAGTATCTGATAATCCATATATCCGCAGCAGAATAATCAAAATTGTTGATCAACTTCCACGAAATGGAAAACCCTAATCTATTCATCAGTTAACAAAGGGTTTACAACCATAGCGTTTAATTATATCAAATGAATGCAAGTTTATCTATAGCTTATCTGGCAAACTGATAGCAATATTTACCTATAAGCGTTGCCATTTGGTGAGTGTGCCCACAAATCATGCATTCGAGCCGCCAAAAGATACACAGCTACAGATACAGATACAATCCAACAGATAGTTAAATGGACGTGCTCACTCACGGCAATTGTGGCCATTAATGTAATAGACGTCGACCAAAAACGTCGAGAGAGATGTGAAAATGTAAAACTCATGAGAAGATTGAATACCAGATTGAGCACACAACTACGTTCCGAGCTGTGTGCGAAACTAGTTCAAAAGTTCAAACGAACAGTGTCTGGCTGAGCGCTGAGCGGGAGAAGTTGAAGCTAAATCTGAATCTGAAGCTTGTGCCTTGCCCGGCACGATCTAAGGCCCAGACAGAGAAAGGAAGCCAAAAGCACAGTTCAGTGTTGCTGATACCCAATATATATCAGTGCATAGGGTATATTACACTTTTATGTGTGTTGCATGAGCCAAAAGACGCGTTCTTGTGTACTTCAAACAAAAATAAAGTCTAAAATCAACTTCGATACGAATATATAATTACACTGTGTAAATCAAACAATAGATATTTCTAAAATATATCATTATAAATTGTTGAACTGCTAAAATTGGTAATTAGATATTTTGAAAAACAAAAAAATTTTATATGAGAACTATATAGCTATAGTAGTCCGATAATGATGATCAGTTGATAAATGTTATGACTGCTAAGTTTGGATTTTTTTAAATTTTTTTTAAAAGAAGAACTTATTTTTCCCAAATATTTTAAAAATAAATGGCTGTAAAAAAAAATTTTTTTTTTCCAATTTATTAGACCTCAATTTAAGGGTTTGGTGTGCTTATGAGAATTAAAGTTTGGCATATTTCAAACAAGTTTGATTAAATGGGTTTTTTCCAAAAAATAACACGAAGAGATTTATAGATCAACGAAAAATATGTTAGCCTGGAAAAAAGCTAAATAATGGAAATTTAAAAAAAAATGTTTAGATGGCGGAAAAATAAATATACAGTTCGATTTCTAAGGCCCGAAATCGGGTGAAATAGATATTCTTTGGTAGTCGTTTTTATTTATTTATTTTATTTAATTTTTTTAAGTATTATTAAATTTACTTAAGCCATTTAGAAAAAAATATAAAGCAATAAAAAAGTGAAGCACTTGTAATTTGATATTTCGGGATTATCGCACAATAATTGTTCATACTGTATCCTTAAGAGCTTTCAATAAATCGATTAAACCTAAATTAATAAAACCAATTCATTTAATATGTAATTGTTCTAAATTAAATGATATTTGCAATTAAAAATTCCACTTGAACTCTGATAAATTGTACCAAAAGTTAGGTTTAAAAATTCAACTTATATTTCCTAATCAACCATAACGCATTATAATTTTCTCAGCCCTGATCATAACAAAGTTTTGTCCGCGAAACAGGATATATTACAATCGATCAATCTCTCAGTTTATTTTTACTTGTATTCGATTGCTTATAAATAGCAATCATAACAGTCTCTGAGCAATCGAGTTTCGAGTGTGGAGAGTCACATTCACATCGCTACTTCAATCAGCCTTCCTAAGCTTTTGGGCTAACATTTCAATTGTTGTTTTGCGGTTTATATTTCCATCGAATATTGTGCCACATTTGGTGTGCTTTCCCATGGCCTCTCACATCAAGTGTGCTCCCCAATATATGTAAGTACATATATTTGAGTACAATTGTACACATGTATGTCATACAGACCGCAAGTTTGTCGCACGTTTGATACAATTCGTATATCGTATCCGAGGATTATTTCTGAAATGTGGTTGATTTTGTCATTGACTTTCAGCTACACGAAATGCAACAGCAACTGGCAATCTCAATCAACATCATCAATGTCAAACAAAACAATTCAAATATGTCTACAATATATATCGTATGATATGACACCTCAGAAGGCTGCCATTAAATTCAGTGAGCTCCATTAGTATATGCAATTAATTTTCATCTCTGGTAAATTTGTACAAGTTTCAAGTCTGGGGAAAAATCAAAATCTTGCCTGCTGAGACTCTGGCATACATTATTTTAACCGAGATTAATTAACGTTAATTTTGCATAATTATAGCATCAGCAACAGAGAGAAAGGCCAGAAAAGCAGCCAGGAAACTTGGGAAAGTTGGACGTCATT
This sequence comes from Hirtodrosophila alboralis, assembly GCA_035043045.1. Taxonomy (NCBI): domain Eukaryota; kingdom Metazoa; phylum Arthropoda; class Insecta; order Diptera; family Drosophilidae; genus Hirtodrosophila; species Hirtodrosophila alboralis. The sequence continues at coordinate 78,908 of JAWNNH010000280.1, read as the reverse complement.
TATATATGTATATATATATAGATGGAGGGAATTGGTTGGGTTCACGGCTTATGTACTCAGGTTCAGTGTCGACGGGTCAGGCACTCATTTTCAATTAAATCTCTTGTAATACCTCATGGAAATGCTTTATATCTGCAGTTTGTTATTTTTTTTAAATTACAACATGGAAAAGCTTTTTGTACAAGTCAGTTTATATTAGCTTGTAACTTGTAGGTAATTCTCAGTGGGCCTGTAAAACTCACACTCTATTCTTCCTAAGCTGCAGCTGCCTCAAAGTTGAATCCAATTAAAATTCAAGACACACACACACACATTGCCAAAAAGCCAACAAAAGCTGTCAACTGGTCACTCAATTATTTGCATAAACAGAAGCTTCAAATGACAACATTTTGCAGAGGCTGACCAAGTTCAGTTTGGCACTTTGTGGCTGCCTTGTAAAATTTATAAAATTCTTTGATTTAATTTTATTAGATGCAAAAAGGGTTGAATGAATTTCTCATGAGGTTTTTTGGCAACAACATGGACGGCAAGAAAGGGTTAATGATAGAAGAACTTTCAAGTCAACAAAATTGCTTAAATTTAAATGTCTTAATGATTTGCTAAGATAACAAAGTAACTAGCTTAATGTGTAACAAATTCTCACAATAGTTTATTGAATTAAATAAATCCAAAACAAAGCAGTTTCCATTGCAGTCAATTCGGCTATCAATCCAAATGTTAATTTTCACAAGATTAAAGCATATATGTATCTGTCAAATGAACAGATTTTCTGAAGAACTTAAGTATCTTTCATATTTTACCGGGGAGCGTGTGGCAGGTCTGTGAAAATTGCGTCAAATTAAGCGCAAGTGCGTGTGGCATGTCGGGTTGCTCTTTATTTAACATAGTTCATTCCGGATTTGCTGCCCATTTCCCCTCCACGCGTACATTCAACATTCATTCTGAAGTATGATGTCATTAATTAATGTGAATGAGTTCAGTATGATGTCAATTAGCTGCGGAAAGCGCACTTGACGGCACTGCACTGCACAAGTTGTTGTTAAACTTAATGTAGTTGTTTAAGATACAACCCACCCACCCACACACACTCATAGATACAAGATACACAGATACACACGCAATGGCCATAATTCATGAGCATTTACAATTGAGAGGGCCCCGAGTGGTATCTTTGGATCACGAACAGCTGTCCGGCTGGACAACTCTGAAACTTGTGCCCACAAAAGTTGAGAAGCTTTATCTTAATATCCAAAAGCGCACAAAACTTCTGCTTCAAGTGCTCAACAATAGTTAAGACTCGGAGTCGCATTCGCATTTGGATTTGAATTTGAATTTGGAAGAAGAAAAAAACTGAGCACAGTCATTAAAACTAACTGCTTGCCACGCCCTTTAACGCCCATAATACAACAGAACAGCTGACGCAACAACAAAAAGAAAGCAAAAAAATAAAAACAAACAAAAATAAAATTATAATAATAAGTAAATGCAATAAAATGAAAATCCAACTGGGAAATATTGTGTGATTTATTGTTGTTGCGCCTTACTTAGAAGCTGAAACAAAACAAAAACTGGCAAGAAAACTAAAAGAAAAGCAAAAGAAAAGCATTATGCAGATAAAATCCTTAGCCTGGGACTGGAGACAAAAGTTTTTATGTGTTGAAGGGATTTGTTGGCCCAGCAGGTGGAAATTGGTTTGAGCCAAAATCTTTTACTCCAGCAAATGCCAAACTCTCGCACCATTAAGTTAACAAAACTATCTTTACTTACATATAACTTGAATTGTGGTATTTAGAAGTGAGTTTCGTTTACATACCTGAAAGTAAAACAAAAACACAATGAAAATATGTTAGAAATGCTTTAATAAACAACAATAAATGGGGAATATCTAATTTATGACTGCATGTATATTTCAATTGCATCTAAGATACTTTCAGCTGCAGATACAAGCTCATAGATACACATTTGACTAAAGATTTATCGAAAGACGTTTACCTGGTTGGGCATAGACCGTTCCCCTTTCCCCATTCTGTTATATATCTTCTATATTTTGAAAGTTTATTGGCTACGCTCTCGATGAGCAGGAGATACAAACTGGAAGGTGTTTACCAGACGCAAATTGTATGGATTGGCATGGGTAAACATTTTTGCCAGCTTGCTTTTTTATTAATTTTTCTTTTTTTTCTCTTTTTTTGTTATTGTTTAAAATGTTTTTTCCCCTGAAGAAAAAACGTTCGCATTGATTTTCGACTTACTGGCCAATTGTTGTTACATTTTGTTGATAAATGATTGTTGTTGGGCGAAAGGCGAAATCTGCTTAGGTTGTGAGTTAAAAAAAAAAACAGACAATTTCTGTGGTCAGCATGAGGTTTGAAAGATTCAAAGCCTTTCACCTAACTGAGCATCGTGCCACAAGCTTGTTGTGACTCATATACAAAATTCAATAACTAGTCTCTCGGGCTGCCCAGCCCAAACACAATCTTTGCGGCGCCTCAAAATGTAACACAGCCCTTTTAATCAACATTAAATGAGTTTATTTTGCTATTTTTATGCCCTTTCATGCATTAAAAATAGACTAGAAAGTTATACAATGTTATAAACAAAGCAAATGGAGACATCTTTGAACCGAGAAGCATAGAAGAACCTTCAATATTTGTTGCTCTCAGAGAAATATATTAAAATTGTTACAAAGTGTATCTTATAACAAATTCAATTAGAATTTGTTTACTGCAATAGATAAATTAATGTTGAATATATGCATGCAAAAATAAGTCAGTTTTATATACTGCTATATCTAGTTTTTCTTTTTAAAGAACGAACTTTATTATAAACAAACTTTAATTACAAAAAAAAACCCAGAACTGAAGTATATCTTTAAGCGAATGTAATTTAATTGGATATCTACATTTATGGAATATCTCTTAATCGAAAACTCTCGACTCGAGCTGAAACTCATCAAGATTCATCTTCCCTTCCTCATCTCCGTATTTCCGCTACTTCATATAATTTCTATTACTACTATTGTAATACTCTAAAAACCAACAATGCATATTATAAAGTAAACTTTAGCTGCTTTGGCTCATTTATTTAGTTGGGTCTGTTGCCGCCTGTGCTAATGATGTGCAAATAGTCGTCGAGTGCAACCTACACGAACCAAAAAAAAAAAAAACAAAAAAAAATTGGATATATTTACTTATATATAATAAAGATATAAAGGGACAAAGGAGAGGCATGCAACCACTTGACAATTGAGGCTCAGTTTGCTCAGTTGCTGGCATCATGAAGATGTGCAACGTAATGGAACATGGAAGACTCCTCAATTAGCTTATGGCTGGCACGTAGATACACACACCCACACACACGCACAACAAACATGTCTACCCCTTTTAAGCATTAGCACAGCTCACATTCCACCTTAACATCCCTTTTTTTTCGTGTGTGTCCTGTGCCACACATCCTTTGTTGCCTGTTTCGTGTTTTATTCTTTTCTTCCTTTTTATTTACACATGCTATTTGATGGGCTGCCTAAAGACCTATGCTGTGTTTTGTTTTAGGGGTTGGGGTCGCAGGTAGCTTGTGGATCGGGTAATTGGGGGGTGTATGTCTCAGATTACATGGTGGTACACTCAATCTGCCACCCTATAGACTGGGTGGTACACCATTAGCGTCTTTCTCTACGTCTCGACTCTCGTGTTGTTGTTGTTGCCACCACCAAACCACCAAAAACTGCCTCATATGTGCGATGAAAGGGTGCGGTGGCAATTACAACAACAAAAGCAAAAATACACACACGGACAACAGTCGACACACGGAAGTGGTTTTGATTTAATGCCAAGTTGCCGCCGACGCCGTCGAATGACGCAAGATAAACAGCTGCTTCCCCGCCAAACAGGTGACGACAGGTAGCGACAAAGGCAACGAAAGATGCCCCATTCAACACACACATCGATACGCAGCGATCATAGCAGAAAGCAAAAATAAAAAAAAAAAAGGTAAAGACGCCTCAGTAAAGAGTTGCAAAAACAGGTGGCATGCGAGATATTTGATTTGAGAAAAATCATAAAAAAAAAAATTAAATAAAATGAGAAAAAAGATTGGCAGATTGCACACAATGTACTTAAATTGTTGGCAAAACTTGTTTTTTATATTAAAATAAAAAAAAAGAAATAAAATCACATAGAAAATATTATTTTTAATAAAGCGTGTAACCTAAACTTAGCAAATTATTGGGTTTTTTCTGCTTTAAAACGAATTTTTTATAAATTATATTTAAGCCATTAAAATGTTGCAATAAGCTGAATAATTTTTAAAATAAAAAAAAAAATTTTTTTTTTCGTTTAACTATATTTACATCTGCTCATGGGGCATTAAATAAAATCTTATGGTACAATAGCAGAGAAGTTCCATTTAAAATTGTATATCTAACATAACATTTAAATAAAAGTTTATTTTACTTTAGAATTGTTTAACAAAGTTATTTTCTAGTTTTTGTAAATAAAAGTTTCTTTATTTTTTTTTTTTTTGTACAATAAATCATTCACTTATATTAAGTTTTGTAGACAGAGAAATATACCAAAACGTTAATAATTGAATTTTAACTAACATTTTAAAGAGATAAATTTGCAATATTTTTTATAATACTCAAACACAACATTTCTTTTTAATTATTTTTAAAAATACCAAAAAATAACATTAAATAATTTCATGGACAAATTTATTTTAATAAAAGTTTTGAAATCAATTTTATACTGTTTCTCAAAGATTTAGAATATTTTTTTTAAAACAAAAAAAAAAGCTTTTGAGAAATTGTTAAATTTTAAAATAAATTTCATATAATTTTTCGTCTGGTAAAAGTAAAAAATGTACCAAACAATAGAAGTAGAACTATAAATAAATAAAAACATTCATTAAAAATGCATCACATTGGCTTATTGAACTTGCAAAATGTAAACAATCACAGCATTAAAGGTACCCACAAATATACACAAAATTATTTTTATTTTTAATATTCAAAATATATATTTTTAAATTTTTAACAGCTTCCACTCAACATTTGTTTGACTATAATTAACTAATGAAAATGCACTATTATTCCCATATTATTATATCAGTTTATTTTCCGCACTCTCTTTAAGTCTTTTACCTTTATGATGTATGTCAATCAGATCAGTAAAGCAATTTTATTCTCTTCCCTGCGGTTGATTTAATTCGTAATTGTAGTTAAAATTAAATTTGAGTTCTTCTTCCTACTTCCGACCCGTAAATACAATCAACAACAAAGCTGCTGGAGGATATCAAAAAGGTGGGTAGTGCGCAGGGATAGGCAGAAGGTGAGGTGGCAGAGGGGGCAGTAATGCTGGAAGGGGGCATGTAATGCTCGCCTTGGGTGCGTTTGTGGCTTATTGACAATCAAAATGAGCAAACGAAGACGAAGGCGACGCTAGACAATGCCTACACTGAAAGAAAATATACATGAAAGTCGAAGAAGTTTAAGAGAACTTGAGAAAACTTAAATGTGTAAGAAAAGTTCGAAATTCAACTTTATAAATTTTGTTTTACATTAAAGAGACATTTGAATTATTTTGGTCTACAAAATACACAAAACTTTTTCTCAGTGCTCAGAATTGTTTCAGCTTTTGTTTTCAGTGTTTTGTAGGCGTTGGCGGGGCAAGTAGAGTGCGGAGCAAAGATTATTTGATTGTGTGTCTCTCTCTGTGTGTATTTGTGTGTGTGTGTATTTGTGTGTAGGTCTACTTATCTCTGTACCCGCCGCACTGCCAAACTGATTAGCATAATTGGCTTTCTGCTAAATTTAGCGTTTAATTAATATATGAATTTTGGCTAGCAGCGAACAACAGCAGACACAACAACAATTAGCTGGGTCATGTTTATAGTCACAGTTACACACATAAGTATATGTATATGTACTATGTCGTCACATTGCAATTCTTACTGGACAACTTTAAGCGATATTTAGAAATTTGCTCCAGTTTTCACTTCCTGGCAACTCATCACAGCCACTTAAACAAAGCCTTGCCATAATTGACTTCTACCCCAAACACACACACACTAACACACTTAACTACCCCCGACCCCTCAACTCTGTGTCTATATAAGAAATTGCGCTCCAGAAATGAATTCTCAGCCCTCGCCCTGCACTTAACATGTTCATCAATTGCTCGACGAGACTTTCGCCGACATAGACAAAGTGTCGGACTAACAACCACTTGGACTAGTCTGGGGCAGGGGGTAACAGGAAGAGAGCAGAGGGGCAAACAGACATGAGAATCTGGCCAAGACAAAACAATGCTACAACCGGTAGCAGAGAGTGTTGAAGGTTGAGAAGAGAAGTCAAGTCTAAGCCGAGAAATTGTTTGCTACAAAAAAAAAAAGAAAAACAAAAATTGCAGCTGAGTTGAGAATTGGAACGCCAACAAGCATCGCAGCAAGTGCAATATAATCTGTAGGCGTGCCACGCCCACACGTTGCAAAGCAAGAGACAATTTGTTAGACGCCCACACTGCCACACAAAAGTCAGAGTCACAGAGGAAGCATCAGCAACAACTGCGTTGGCAAACAAATTTTTAAGCGCCTTTTGAGTAATCGATGGCAAGTCAAAGTTGACTTGATTGAAGCTAAAAAAAAATAAAAATCAAACCAAAGAAAACTTAAGATTGAACAGCACAGACAACTTGACTTGAGTAGAGTTGAAATAGATAGTCTGTGACAGTCTATTTGGCAACGAATATTAAAAATAATTTAATATACATATAAAGTAAATCCCTTTCTTTCATATGTACTCACTGCAGTCGCATTACAAAGTACAACTCATCACAAATAGAAAGTTAACAATTTTTTGATATGTCATAAGAATAGTTGACACAGTTTATAGCTCTGGGAATAATGTATCTCTAATTATGTCCAACTTTTTCCCAGCCAAGGTTAAATTGTAATAACCTTAGACTTAGGTCAAACTCGATATTGTCTTCTTTTGTTCAGTATGCATTGAAAATGTGCATTGTAAATATTTGTGTATTGAAATTTTTACAATAACCAACTTTGAGTAGAACTGCCAACTCATTCATGCCAACTATACATTATATATGATTAATTTTCCTTTAAACTAAGTGGAAAAACTGGAAAAGATATTGGGCTTTATTTAAAATGGAAACCTTAAACGACTGTTTCTTTAGCTAGGGTCAACTATAATGATGATCTGTTGAAATTATGATTGTAATTTCTGTTGCTTTTACCTCTTCCGAAGTCGGAGTGAAACAGAGCACATTTAAGATTCGACTAATACCTTCTTAGAACTACATATAAGATCTAATTAATATAGTTTTTTCTGAGTAATAGTTGGTTCATCAAAAGAAGAAGCACCTCTGACAGTTACACCAGTCGCTAAAATTACTCGTACAGCATAAGCTTTTGAATGTCATTGGCACTAAACTAGTTAAACGAGTTTCTGGCGCGACCTCGAGTTTAAAATTTTGCCGTCAAAGAATTAACGAGGGGAAACACTTGTCTTCTTGGGGTCTCTGCAGCTGAAGATGCCACCAAAGGTGGCATGTGGCAAAAGGCACATACATTGCGGTATTTGTCATTAGGCGCGCAGCTGATAGACATGTTGTCGATAAAGCAAAGCTCCTTAATTGCCCAAATAGACCCAACAGACAATACATTTAACAAAATGGAAAGTGTTGTCAAGTCAACGCAGATACATGCCATAGTTAATGAACTGTATAGTTGGCAACAAATTTCACATGCGCCACAAAATTGCACTGAATGCGCGATTTCAACTTTCTCATTGGGCCAAAGAGACTGCCTCGAATATGTTGTAAACCTCCCTCAAAATAATAATAATAGAACAACGCCATGACTGACAGTTTTGTTAGAAGAGTGAAGTCACACTGTGTTGTAGGTGTGAAGGTGCAACGGGGGGCAGGGAAGAGGCATATGAACTATATATATATATGGCTGGCAACAGTTGCGCAAATTTACACAAATGACGACGTCAACAGGTGCGAGCTCATTTCAATTCCCAGCAATAGCGAAAAATCTATTTATTTAGTTACACTTTTTGCTATTGTTTTGCTTGCTGACTTTTCTGTGCCGTTTTACTTTCAACCTCGTCAACACGTTTAATTCAATTGCTTAATAGCACCCTCGGGGCAATGTCAACTCCAGCAGCAGTCAACATACTATGCAAAAATATATATCTTCACTTCAAATTAACCGAAATATGCAAATGCAGCTCAGATTCAGATTCAGCTGTGCCAATGGCCAACAAACAGAAAGTGATGCAACCACAGCCGAAAGCCCTAAAGACGCCAAGCTCAGCAGAAATCTTGAAGCGGCATCAACATTTACCATGCCATCATCCATCGTCATCCTCTCCTGCATCTGCCTCTCCTCCCAACTCTTGCCGGGGGCACAACGAAGCGTCGTCTTCAGCTGTTGCCTGGTAGGCAAACAAATGGCTTGGCTTGCCGGCAACGCTGTCAGTCACTTAGTAATAATCTTCAACTAACAGCTTGGAAAAAAAATAAAGAAAAAAAAAACACAAAACTAAAACAACAACAACAGCAACAACACACATGTGTGTGTGTGTACATTTGTGTGTATCTACGCTGATAATTATGATAGTGTTGATGATGAGTCGAAATGGGATGGAATGATGACATGGCTGGAAAGTCAATGGCAAACTAAGTGCATATCGAAAGCAATGGAGATGCGATCCTGTTACTATAGTTTCTAAACAACTAACTGTACTACAGAATATTACTAATTATAATCTGATTCCATGAAAAAACCATGTCTATTAAAAAAAACTTAAGAACATAACTTTATTTGACGCTTTTAAATCAAACTTGACATTATTATTGATATACGAGAATAATTTTTTTTTAATATCACTCTCATAAACGTTTTAGATTAAACTTTAATAATAATAATGATTAGGTGTGGCTTGTAAATTTAATTAAATTACCGGCCCTGTTTTAGTCATAAATGCTGATTGTTCTGGACAATAAATAAATATATAAAAAATAAATAAAATTAATTCAAGTTCAATTCGAATTATAATTGAGCATATAAATAGCAATATAAATTTTAGAGAAGTCAAAGTTTTGATATCAAACTGCTAAGGGTTTTATAGTTATTAAAAAGATAATAAACAATCTATTCTTGTCGTTTTTATCGATTGCAATCCTTATTGTTTGACACATCAGAGTGAAACGGTTGTAAAAGAGTCAAAAAACTGTTGCACAGTATTTTATTTGTCTTTTAATAACAAAAGTATTATTAATTTTTAAAAATACCAAATCTCTCAAACTATCAACTTTATGTGAAACTGTGTGTCACTTATTTTTACCTTATTAGAAAGCACTAAAAAATTCGCAAATTTAAAAGTAAAAAAAATTAAACATAGAAAATTTTTTAAAACTTATTATCATTACACAACTTTTTTAATTTTGTACCAATTCTTTATAGCGTTGTTGTAAGCAGATATGATTGAAAATTAGTTTAAAATTCATAAAATTTGGTGTAAAGAAAATTTTTTTACTTAAAAGCGATCAAAGTTAAAAAATTGTAATCATTTCAAAAAAAATGAAAATATTTATTAAACATATGTACCATATATGTAAATATAATTATATATATATTTTGAATTTGTTTCATAATCTGTATAAATACTTTTTATGTTTTGTCACAAAAAAGGGACAAATGTGACTAGAAAAAGTTTTCCTGCCAGAACTCCTGATTTTTCGGGTGACATCAAAATTTCAAATATGAAATAGGAGTGCAAAGTCTTTCTGTTTTGTTAATTTTGTATCAAAATTTAATTTATATAAATATTGTGAGTGTGGTTCGACTGTTGGCAAAGTTATCAATGCATATCTATCTACTTATATATATAACCGAATGAAGATATAATCGAAACAAAAAATAAATATAATTATCGAAAAACAAATTGAAAGAGTATCCTATAAAAATAAAGAATGGAATGATAAAATTTAAATACGATTTAATGGGTAGAAAGATTTAGGAGCACTTGAAGTTACAGTTGTAAGTGAAACTAGATAAAACTTATTTTGATGAAGAGCTAAACTTAGTTCTTAGTTTACAAGAAACTTTTTAAGTATTTTATGGTTGCGATGATTTATACACATCTCTAATGCCAACTTTAGTTGCTGTTTGGCTATTGGATTTTTATTTTTTTTTTTTTGTTGTGCCACCGTTTCCAAGTTGAAAAGCTATTGGCATTTTGCTTTATTCGCTGATTTTGCCATTGTCTTTGACTGAGTCTCAGCATTAACAGCAAGTTGCACTAGTATTGTGTGTATGTGTGTGTGTGTGTGTGTTTATGTGTGTTGACGCGTCTGAAACTCGTGCATGCAACACAAACTCTTAACCTGAAGTTGCTGTCATTTGCCTATGGCACGGTAGAGTCACCTTTTCTTCTCCCCGAACTTCAACCCGAAGCACTTGGTTGCTTGCCATTGTAATGAGGTTTGCGTCATGTAGCGCCCCGTTGGTTGGTTGCCACACGTAAGTATCTTTCGGTAGTCTAGAGTATCTGTATCTCACTGTAACTGTAATTGTATATACATTTGTATCTATATCTGTAATTGTGCTGTTGTGCACTTGTAGAGCTCCTTTATGAGCTGCGTTTCGTCTCGTCTCGTCTCACATTTCACATTTTGCATTTAGCCATATAAGCATTGTGTAATATAGGTGATTATTGTTGTTGTTGTTGTTGTTTTGTCAGGAATTGGGTAATCCATGTGGCCAATATCAAATACAAACATACAATTCAGCCACAACAATTTTCATTCACAATTTGTCAGTTTTGACAAGCGTTCGTTTTGGATACATTTGCATAGTTTATCAATTTGCTAGTTTTTAGGTTAAGCCTTTTGATAAATCGCAACATTCGGCTGTCAAAAATGTATCTACTACTGAAAAGATACAAATAGAAGAGCTCAAAACAAGCGCATTGATGTTGCATGTGAATGTGTCCATCAATCAGCTGTATGCAACTGAATAAATTAAACACTTCAAATACTTTATTTAACAATTTAGCTGGGTTAGAAAAACGAGTAGCTCTGAGAGCTCTTTTTATTTATATTTTTTGGCCAGCACGTGCGCCTACAAATAAAATTGGAAATTTATTATAACAGCGTATGCGAATGCCGTTACTAGGATACTGTGTACAGCCTTTGGAGGATATAAAGGTTGCCTGCATATACATATGTATTAATGTTGCATGTTCATTTGTGGCTTGCGTGCAGGTCCTACACAGAGAGAGATAGAGAGAGAGAGAGAGAGACACACTCACGCCCAATGCTCGCTTTGTAATTTACGACCCAACCCCAAAAAAAAAAACGCTGCTTACAACCCTCGCAAAGCAGTCGACCAACATTTTTGCTGGCCTCTAACGAGCCTCGAGCCTCATGCCTCATACCTCATGCCTAATGCCTCGTGCCTCAAACCTCCAGCCTGGCGACAGCTGATGGCGTTTCCTGCCACTTCTTTCACTTGGCCCATAGAGTCGCCGTCGCCATCCAACATCATAGTCGTCGGCGTCGTCATTTTTATGGCCACCAAAGGGCACTGAACCGCACCTTAAAAAGGCGCAAAAGTAAACTGTAGCGGCGGTTTGATTAAAACTACACACACACATAGATACTGTGAGTGAGAAATGGTCACACACAGATACACATGGGAGCAGCTTGGTCTGCATTTAATAGTTTTTTTTTTAGCCTGACCTCGTCACCGTTCCCAGTTCCCGGTTACCAGTTCTCAGTTCCCAGTTCTCGGTTACCAGTTCCCAGTTCTCAGTGCTCGTTGTCCAGCTGTTGTTTTGTCATGTTCTTTTATTTTTTTGTTATTTTTTTTTGGTTTTTCGTGTCGGAAGTGGAAATTATTCACCACTCGCATTGCCCTGGTGACTGGCTGGAATCCCTTTGGTTGCATTTCGTTTTCATTATCCACGATCCCTGGGCAAGTCATTGACACACCTGTGCACCGCTTAATTGAAGGCCAGGGTAAAGGGGAGTTGTATTATAAGACTTAATGCTTGATATGTTGGTTATACTTATGTCAAATGTAGGGCTTAACCATGCGCTAATATATCACCAGCTGCATGGAATTAAATTAAACACTTTGAGCTTGAAATAATTTATTAACCGCTTTTGGGCCTCTGTTCGATTAGTGGAATGACAAATTTTTACTAATTTTATAAAAAATACTTTGCTCAACTGAATTATAGTAATGATCAAAGTTATGATGCAACATTTTAGTATGCAGTGTTGACTTTCGGGATAAATTAATAATTTTTGACCCAATTTTTTAATTTGGGATTCAGTTATATACATACATATATGTTATTTTAGTTTCACATATAAGCAGTGGCGACAGCAGAATTTTTTCAGGGCAGGAGATTTTTTTAAATATACAAATAAATTATAAAAATCTATACAATTTAAACAATTTAATTAAATGAATTCGCGACAGTCTAAAATTTAAAAAACAAGAATATATAAGAAAATCTTCAATATCACTTAAAAGAAAAAACTTCCTAAAATCTAGAAGGAAGGGAAAAGTTGAACACCAAAAACCCCTCTGCCTACACCACTGCATAAAATATATGTAGACATTCCTAGCATTAACTTATTGTGATCTATTTGAAGCGTAAAGCTTCAAGTTATTTAAGAAAGCGTTGAAGACATTTAGTTAAAACTCTGGGAACTTTAATAGATTCCAATAATTACATTTTGGTTAACATTTGGCCACACACAGCGTAGTGCAAAGTTCTCAAGTTCAAATCAATTTCAATGCCGCCCCCCTTCTCTTAACCTTTCCCCCGCTAGTTCAACAAATGTATATTAATATGGTCACAGTTTTTTTTTTTTGTTGATTTCCAAACTACGATTATTTTTGAAAAAAGTCATTTTCAACATAAAGTTCAAATAACATTTCCGAAAACCATTTAGATGTTGTGATAATTGTTACAACAGCCCGCACACTGTCCCCCCGATCCCCTCACAACAATTGTACTGCTGCTCCTGGTGGAAAATAAGACCCACATGGAGTCATTTGCCACGCATTCCTAACAATCTAATGATCATTGGCTCTTTCACACAAATTATGATGGTTACTGGCCGTCTTTCCCCTCTCTCTCAACACTCTCCACCCTCCATCCATCTCACTGTGGCACAATTCTCAGACCGATCGAGGCAACAACAGCGCACAAATTCAATTAGATTTTATTGATGATTGATTTTGTGTGTGTGTGTGTGTGTGCGTATGTGTGTGTGTAGATACGAGTACAATAATAACAACAAGAGACTTTGTAATTGTCTTTAATTCAATTTGAACTGAGAACTCAAGAACTTCAATTGTCTTGAATGTTGAAAAAAAAATAAAACAAATTATGGAAAGTTACAATTTATGATTAACATTATGCCAGAGGTCTCATCATTTTCATGCTTGTATTGAATATGCATACGTATAAGTACAAATCTCATATTTATTGGTAATATTTCCGCTGTTTAGTTATGTATACGCAATCATAAACAAAAACAATATGTATAGATATAGATACAAATATAGCTTGCTCTTTCTAACTTTTGTATTTCTGCTTGTTGTCATCAGAATACAAATAAAATATGAAATATTCATATTCGAGTCTGCCTGGCTCATGTTATCTGTCTGTGATTGTTGCCCTCTTTCCTCTCCCTCTTCTGCTTTCTGCTTACCCAGAAAAAGATACTTTTATCGATATTGTAAGCAAACCTCGTTAGCGTTTAGAGAGATAAGAGTCATTTAGGGGGCAGCTGAAGCTTCCTACCAATTCCACACCCCGCACCAAAAAAGCAAACAGCCCCTACAAGCCACATGAAGCAAGCAGCAGCTGCTTGCCTCATTCATAACTCAAAGCATCGATCAAAGCCGCAGGTCTCAACACTTGTATCTGCAACTGTATAAGTATTACTAACTGTATCTGTATCTGTATCTGCATCTGTTTATGTGTGTCTCTGGCTAAATTGCTGGCGTTGCTCGCTTGGCATTCCAGCAGCGAATATGCTTGTGCAGCTTAGGGGCACACAGCGGGGGTATATAAGTATGAAAGCCCCTCCCCCCTCTCACTGCATGAGTTGTGACTTTGCCCAAAGTTGTTGCTGTTGTTGCTTCGTTGCCATGCTTCGAGCTTATTGTTTTACTTGCTTTCAGTAGTATCTGTGTGAGTGTGTGGTGTGTGTGTGTGTGTGGTGCTTGTGTGTGTGTGTGTGTAGAGCAACAACAGTCTTATATAAAACCAAATACAAACAACGACAGCGCACAGTTCACTTTAATTGACATCGATAATTAAAAACTATATTCTGTTTAATTTTATTTTCCGCTTCGCATTTCATATTCTCACATACATTCATATATCATATATCTCTCTAAGCCCCTAGTTGTATGTTTTGCTCTACCTAACTATATAATTTGTAATTCGTAATTTGTAGGACAGTCAAAGTTCGAGAGATCTCGCTACGTCACATTATATGACGTCAAGTAGCTGCCACTTAAAGATAGCAGCTCAAGTATCGAAATTAACACTCTCTTTGCTCTCTCCAGCAATTAGTTAGCAATTAATAAAGTTTATCAATTTCTTGGCCATATCTGTAATAAACGGTAGTCGCGTCTCTGATTACAAATCACAGAAAATGTCGTTAAGGGCGCCGCCAGGCAAAAGACAGAACTGGGTAAACTCTGTATCTATAAGTTTATTAATAAATATTTTTTTATGAGTCGTCTATTTGCTCGGCCAGGTAGCTTAACAAACGAGGCGGTTTGTTTTTTTTTTTTTTTTTTTTTTATTGTTTAAGATAAGTAACAAAACCTTAGTGAACTCGCTCTGTATATAGGTAAGTTTCTCCTACATTCTCTTATATATACAAATAATTCTCTGTCTGGTATTTTCTGTCTTTTTATCGCTGCCCTGCCACGCGATTTTAATTGAATTGTTCTCATTGCACATGTACATAGTTAATTTTATCGTACTTCAAAAACTCAAACATTAACCATGTACATTTTTTTTCCCCTACAACTATGCCGTTCTATATTGAAATTCTAGACTATTCCACATAAGTACTACATATCGGAAAATAGTACTTATCGGCTGGGTTAATGCTATGCCTATTTTGCAAAAATTCATTGGAATGCGTTCATCAACACAATTTCTTGAGCTTACAAAAATATACATAAGTTGACCATGATATAGTTTTACTACTTAAAATTTGTTTTGAATTTATTTTTGGGTTATAATGTGACCTTATAACAATATATTATATTATATTATATTATAAGTTGTCATATACATATATATATTACTATTAAGCTGAGATCAATTTTTTCTGGAACACGTAATTAAAATGTTGATCTTAATATGTTTAGTAATAATTTTTTTTTTGTATAATCAAAAAAGTTATTGCATATAGTATCTTAGTCGGGTATAGTCGACTATAGCACTCTCACTTGTTCCCTACAACTTGAAATAAATAAATTCTATATAAATTGTCTTTGTTTAAACGTCATCGCTGAGCTTTATCTTTAAGTTGTCTTAAGAAATTTTTACTTACAGTTCCCAAAACCTAACACAGAATTAAAATACACTTTATGATGTGAAATTGTAACAAAATTATGCCACTCTTAACTGTATAAAGTACAACAATCATTAAGCCAAAAAATATATGACTCATGTAACTCATATGTTACTCCAAAATAAATTGCCCCAAGCATTAAACTCTTCTTCATAAAAAACTAATTAAGAACTATCTTAAAAATGGTAATAAGCTTATTCTAAATCTTAATCTCTTTTTACAAGTCTTTCTAATCCAAGTAAAATTATATATATTTCACAATTATTTCAAGTTGAGACAACATTTTGCACTTCCTAGAAACATTTACAAGCTAGACTCAACTTTCTGTTTATTTTCGCTTTTTTTATCGTCACGTAGCCACCATAAAACATTATATAATGGAACGGCGGCTGTGGCTTTCGTCGGGCGACGTTTTCGATAAGGGGAAACTCCCCTGCACCCCACCACACTCTTCTGATATTTGCAGCATTTTGTAGCTAGAACTCGATGCTATGCATAATTAGTGGGTCAAGTACAGAAGAGCAACACAACAAGTACAAATAAATAAAACAAAAGCAATTGCACAGAGAGTGGAAAGATAAAGATATTACTTAAACAAAGTATTTGTTTGAAAAAGAATTTACCATTTTTATATAGTATTTTGAAGTGGGTTTTCGTTTCCAATTTTATTGTTGATCCGCTTAGCTTGAATTTATTTGATTTAAACAATTTCGGTTCGCACTTTTTAAATGGTTTTCCAATTTTCAGTAAATCGGTTTGCAATTTACTTATTATGCAGATAGATTTTGGTTTTTTATTTTCTATTTTGTCACGGGCTATTAAAATTGTTTCATTTGTAGTTTTCGTTTTCCGTTTGGGTTGCCTGTCACTTTTTTAACTGGTTTTGATTGTTGTTGGCGTTTTACTTTTCAGCTGCACTGTAATTGAAGTTGTTGTTGTAACTTTTGTTGTTGTTGTTGTTTTTGTTGGCTACGGCGCATTTCAAAATTGTTTGCACGCCCACTTTAAATTATTATTATAATGTGTATGTTTTTATTTTTTATTTTTATTTTTTTTTTTGTAATATATTCTCAAATGATTTTTGCACGCGTTGCAATTGCCGTTTTCTGTGTGTTTTTGTTAGTTTTATAGTTTTTTTTTTATCAGATTTTGTATCACAATTTCAAATGTGGCTTCTTTGGAACTGCATGACAAAAAACCCAAATAAAACATAATTAATATCATGCTAGGTGGTGCCATCAATTTGAATATGTGGGCGCAGATTTGTTTAAAAAAGATTTAATGCAGACATACGGAACGGTACGGAACAAAGTATTGGGTTATATGGCCATAAACAAATAAACCAGTTGGTTGTGGTCAGATGTAGCCGCTGATTTATGCTGCAGCAGTACCACAACCGGTTCTTTTTAGCCAGCCCCAGTTCCAGCCCCAGTTAGATCCGGACCAACAATTGATACAATTTGCCAGCAATGTGAACAATTTGCGGGTGTGGGAAATCCGCAACTAACTAACAGCACTTTAACTCTGACTCTGAACCCCGACTTTTAAACTGACTCTGGACTTGAATTCCATATGGTGTGTACGGGCAAAGTCAACGAGCTCTTTCACACGCCCAAAAAAAAAAAACATAATAAAGGGCGAACAGCTGGGTAGCCCAAGGAACCCCGACGGGGCAAAGGGTCAGCCGCAGCTCCGACAAAAAGTTCAAAGTAAGTGGCAGTCGGCAGTGCGCAACGCTTCAGCGGAAATAATCGTAAAGTAAGGTAAGTAAGAGAAGCATAAAGCCAAGGCCCAGAGTCTCAGCGCCCAGAGCCCAGTCTCAGAGTCAGAGCCACAGTCAGAGTCAGAGTTTGAGCCAGAGACTGGCCCACGAACATGGCTAAAAGGCAATGGCATAAAATAAAAGTTTAACGCAAAACAGAATGGGAATGTAAGTTGAAATGAAAATGGAAATGGATGGATGGCCAAAGAACTAGCCGGCAACTGGCGGTTTGAACTTGGCTAAAATAAATAAAGCCATACAACAACCAACAACAACAACAAACCAAACAAACCAACAACTTCGACATTGAGTTCAACTTCAATTCTTGTGTCACAAAAAGTTTTTGTTTTTTTCTTTTTTTTTTTTTTGTATCTCGTCTTGGGTGTCGTGGTTCAAAGTTAACATTTGGAGCCCCCACTTCAGGCACAAAGAACGAGAATGAAATAGTTTTGCGGCAACGCATCCATAATTCAATTTGCAGCTAATTGCGAGCTCTTTTAATGAAGACCCAAATGGCTAATGGATTGGTAGTGAGAGTTGGCCAATTTATGGGCCGGATTCCCTTTTGGCACGCAATTTGGCTGGCAATTAAATGTTTTGCAGCCATACAACAAATGCGAGCACATATTTAATGGTATATATAGTATTTGAATTTTCATTTTGTTTCATTGAAGTTATACAAGACTTCCGTTGCCATTCCCAACTCTAGCCCTAACTCTTAACTGGGCTGTAATTTTCAATTTGCGGTTGCAGCTGCAAGTCCGGTAAAATTTTGCGGTTCACGTGTAAGATTTGTGGCATAAAGCAAAAACAACAAAAGAACTGTGAAGAATTGCAGTCAACTTGCAACGTGTTGGAATTTACACAGATTTCTAACAAAAGTCAAGTTAAGATTGATATTGCGGTAGACTTACAAATAGAATTTACAAAACTAAAGCTAAGATTTGTAGAGAACTGTTAAATCTTTAGAAAACGGACTCTGAGTAGAGCTGAAATGTGCAAACTCCAGTTAAGATTGGTATTGATATATTTAACTAGATCTGGTAATTTTTGTAAGCTGATTCTAATTAGATTTCAAACTATAACTTACATATGTTGATTCTAAGTAGAATTTCAAAGAAAATACACCAATTTTTAACATATTTTTAATATAAATAGATAAAGCAATTTTGGAAAAATAATTCTGAATAGAATTAAAAAGGGAATACACAAATATTTAATAAAAATAAGTTAAGTTTGATTTTGATTTGGTTAAAAGAAGGGAATATATCAATTTTTAAACAAGTTTGTTTCGCAATATTACTAGGTCTATTTCTAAACTGATTTATAACGAAAAAAATATATAAAACTATAGTGTATAAAGCCAACATGTTTTACAAAAATATTTAAACAAATTCTAATGCAATTCTATAAAACGCAGAAAGTCATTTATTCTCATTTCAATAATATGCATTTTTTTGATATTTCTAAATATATTTCGATACTTTCATGCAGATCTAAAGTTACTTAAGTCGATTTTTAGATATTTTAATTTCAAATTATTGCAAAATTAAGAAATTACAATAATCGAGAATTATATGCATTTTTTTTTTTGTGTTTCTAAAAATATTTCAATACTTTCATGCAGATCTAAAAAGCTTCTTAAGTCAGTTTTTATATATATTTTAAGGGAATTCCAAACTTAGTTCTTTTTGGTTATTTTTTTACTGTTTTCTTTACGTTTGCACATTCGTTTATAGATATTTGCATAACTAAATATTTATTCTGATAGATTTGACAGAGTTGGCAATTAATTGGTGAACAGTATTCTTTCCATTTAACCTAATTTCGGGGTCTTAACTTGTTCTGTATTTTGTATTTTGTCAGTTTGCTAGTGGCATTGCCAATTCGCTCGTGACTCATTTGTATCTGATAGATACAATAAGGCGGCAAGAGCTGTAAGCACTTTTCACAATGGCAACGATCGGTAATTTAATACATAGTTGTTGTTGTTATTATTATTATTATTATTATTATTGTTGTAGTTGTTGGTTAATGCACACCTTAATTTTTGTATTTTTTATATATTTGTATTTGTAATTGTAATTTTTTTTAATTAAACAATTAATTTTGCTTTGTTCGTTTGTTTGATGGTGCAATTAAAATGTTGAGATACAAATCCAGCTAAATATATTATGCACTTATTACACGAACTAATTGGAAACGGTTTCCGCTTTTCAAATTGTTGTTAGTTTTATTTTATATTATTTTTTAGATTTATTTGAAATTGTTAAAAGATAGACAATAATTGCGCTCTGTGTGTGTGTGTTTATGTATTTTGATTTATAATGCCTCAAGCTCTAACTTTTTGTTGCTATTGCCGAAGTAGAAATATTAGTAGTAGATATTGTTGTTGTTTTTTTTTTTTGTTTTATAATTTATAGTATTAGCTGTGCCTTTCTGTATATATGGTTTGAAACTTGCGCACGACGAGCAGCTAACTGCGTTTCTGACATTAGACTGACTGGCCCGAACCAAAAACTGTGGCGGTCTGAACTTAACTGCGACTCGGTCTACGTCGGGTTCGATGTTCGATGTTCGATGTTGCCATGCTGTTAGCATTAACAGCGCTGTTGTTGCACTGTTATGCTCGGCATTGGCAGCACACAACAACGACTGCACAGTGGACCGGGTTGCTAAATATTTGGCATAAAATCAAAAATTTATGAAAACAAAATTGCACTTTTTATCGTGTGTCAAATTCAGGTGTTTATGCTTGTTGCTTGTTTTGATCAAATTGACAGGAAATTTTTATTCATAATATAAGCAACTGCAAAAATTAATATTAAAGAACAGAGTATGAAAAGTGGATAAGCCAAAAAACATTTTGTTAATATCTGTTGCATGTCATTTATGTTTATTGTTTTGTATTGTCTTAAAACAGAGAAAATAAATCGAAAGTGCTTGTCTTTTGTGGACTAATAAAATATGTTGTATCACTTTGTGCCATATGTAATGTATGTCAAAATAAAGTAGAAAATGTATATTTATTGTATTAAATAATGCTTTTACGGATTTTTGCTGCACTTGTGGTATTTTTAACTTGTAAGTAAGCTAGCTTACATACAACTTAGGTAAGTTTTTACGTACCCACAATGTTGTCTTATATAGGCGGTTTGGTCAAATGAACTTAAAATTTTGTTTAAATGTTTTTTATAATTCAAAAATGAACCAAGTTTCAACTGGATATCTGCAATATTCAAATTTATGCCAAACATTTGACGATTCGTTCCACTGTGGACTGGTTGCTTGGCAATCGGTTGTTAGCGTGCGCTTTCGTGCCTCGTGCCTCGTAAATGCTTCGGCAGCAACATCGTGGTACCGGGATCCAAACTTCGTGGCCAGGCCTTTTCATCCACATTTGTTTTGGTTTTGCACGTACTCCCACGTTCCACGGCAAATTGAAGTTTTACGGCAAATTCAGGCGCCCAACATCAAATGTTTACAGCAACATTGTTGCCTGGCACTGGCAACATGCCTTGCGCAAACTTAAGAGAAGCAACTGCAACTAACTAAGAGTTTCCATATTTACATTTAACAGCAGCCAGGTGTGTTCTATGCGCGATACGCTACACTTGAGGCTTGCCTCAAAACTGGCACAATTGGACAACTTGTGAGCTCTCACAATACTTGAAGATGAAAGTAAATGCGTCTGAGAGTCCTGCCGGCAAGTCGAAATACCGCAAAATCACAACAAGAAATGGGCACACTGGCAATAAATCACGCACACCTCAAACTTGTCCTGCGAGTGCTTCAACTTCCACTTTCTCAATCAGCCCACAGGCAACAGCAAAAGCAAAAGCAAAAGTTGCTACGAGTAGTACAAGAAATGTTAACAAATCATTTGCCATTTTTAGAAATCTACTTGACTTGCCACACACACTCACACTCGCTACTATTATGCAACACATACTGTAACTAAACCTAACCTCACACCATGCCAGTCTACGACCAGGAATGCCAGCGTGGTTTCGAACTGGATTCGAAACTGAAACTCAACCGAGGCTGGGAAGTGTCGCTGGACAGGCTCAGGCTCAGGCCTGTAGCAACAAAAAACGCTTGAAACTTCATTCACATGGTCTCTGGTCTCACATGTGAGCTGGAGTTGGAGTCTCCGACTGCCCACGAATACCGAATACAGATAAAGCTTACAGTTGAGTGTAGTTTCGTTTTTGGTTATACCCTGCATTACGTTGCATTGGGTGTTTTATTTTTAAAAATGTTTGTAATAGAGACAAATTTTTAAGAAATATTTTTGTAGAGCATATTAAAGTTTAAACTGTGTAAGCTAAATACCAGATTGATGATATATATAACATTAATTACACCAGTTAACATACAAATTATATAATCTAAAGTAGGTTTACTTTTTCAAGTACATATAGCCCCATATATATAAAAATAAAATAAAATAAAAAATTTTCCAATAGAGAGACATTTTTATAACCTTCTTTATCTATTTAAGAGGTGAACATGCATTTTTGATCATAATAAGATAATCTTTAAGCTGTTTTTTAAAAGGTTTAACCTTTCTGAAAGCTTATAAAAATAGATATGGATCATTCATATATTTTCTAAAATTTAAATCCTCAGTTTTGCATCTACAGATATTGCAACCTGTTAATTAATTATTTCACGCTTTTGTCATATATAATTCCTATTTTTAATATGAAATTTGTACAATAAATATTTAGCAAATTTTGCGTTTCTGAAACAATTTTGAAATCAATTTAAATCTTTACATAAATTCCAAATTCCCAAAATGCATGAATTATTATTTATTTATAAAATTGGTTTTCAGAGTTAACAAATTCTAGAATTAATTCAGTATTCATTATATCAGTATTTTGGTTAAAAGTATTAATTAAATATATTTTTTAAATTAGCCTTAAGGATAGACTTTGAGCACCTACTGTCTATTTTTAAAATCAATACATATTTTACTATTAAAATCAAAGAATACATTTATTTGTGTTCCAAGTATAAATATTTTATGGAGAAGATTAAAATGATTATATTGCTGTGTGTACCCAATTTATAAAAATGAATTAAAATATTAATATAATTAACTTTACTATACTCTTACATTAATTGCAAATTAACTTCTGTTTCATGCATTTACAGGGCATTGCCCAGTCGTTTCGTCAAACTTATAGTTTCTTTTACTACTTTTTTTAGTTTCAGCATTTTTTGCTGTCTATGCAACTTGCACTTTTTGCACTTCAGCCTGTGGGATGCCTGTGGAAGTAAGTTGAGGCAAGAACTGCACTTGGTAATGTTCATTAGCTGACTATACGATGGAATGTGTTTGCTGGCCAGGAAGTGGCGTAGTTAACGCTTGAATGCAGACAAACGGGAAAGGACTCAATCAAGAGGGCGAGAATGCGGGGAATATCTCTGTGTAGATAGCCAATTTCCGGAAATATTTTTAGGTTAACCTTCCTCCAAAAAATTTGTGGGGTTTCGTTCGATAATTTGTCAACAAGAATTGATCAAACAAGCGAATATAAAATGACAAGAAATGCAATTTGCATGTCATGAGTGATGACTAACCCCAGCTCCAATATTTATATATAATTTATCCTTGGGTAAATACACATGCGTGGGTAAGGATGTTGCTTTTTTCTGAAGGGACAGGGGGAGTATTTTGCCTTACAATGACAGCCAGTCACGATTTGCCATTTACAATATTTATTTATTCATAACTTTGTACAGTTTTCCATTTTGCTCGATTATTATTGTTGTTGTTGTTGTTGCCGCATAATAAGCGGACCGTTTAGGAGTTTAGGGAGGTGGGGAGAATTACTAAAAAGGGGGTGGGGTAGGGTGGTTGTAATATTACAAGTTTGTTCATTGTTATCGGCAACTGACGAGTTACCCCAAATATTTGGCATTTCTTTAACTTTAGTTTTTTTTTTTCCATTTTTTTTTCCTTGGCGAACAAAGCAAATTGCTTTTTACTTCTTTGGTATTGTTGTTTGTTTCATGTCAGGCCGCAATTACTATGGAAATTTGGCGAAAACTAACAGCTAGCTAGTACCAAGATTATAGTAGGCTGTGAGGTATGGGATAGGGTAGTAGTACAACATATTAGGGTTGGGGGTTGCATTGTAGGTCGCCACGTGTCGTTTGCCCAACTGACGTGATTTGCAGTCATAACTTGGCTAACTTTATTGGCTCACATTTGCATGGCCTAATCAGAGCGAACGCGCCAAGGGGTAGAAAGCGATGAAAGAGACGAATTCTTGTTTACAATCGAAAAACAAACCTAAAACATGTGTATGGGAAACTAAACAGCCGGGGCCTATAAGAGTAAATTCTCCCAATTTGTTCAAACAAATAACATCCACAATGCGATTGTTCAGGTAGCAGGCAGCGGATGTGGTTCTAACTTGGCCAAAAGACATGTGTTAACGCTCTGACAGCAGCTGCTGGCCGTAGCTCATTTCAAGCCGTTCTCTCGCTCTCTCTCTCTCTCTTTATATAGTTACCCCCTGCACCCTCTGTCGAAGAAGTCAGGTGTTTTAGCCGTTTCCTACACATGATGTACACCTTTTTGGGGTTGCTTTTTGGGCAAGGTGAATGCACCGGCAACATCTCGAAAACCAGTCTAAAGTAATTCATGCAATTGCAATTGCGTTCGTAAATGCCACAAGACAATGACAATGCCAAAACGCCGCCTCTAAGTACTGTCCAACTCCGACTCTGAGTCTCTGTCTGAGTTCGAGTTCGAGTCCAAGTCTCCAAGTCGAGGCCCAGACATGCCCAGACCAGCGACCAGCGACCTGCTGCAGAGCAGAGGCCCAGCTCAAATTCCGACCATTCAGTCCAGTCATTGCGGCACTTACTTGCCATGAGCTTGCCCAGTTGCCAGCCGCCAGCCGCAGCCGTGTCTGGTGTCTATCTGAAGACTCTGCACACTGGTTACGAATATGACGAAAGAGTAAAAAAATATATTTTATACAATTTCAACTATAAATCATAATAGTCGATAGTAATAGACAGCCAAATTTTGTTTTTTTTTCTTTCAGTAACCAAATCTACTTTTCTGATAGAAATGATGAAGTCAGTAGTCAGCCTGCAATTCTGAGCATTACTCGAGAACCTCATAACTTATTTTAAAATGTTTTACGATTTCTAAAATATAATGAATATATTGTATATATTAATTGTTTAAAGACCGATATAAATTACTGGTTTTGCAATAACAAAATTTAATTATTTATAAATTTAAAAATTACGAAAATTATGAATTTTGTGTGGTATTTCTAAGGATTTTTTGACTTCAAAATTCAGGAAAAATCGAAACAAAAATTAAAGCAATTTGTTAGTGTAATTTACGAACAAAAATTAATTTTTGGATTGAGCTATACCTATACCTGCTATAAGATATCTGATTTTAATAATGGTTACGCTGTGTATAAGCAAATTTGGAATTATCCAGGCTTAGTTTAGTTAAATAACTTGAAATACAATACTTATATATGGTAGTAGTAAATTCCATAATAAAGCTATCATTTGGTGAGATTGGCTGGAATATTTGGAAGAAAAAATAGTTTTTTTATACAACAACCGAATTAATTATAATTAATATGTTATTATTATAGTTATTCAATTTCTACCCAATTCGGTTAACTACTCGAGAATTGGTAAAATAGTTCGGAATATGTCAGGATAAGATACAAATATGTTATAGTTGTCTGATCCGGTCGCCGTCGATTTATGTGATATGATAGAATAGAAGATACGATGAATGAAAAAATGATATTAAATATGGTTTGAATAGAAATATCTGTACCAAGTTTTAGCACGATACAGATTTATTTGGCAAGAAACAGACTGAACCCGATTAAAATAGTTCTGTATTGGGTCGGAAATTTCTACCTATAACCTATGTAAATATTTTAGTGCTATTTTATTTATTAAGTGCTGAATCCATACATCAAAATAGTATTTTAACAACACAGATAAGTTGATAAAATTCTAAAAGCAAACCTCCTGTGTATAGCAAGAGGACTTGGAGTTTGTAACTCTTTACATATTACTTAAGTGATGGGATTAATATACTAAAGTATTAAAATACTTCCAATTAGTTGATTGATTTTATAAAAATTAAGATTAAATAATAAAAAATAACAGTATGTTTTCAATACATAAATATTTTTGCATGTATTTTTAGTGTATTATTAACCACAAAAAAGCATAATAGAAAAATCTGTAATTCTCAAGCCTTACACCGTAAATCCTTTGCAATTTTTTAAAAAATTCTTTAACTTATTCTTAATTTTAGCACATTTCTCTTCTTCTGTTCCACTGTGACCCAGGTTCATGCCTATTTCGGAGACAATGGCCCTGGCGGCGCAAATAAACCATCATAGAAATGCATTATGCATGGCAGATTAAGAAATTATTAGCTAACAACAATTGCAGAGATGAGGCCGGCGAGTTTTAAGTTCCGTTTAGTAAATTTATTTATATTTTTTTTTTATTTGAAATTTCTTCGAACAACGTTCAATGCACTTTGACCGTTTGGTTTGCTTGGATTGGATCTAGGATCGAATAAAGAATAGAGAATGCTGATTCTAAAATATGGTCAACTCAAATGAATAATGCAGCAGTTGCAGTTGCAGCTGCATCGCCCGAACACCCACATTAATGCAATAAACAATAATACTAAAAGATTGGGGTGCGGTTGGTCTATAGGGTGGTTGGTGTAGGGTGTGGCGGGGGGTGGAGGAGGGGGACAGATTGACTGGCGATGGGACGGCTATGCTTCAATGCGTGCGCAGCGGCGAATGCTTCCGTTTCCGTTCTTAATAGCTTTATTGTGATTTACTCAACAACAACGAAACAACGAACAACGAATAACGACTAACGAAACAACGAACAACATACAACAATAATAACAGTGTGCAAAAGCAATCAACGGAATTACAACAGCGTTAAAAGTGCATTGATAAAAGGGCAAAATAACAACATTAAAATGACGATGAGCACAATTAAGTCAGCCCAAAAATGCATAGAGAATTTCAAATGAACAAATCTCTTTAACAAACAAACAATTTATAAAATCAACTTTAAGCTATTCATTGAATAGAACTTTTTTTTTCAACATCGCAACTTAATTAATGAAAAATCCCAGCGTTAATGAGTCAGAAAAGTGTCATCGTAAAAGGTTGGCAGATCTGCAAGCTCAACTTTAACCAAGGAAATTAAATATCCATGGATGCTATAATGGTTTATAACACTATGGTCTCAAAGTAATATATTTTTAAATAAAATAAATGCATATATAATGCCAGATTGTAGCCCACTTTAATAATAAAATATTTATTAATAAAATATATATTAATAATTTATATATAATATAATAAATAACACGAATTTAACTATTATAAGTATCACATAAATAGTTTAATTAATCTTTAAATGAAGGTTGGATTACTATATTTAAGAATTGATTTTTGAAATTTTTATTTAAAAAATTAACCAATTGAATATTTAATAAAACTGACTATATATACAGTTTTTTTTTTTTTTTTTTAAATTTTTGTGGCCTTTCATGAAATACCTTATGTAAATTAAATCAAATGTGTATCACAATTTTTGTAAATTTAATAAAAACGAGATGCCTAACTTCAAAATGTCGAACTATATATATATATCCTTGCAATTGTCTTCTAAATAAAATTAATTTTCGATCGATCAACATATACATATATGATTTATTTATCCCAAAAAAAATTATAATTAGAAAGTGGTTGAAATCTGTAAAACAAAAGTCTGTTCAGAAAAGACATTTTTTTTCTTATATTCTTTCTTTTATTTATTTATTATAAGTTTTAATTTATAACACTAATGTGATCAAGCCTATATTTTCTGATACCTATGAGGCCCCAGAAGTTAAAAAGCGGCTTTAAAAATGTTTCTATGGTGAGACTTTTATTTTAAAATTTGTTTAAAATCGGTAATATTTTTAGATTTTTGAAAATTACTTGAGAACCTCATTGCCCATCCTAAAAGGCTTTCCACTTCCTAATTATCACTCATAGACACTTTTAAAATAATATGAATACTTTTAAAACTATATAATTTTAAATTAAGAGAATTATGATTTTTTTGAGCTGTATTTTTTTATAATTTTTTGCCTTTAAAAAATATAAAATTATAGTTGATGTTAAAATAAAATATGTTTATTATAAATAGCGGTTACCTTAGTAATGTGTAATTTCGAAAAAATTTAATATAAATAATAATAACTTTCGCAATTGTTCCTAAGTTTTTGTATTCCGATTTTGATCAAATGCGGTAATGCTCAGATTTTGATCGGCATAAATCGAATGTATTTAATATTTAAGTAAACAATGTTTGGTTATCACGGATGTCGTTTCTTTGATAGATTTAATAGTCTGAAACAACTGATTCTGCCATTTATAAAGACTGCAAAAGGAAGAAGCATATTTTCCAAATTTCTTTAGGATAGCTCAAAATCAGAAACTAGCTAGAATATAGCAAAATCGGGTTTTCCAAATGTATGCATGTATATGTATTTGTACTTTAATTTAAGAAAAAATTACGCTAAAGATTTGCGCCAAATTTATACGTGAATTTTGCAATATTTTTTGGTTTTTTAAATAATTTTTTGCAGATTGTGATATTAAATTTCTATAAATACATAACAGAACTATCTTTGATAGCTTTGAAGACATACTAGGTGCAACTTAAAAATGGATTTATTTTAAATTTGTTGCATTTTTAGTTGAGTTTATTTTAAAATTTAGAATGTGATACCATAGTGCGACTTTTAATGAACTTTTGCCTCATCAGACAGCGTAGTTGCTGTCTCTTTGCGCATTTTGTGCGCGCTTTAGCTTTATACTTTTGACACGCAGACAAATACACATAAACAGACAGGTATATACTTACATACATATATAGACAGGTATGTGTAATTATTTGTCACACCTGAGTTAGCGGGCGGCTCAGACAACAGGCAGGCAACACAAAAGCAATGGAAAAAAAAGGCGTCTCACTTGGCTGAGCCCCCGACCCAACCAACCAAGCTGGCAACAAACCAACCTACCAACCTACCAACCACTTTTCTAAATACTGTATGCCACATTCACACTGGTGTCTATATTGTTTTGGTATATGAAGAACAGTATGCCACATTATGTACTATTATATAGAAATATACTTATATATGTACTCCGTAATTTCACTAAAGTCTGAGGACTAACAACTGTCAGTCGGACCAGACACTCGGCTTCATATCTACCTTTTCGGGTGACGTAAGCGAGAAACTTGGCCAGGACGACATTGTCCATGGATATGGCTTTCTTTTAAAGGTTTATGGTTAGGGGTAGTAGGGTGAATACCATTTAACGGACAGCGGGAAACGGGTAGCGGGTTATATAAAGTGTATAGCACAGAGTTTTTGATTGACACACTCGTACATATTTAGTGTAGATGGATTTGTGCCATATGGTCTCTGAAAGTGGCATAATGTAAATAATTATATATTACTCTAGACAGAATCTATCTGGCAGATACCTCTACCTTCTACCTTCAAAATATCTTCATATATTTTCCAAAATATCTCTAAGGCTTCACTTGCTAGATATACAATAATTTAAAATGTATGTTCTTTCGCTTTATATAAATATATAACCATATCAACTCAGCTCTATTTTAACTGTTGTACTTTATATTTCAACTTTTTCTTATTCTTTCTTTCTGAGACGAACACAAGAACTTTCGTTTCGTATCATTCTCCTAAAATTACTATACTAACGCTCAAGGACGTGGATATGGGAAAAATAGATTTCGAATTTGTCATTTGAATACAACTTCTCAAAATCCAAATAAATATTGTCATTATTAAGTTTGGTTATATCCTCTAATTCTAAGCAGGGGGAGGTGGATTTTTTCCGATAAACCCCCTTCTAAGTTTTGGAAGTTTGAAGAAAGACTGATAAATAAGTTAGCTGCAGCCTTCAAAAAACAACTCTTGTTCCAAATTTAGATTGTCACGAATGTGTTCAATTAAACTGTTTATATTGTATTGATTTATGTTAATTATTTATATAAAAAATCCTGCGGACGGCATTGCTGTGGTTTGCATGTTTATATAAATAGAATAATTTAAGGCCTCCTTCTTGGTAGAAAACTCAATCTCAGCCTTTTCAACCACTTAGTCGACAGCTTTTTTGTCTTTTTTTGTATTGAAGAAGTTTTGTATAAACTTAGTCTTTTTTTATTGATATCATACAGATGTAGCATGTATGTTCTACATAACATAAACGTAACATAGACATAAAGATGATTAGCATAACATAAGCGTAACATAAATGTTAACGTCTATGTTATGAAATTGTGTCTACTGTACACAATTGTGTGGTTAGACTTCAATAAATGACTTCAATATTTTTTGGCTATTTCTTTTGAATTGTCTTATGATCATATTTTTTATATATTTATACAACATGGGAAAAATATTTAAATCATCATAGAAAGTTAACTTTTAAGGTTACATTTCTGATATGTTTTTTCTCTAACTGTATTATCTGATCAAACGCACTTTTAGCAAACTGCACGCTGATTCATAGTCCCGTTTGTGGGCAAAAAGTGGAGCAACGCCGGAGGGAACAAACAGCATCGAATTGAAGCCCGCTTGACTGGTCAGCGATTCGTGCAACAATTTGCAGCAGCAACGGCGCCACAGGGAAGCTGAAGCTGCTCTGGCCACCCACCCAACACTACTATGTTGCAGTTGAGGTTTTGATTTCGGCTAAGTGACTCGCTGCTACAAAATCCAGCCAAATCCCCCAATCATGTTAAGCGGTTTCTTCTTGGCCTTTGGGCCCCTCAGTCTTCTTAGACACTCTCCAAAACTGTGGGGCATTGACAGGCCTAAGCCCACGCACTTATAACGACTATGACCTGCATCGAGTGTCCGCTTAATGGTTAATTGCCAGCAATTGAAATAACGAGGCTTGTCAACTGAATCATTTATACATCCATGGCATTTTACACTTTAGTTTAGTTTACTTTAATCTCTATGTAAGTCTGTTTCTTTTGAGGTGGTCATTTGGTCATTTTAGTTGCGGTTTTTCAACTCGGCTCATACATAGGTAAGTCTCTGTACGATGTTTGTCTTGTAATTTATGATTTCCTGCTAATTTGCATTTGAGATTAAAATATCAAAACGCAAAACCGCTGCGCGTAATTACATTGCCATTCAATGCAAATTAATTTGTATTTGTTTTGGCGTTACATACTGGTGATTAAATTAATTGAACAGTAGTATTATTACTTATAACTATCGTGCATTTTGAGTGTGTTGACTGAAGCTTTTACAAAATGATTTGTATCTTAAGACATGACAGACGTTAAAGTTAGACAACCTAAAAATTGCAGGTTATTTATGGATGAAAAGTCTAATAATGGCCATTTAAACGTTATGTGTCGAGTTCTTCTTAGTACCAATAATATCCAAATCAAACTAAACTTTTATCAACTAATTTTTTAGTATTTATTCTAGATTATATAATATGAGTCGTAAGATGTCCCTTGGTAGAAAGCTGGCTACGTCCTGAGTATATGTATATATTCGCATTTTAAGCTGAGGTACACGCGTCGTTTTTCCAATTTATCTAACAAAACTTCAATAGATGTGGAAGATTTGAATACTGTCAATATGGATTAAACTCATGACTTTCAGTTTGGTCTATTGCAACTGACCAAATCCATTGTGCAACCCCGCTCTGCACCTAAAGCCACAACGGGCCTCTTGTTGCCAACGTGGCGCAGTTGTCAAGTCGAAGAAGAAAATGATGGTCGAAACAGAGGATTATACACCAGAAGGCCCTTATAATTATGGTCCACAACCCATGAAAATGCAACGCATGCAACTGCCAAAGTTATTCTAAGAATATCATATAAAATATATTGAATTATTATATATTATAAGCCATATAAATGCGACGAAATGGTATATATTAGGTGTGTGTTTTTACGTTCTGTAAAAATCATTTAAAAATGTCAAAAAAATTATCCAATGTATGTTACAAGCATAAGAAGGCATCTCCGACCATACTAAAAAGTATATATATTCTTGATCAGGTTAAATAAAGGAGTCGATTTAGCCTGTACGAAGTCATAGATCTCGGAGACTATAAGAGCTAGAGTCACCAAACTTGGTATTTACTATAGATTACTCTGTGCCATATAAAGATTATTTCAAATTTCCAAAATAGGCACAATTTTAAAAGTTATAATTTTAATTTTTGGCTTAAGTAATTATTATTCTGACTTAAATATAATGTTCAATCGGATCGGATAAACAAAGAAGATATTGATGAATACAGCTGTTTATTCACAGCATGGCCGTGAACAATGCTTGTTTATAGGGTATTTGTGTTCGCGGTTCACGGATTGAGTACAGAATGACCCGTATTTGGGTATACTCGAATATAATATTCTTATTTTGATTAACAACTTATTAGGCGAATTCTATTTTGACATTTTGCTGTGATTCAGTTCCATCAAAAGGTTGTCAACGAGTTAGAATTACCCTTATAAGAAAGTTAATTATTAAATACTATAAAGATCTGCCTGAGTAGACAAATGTATGGATTATAGGCGAATATTCTTTTATGTCCTATTAAAAGCTTTGCTCATTACCCTATATTCAGAATATTCTGGAAAACACTTTCATCAGTATCGCCTTGATTCTTTTATATTAAGAATTTAAATTAGTTTGTGTTCTTACCTTGGAAAAAGTTAAACAAATTCTTGCCTTCCTTTGCACTGCCACAGTTAAAGTCTGTAAAGATATAGGAGATGGAATAAGATAAATATTAAACTTTGGCATCATCATTGAATAGTTGATTAAAGTGCAAGACTTAACACTAGATTGCAATGGTTTCAAATTGATGCATTCCAAATAGAGTATGTGTATATTCAAGGAGCATCTGGGTCGACCTTTTGGCATACATTGCAACAGGCTCAATTCCTGAATCTCGTCCCCAAGTTCTTCTCGTCTACTCTGCTTTTAGTTTTATTTCAATGCAATTGCAAAATGCGCTGCTTGCAATTCAATTCAATTTATCTTTGATTTTCACTGCAGCAGCAGCTTTGCCCGCCCCAACACACACACACACACACACACACACCCAATTTGATTAATTTTGTATGTATTTGGAAATCAATAAGAAATGCATCTAGCACTTTTGCTTGGGTCAGTTCTATAGTTACTTTGGTCACACTTGCTGGCCAACTAATTGCAGTTTCAGTTGCCATTGTCCGGTTGCTCTCTGGTAAATTACTTTGGCAATTAGCGCTACTAGCCCCACACCTGGCCACCAAATCAATTTGCGTTTCATACCAGGCAATGGTCCAAACCACAAAGCTCATTTTGTTCGCTTGTTGCTGCACTGCACATAGGGCCATAAGCAGGAACATTGTGTAAGCCCAAAAGCCCCAACAATGGGTAAGCCTGTTCTGTTCTGTTCTGTTGTTGTCCTTCTACGTCTCTCTTCTCCCTGGCTGCATTGTTGTAAATTTCGTTTCGGCACTCCTAAATTCCTTTGGTGCTGCCAACTGCATTTATGCAAAGGTTGGAACTGCCGCTTGCTGTTGCTGCAGCTCTGCCAAAAGGCCCAGCAAAAAAGCAACTCGCTAGTAACTAATTTTATTACAACGCCGCAGCAAAGAGCCCCCAGCTGAATAGACCTGGCCCTTACTTTACCACCTCCCAGCCCCCCTGTTTTTACATCAACCAACCCACTCTGAAAACAATGTCATTTTTACACTTGGTCATTTTGTTGGTTGTTTCGTTGCTCGGTGAAAATTTACCATATGTTGTTTAAATCTTTAATGATATCCATCGTAGTGCCATACCGAAAGTCGCATTTTAAAGCATGGTCACCTTTGGGAGTTCCCTCTCTTCCTCATCCTCTCCTAGAATAACCACCCTGCGCAGCTATTGTTGCTGTTGTTGAAGTAGAGGCTCAACTTTCTAAGCCAATTTTGTCGCACATCGCTGACAATGTTCAAAATGCAAAGTACAACAAACAAACAATAAAAGCAACCCAATTGGGAGGAGAGAGAAGCTATGAAAGCTATAGAGTCCATGGATATTGTGCAGTTGTGCACTTTACAAAGTGAATCACATAAAAGAACCAAAGCTGTCAATGGCAATTGATTCTTATTGCTATGAGAAAAAACTCAGCTCTTAGCAATTTTCAAACAATTTCGATAAGCATAAAATAAAACCAGCTGAGAGTTAAATAGAACAACGCAACTGCAAAAAATCCAAATCTATATATAAATAGAAAACGATATAATAATAGTTTAAGTGTTTTGTGGTAAGTATTAGACGTCTTATTTTTTGTTGCTTAAATACTTAACAGTATACTGAACTTCCATTTGAATATTGACTGCCGAAATAATAATTCTTACTATATCATCTGTATTTTAATATTCATTTTTCAGTATATGTTTACAATTAAAATAAAGTTATGCTCATAGGCAAGCTGAAGAACAGAAACAATTTGCTTGTTACAATTTTTCGTCGACCGTACGACTGCTTCAAAATGTTTGTTTTTTCTCTTTTTGTCGACCGAATCAATGCAAAAATAAGAAAGAAACGGCTATATTCGGCACGCCGAAGCTATATACCCTTGCAATTGTCTCCTAAGAAAATTTTGAAGGCCAAGTTTGGTTTTGATATCTTGAAAAACAAAAAAGTTAATCATACAAATACTATTTATGAAAATGAAGTTTCTTCGATTTTTCCTCCATAGCTATGTGATATAGTGATCTTATCGGGCTGATTTTAACATATAAACTACAAACATTATCAAGCTTTATCTGTGCCGAGATTCATCAAAATAGCTCAAAGATAAAGCCAAAAACTTTGCATAGAAACAGACGGACATGGCTATATCGACTCAGCTCTTCGTCCTGACCAAGAATATATATACTTTGTGGGGTCGGAGACGACGTTACACATTTTGAGACAAAATTATAATACCCTTTTGCAAGCGTATAAAAACAATATGCTTGTTACAATTTTTCGTCGACCGTACGACTGCTTCAAACAGTTTTTATTCTCTTTTTGTCGACCGAATAAATGCGAAAGCAATTAGATATGCTTCGTTTATGTATTGGTGTAACTTCTAAGAGTATTATATAAACGGAGACGACTGAGCGACCGTTTCCAAAGGTTTACCGATCTGGTAATATATTTTATTAAAATGTGTGATGAAAATCTGAGACAGTATTAATATATATATTCATGATAAAACCCATTTTAGAGATTAAAATAAGACCAATAGATTTCTCAATCGGTATATGCATATTTATTTTAATTTAAAGGGCATCTCACAGTCGCTCAACTATTTACTTACAGTGTCAAATTAAAATCATAATCTTAGTTGTTGCTAATCTTGAGCTCTTGTATGCAAGTATTAATTAAATGCAAGTATAACTTAAATTCTTTTCAATTTTATTGCAATTGAAGGCTCTTGTCTCAAGTGTACTCCAACTAATGCCAAAAAGCTCTACACAAACCACACATATTGCAAACAAAAATAATAAAGAAAACACAGTAAAAAATTCTTATAATTTGCAGGAATATTTGTGTGTGCATAGTCACAATAAAGCCAACATTCAAGCTTTGAGCCAACATCGACAGGCTGTCAATTAAAATGGAAATGTTTAAGTTATTCGGCGCAATAAAAAGGATTTCTCCTTAGTGCAGGCAACCAAGCATTGAGGGCTTCTTCTCGAGCTCCTGCTCCTGCTATATTTCCATGTTGATTTCTACTTTTTTTCCCTTTTTTTTATCAAATTTTGAACTTTGACCCAATTTGTTTGGCTCCCAATTCCGGGAGCTGTGCTGTGCCAGGCGGCTGTCAGCGTCATCCCGATGCCGGGAATGCCCAGGCAACATCGTCGCTTCAGTAGTTGCCAGCCACTCCAAGTCGAACTCCAAGCTGATTGCACGTGGCACACAGACAGACAGACAGACAAACAGACAGACAATATATATGTATATATATTTTTGGATCGCTTGTGCTACAAATTGAAGTCTTCAGCCAGAAGTCACGAAATGTAGAGTAGTAGTCTAGTAGTGTCTTTCACTTGCTCCAGTATGAGGGCAAAACGTGGCCTGAGTATTATATATCGTATTTCGTATGTATTTCGCTTTTTTCCTCACATTTCATTTTCTCTTTGCTGTTGAAAGGAAATTGCTGCTCCTCGTTTCTAGTACTGTGTCTGCTGTGTGTGTGTGTGTGTGCCCCCATGTCCTATGTCCTGGTAGCTAGTCGCATGGCTAATAGCTGCCAGCTTGTTTAAGCCTTCTTCTATACCGCCTTGCCTCTCTCCGCCCGTCCTCCTTCACCAACAACCAGCACACATAAAATTCACATCACATTGTGAGAGCAGGAGACTTTGCCTGGTTAGTTGTGCCGCTGACGCTGCCGCTGCTGCTGCTGCTGCTGCTGTTGTTGCACGCTCGATTTATATGTGCAACTCTATAACATGTCTACTTCTGCATGTGCACACTCACACACACACAGGCACACACGCGCGAACACACACAACTAAAGATGACTACGTGCTATTTTTGAGCGCTGCAATTTGGACAAACAGGTCTGAGCCTTTTAGGCCCGGCTAAAGCACTTTAAGCCCAGCACACACACACACACACATACAGGGTTGTTAGTCCTCCATTGCTGTGTTTTAAATACAAAGATCTCAGAACCTGTCCTGCCATCTGTGCAACATTTTCTGGCAAGGCATTTTCAGTTTTTCCATTTTCCATTTTCCATTTTTCGTTTACTTTTATGAAAATTGCTGCAGCAGCAGCTGCTCGACGCACTGCAAGGATTTTGCAATGTGTAATGAACTGAACAGAGACTACTCGTCCATATATAGACTCAAACCCTTATAGGCCGACGTGAACATTCTTGAAAAACTAATATTATATATACAGGTGAATTTCTTCATTCCCACTTACTCCTCTCTCTATCCACTGCATCTCGACTGGGCACTCAATTTGTATTGAATAAATGCAAAAGGCGTGTTAATTGACAGACCATGAAGAGTTAAAGCAAAATATATTTCTCCAACTGGCACTCAACAAAATAAAACAACAACAGCTGCAGTTGTTGTTGCAGTTGCTGTTGCTGTTGCAGTTGAAGTTGCAGTTGAAGTTGCATTCGCGTTAAGCTGTAAATGGCCAAGTGAATGGACTGAGAAGCAGACACAGAAATGAACATTGTATATATATATATACACTGAATCGAAAGGGGTACGTATACTATAAGATAAATATTTGTTTTCAGAAATTAAAATAGGTTTGAATTTTATGTTCATTTTCATTTACTGAAGTAGTTGTCATATTAAACTTGAATTAATGTGAGAAAAATAAACTTTACCTTAGCGAATTTATTTTTATCAAATTATTTAAAAATATCATTGTATAAAATGTTCCAATTTTTGATATATTTATTTGTTAATTGTTGTGCTAGATATAGGCTAATGAAAAATAAAAAATATTAACACCTCATCTGAGTCGGATATATACCAAAATATAACACAAAATGTGTTGGTCTACCTGCACAAATTTCGAAAAAATATTACACAAACCCAAAAAGTTATTTTTCAACTGAAAACTAAGCATATTTTTATTTATTTTTTAAATTATTTTTTTTATTAAATTGAACATGCTGAAGATTGTAATAGAAGTGACATAAGTATTCTTTGTTCATCTGCAAAATGTAATTATCACAACTAATTTAAATAAATTTTATTTAAATTAGTAATAATTTCTAAAATAAATCAAAGATAAATAGAAGAACATTACACGATGCCAATATACCATTTGAAATTATGAGTACAGAGTATGATTAAAGAGGAATTTTTAGGCAAGGTTTTATTTTGTTTTCTGTTCATTTGCTGACGCAATTATATGTCTTTAATTTTAGTAATTAAAATACATAAAATTAATCAAATTTTTTAATGTAATTAAAATGAATTGCACTAATAATTTTAGCTGATTCAAATAACATGTACAGCTGTTATGTATTAATTAATTGTATACCCATTATTATTACTTTCAGTAACTCATTTAACAAACTAAAACTATTAAGCAGCTTATAAAAAGTAGTGTAAGTAAACTTGGAGTAAGTTTGGAATATTTATGCAATAGTTTTCTTTATTAATGTTCACAAAATTTTCCTAACTGTTCTGAATGCACCTAAGCTTATTCTGATACCGTAAGCGGGTTATGGTGAGCCTGTCTGGAGGCTTAAATCCAAGGCAGAGCAGCCAGTCAATTATGTTAATTTGTTACTGTTTCTGTTGTTCGGTTTGGTTGTGTTTTTTTTTTTATTATTATTTTTTACTTTTTTATTATTATTATTAATAGTCGAGAGCATGGCGCCTATAAATCTGACAGCCAGCGGCGCATGGTTTATGACGCTCCGCTGGACTCGGTGAGTTTGCCTTTGCTTTTGCATCAAGTGGGCAAGTGGGCAAGTGGAAAGTTGCGTGCGGCACTAAATCGCCCATATTTATCTATAATAAAGGCAATTTGGTAAAGCAGTACCCCCCCTCTCCATACTCCACCAATTCCTCCAGTTCAGACCTTCAGTAAAAATCGCCCTGGCAGTAAAAATCGATTAAACAAATCGAGTAAAGTGTTGCCAGTGTCCTGGGCACACCAAACAGCACACACTCTGCCATCTACTGGTGGATACGTACATATGTACACACTATATACAGGGTATAGTAGGTAGGTAGGTAGGGAGGTAGGTAGGTATGCCGTGTCCTGGGGCTGTCTATAATTATATGCTGGCTATATGCTCGTACCATATTTTACTTACGGCGCGAGTTTGTTTGGGCCCCACAACGCGTTGCCAGGCGACGAGTCAATAAGCCACGTATACGCCGCGTTGTACCAGGATACCAGCACCAGAATACACGAAATGTCGTTTAACTTTTTCTTCTTTGTATTATTTTTGTTCTTTTTTCCTTTCTTTTTTTTTTCTCTTCGCACTTTTTTTTATCTTTTTGCCTTGTACGGAAATGCAAATGTTATTTACTTAATTTTTTAGCTTCTGCCCACTTTGCTTACTGAATGTTTTATGAAATTTTGTTGAGTTTTTTTTGTATTTTTTTGTTGTATTTTTTATATTTTCATATTCTTTAGGTTTTTCACTTAGTCAAATCGTGCAACTAGATGCGCATCCTTGCGCAATCTTTTGGCGAGTTGATGGCAAATTTTTTGTGTATAATTTTTGATTTTGTAAATCTTCTGGCCCAAGGACATGTTGCCATAGTCATTTTCAATGGTTGTTCAATGCGTATTACGTCACCATTTTGCATATAAATTCTTTGGTATTATTGTGTTGGTATTTAACTGGTATTTAGTTGGTATTTTCATAGTTTACATAACACTCGTCACTGCTGCCATTTGCCACTGCGTCCAATTGCCAACTGGCGTGCCAGGACAACGCGTGTTATTGTTTTGGCCCCACGGTCGCGTATCCTAGCAATGTCGTGGAATTTTGCGTGCCTAGCCTAGAGTCCTTCGTGCTAACAACGAGCGCTAGTTAGTCCTCGACGCCACTATCCTTGCCATCGTGCGTTGCGCCAAACTGTTTTGGCTTTGGTAACAAAAAATCGTTAAGACTGTTGCCAAGGCGACAATAACAACAATACCCGCCCACAAGTTGCTTTAGAATAATCACTCGGCCAATAGATTTAATTAAAATAATGGCTTGAATGTCCACAATTGCGTTGATTACGATGAAGAATAGACATCCGAACGCATATCGATCTAATTGGGCTCTCTGACTCTGTCTTGGACCTATGCAAATTGACTTTCTTGGCACCAATGGGAGACGCTGTTGTCCTGCGCCGAAACCTGTTAATCGAGCTAATTGCATAAATTACAATAGATGAGCAGCCAACTCTGGCAGCGATTGAGCTGTGGCTGTCAACTGCAGGGCACAGGACTTCAAAGTGAAAATCAAATTCAGTTTAAGCGATTTTCAATCGAATTGAATTTACATTAGCTAGTAACAAGAGCATCGTGATGAGGGAGGTAGGACAAAACACATAACGCTACAGATTTCCATAAGACCCGTCGTTTAACCCGTTTTGCTCTTTTTGCCGGCACTTAAAGGATCTGACGGAGTTGCTGGCGGGGTGGCAAAAGTTGTCGCAACAAGCTTTGATTGACAGCTGAGCTGCTGAGTTGCTGAACCTTTCTGACAGTTTTCAGTTGCCAGGATCTGTTCGCGACAGCAGTCAGAACCACTCCCTATCCCCACCATATAACAGCACCCACAAACCAAACCAAAGCAAACTTGAAATTGACAAAACAGAAAACGGAAATTGCTGGGGCAATGGGGATATGCGCATGTCCTTATGTTATAAATAATTTGAATTATTTAGATTTTCAACAACAGAAAATTTTAGAATTGAATTCAACTGGCCGGCCGGCCACTACTTGAGCTGCCCATTGAGATTTCTATTGAAAAGCAAAATCAAATTTATTTATCCTTGCGTTTTTTTGTATACAAATCTCTTGCAGGCAAGCGATGTTCCGGCATCTGAAATAAATCAAATGAAATGCTTTCTATGAGTCCAGCATTGCTCTGAATTGGAGTTGGCCTCAGTGTCTGTCTGTCTGTCTGTCAGTCATCAATTTTGAAAATTATTAAAAATTTAAATGGAATACCAAAATGCACTCAACAAGAGGAATAAATTCATATACGATATAAAGTTCAATGTGTGCGTGTGCGTGTGTGTGTTTAAGCTGTGTTGTCGTTATTTGTGTCAGGATTGTCAAACATTTTACATGTCCTGTGCAAGTTGCCAATGCGTATGAATTTTTAATTTTAATTGTTCACCAAATGCGCTGGCAAAATCTGTTCACAAGGATATGCACATGGATACACAGCGCTACATATACGAAAGGACACTCTGACGCTCTGGCAGTAATATATTTTATAAGCCTGACCAGGGAGACGTTATTCCAATAATGTTCTGTCATTTTATTGTAACAACTGAAGACGAATCGATATAGAATACGTGGGAAATCAGAGCTACCAATATCCAGCCCCTGCTGGTCCACGTAATTTCCACTTAATGACTCTTATTTTATTGACTCTGAGCCACATTTAAAGCTG
The DNA here is from genome assembly GCA_035043045.1 of Hirtodrosophila alboralis. NCBI lineage: Eukaryota > Metazoa > Arthropoda > Insecta > Diptera > Drosophilidae > Hirtodrosophila > Hirtodrosophila alboralis. The sequence goes on along the minus strand of JAWNNH010000280.1, from coordinate 38,244 downwards.
CTACTATGAGTCCTTTCTTCATTAGTCGGCACAGTTCGACAGGCAAAAAGGAAAAAAAAAATGAAGAAAAAATCCATAATTATAATGCACCTTACATAACGCTTCATTAAGATAATGATAATGAATACGTGACCGCACAGACAGATACAGAAACAGATACAAACACACACCCACATATACACATACATACACTCAATGCGATAGACACAGTCGCATGTCCTGCGAGCTAATGGCACGCATGAGAATATATGTACAGGAATGTACATATATATTTCCGTATTCTTGCGAATGTAACAATGTAACCAACCTGGGCTGAAACTGGCCCACAAATGGCCAACGGGCAAGTGGAATTAACCACTTACCGCCCCAAAGGCAATCGACATCGCCTGCCTGCGTGACATGCCTCGTCCTGCAGCCCGCCATGTTGCATGAAATGCGGTCGATAATTTACATAAAAATAATACAAAAGGAAAACATTTTTTTCTGTTTCAATGTGAATGTATAAATACCCTTAAGTAAATAGAAGTCTTATAGAGAATAAAACTGTTTTAAATGCTACATAAAAGTGGCAGTAAAACGAGCTTAAAGCCATTATTTTTGCAATTAACTTAATACACTTATTAAAATTAAATTTGTCTTTATTATGCTTTTTAAAAAAAATATTTTAAATTTTATTTTTATGCTTTAATCAATTGTTATGCTTTTAAAGCAACAAATTTTTTTAAAAATTAAATTCAGTTTATTTTTTATATTTTCTATAAAAAAATCAACTATGAAAATCAACTTTGAAGACTTCCTTTTTTGATTAAGTGAAGCGTCTCTTAAACTTCAATATTTAAAAGTTATTAATATTAAAGTTTTTTTTGCTTTTTTTAAGCAAGTGTCATTGAAGCACAATTTGTAATTTAATGTATTTTATAATGGTTATACACGATGGCTATTGCCAGCTGCCGGATAATCTATTGTGTAGCAAACCTTTTGGAATTATAGCTAATCCCTTAGCTAGGATATAGCAAGGCGATGAAACAACAAACTGAGGAAATAGTCATAAAAAACCATTATATTTATTATATAACATCCATGCTGGGGGCGTTAACAAACGGCAGATAGGGATACGTTGAGTTACGTCAAAGTAAATTTAACTCCTGCGTTAAAAATGCAAACAATGAAGCCTCAACTTTAACCTTTTACCCGGCTAGCTAGTCAGTCTATCAGTCCGTCAGTCAGTCAGTCAGTCAGGCAGACAGTCAGTCAATGAACCCATGGACAAAGTGTGAGCGAGAGTCATCAATAAAATTTATTGCTAGTAATTTCTACAAGTGGGTGGAGTTTACTTCGGAACAGGGCGGGAGCTTGGTTGGGAGTTTGGAGAGGTTTGTGGTTAACTTGTCCCCTACATAATTAATTCACTTGCATGATAATCAAAAAATCATTTGATTAATGCTCGCTCCTTAAACAAAGTGCAAACAAGCGTTGTCCTGCCACATGTTTGTCTATAAGGGGATATTCACAAGGGTTAAGGCTGTATGTACGGCAGGGTTAGGGCTTAAATTTTGTTGCAAGGTGGTGTGGGCAATGGGGACTGCCCGAAAACCCAATTGCAAATGAGTTTTATGTTAAGAGCTAATTTAGGTTAATGCCGCAAAATGTGGCGCAGTTAAACAAATGCTCGCTTAAAATACACACACACACACACACTCCACACAGATCAGTTAAAACAGCGAAGGAATCATGCTACATAAAGTTGCACAATGGACTATGGGGATTTTAAACACTTTTTTGGAATGAATTCATTTTTTAAAATTAACAAACGTTTGATGATAATAAGTACATAATAAACATATTTAACCAAATTTACGTACCAAAAATATTAACATTCGAGTTCTCTGTTAAGTTAGCAGCTGTTAGGACAGCTGTTCCAAACAAAAAAACACTTGCTGCTGATTTATTTTTGGTCGAGGCAAATCCTTAAACAAAAAACTTTTTTAATATAAGTTTTTAAGTACAATAGTATATTGTAGTTTTTTCTTTATATTGGTAGTCCTTAGTTGTTGTAATAATATATTTTATAAGAAAAAATCTGGCCACAACATAATATTTTTCCAAAAACAACAATTTCGGATGAAGATATAGAAATTTCTTAACATTTCTCAACTATGAGCTATTTATATATTGTACAGTCATCACTTGTTAATTTAAAATAGTGAGGGAAACTTTTACCACAAAGCCTCAATAACGAAGAATAGGCAAATAAATAGTTAAACATCTTTTTTTTAAAACACTTTAAATTCTCATCTATAGAATTGACCTAAAAATTATTCCCCAACATTTCGTTTAATCTATTAATTACAAATTTATTCATACAAATTCCTCAAATTCCCCACAGTGCAATGTAGCTAAAGGACATAGGACATAGGACATTTATGTGGTGTATGTGTGCGGTTTCCCTTGTTTGGTTCGTGGTTTGGAACTGTAGCATACTTTTATGTATGCGTGTGTTTACTCATCTCTGCCTGTAGCTTCTGAGTCCTGTTTTCAAAATATCAACCTAACAGAGCTTATCTTGCTGCCTCTACAATGGCTTACATTTACCGTACGCCGAGCCATCTTTAAGAGTTATGCTCCATTTATAAGTTAACTTATGAGTCTCTATGCGTTATTCTTTATGTGTTGCCACTTAAAGCCACAATAATCTCATCAATATCGCATTCAATGTGCAGAACTAGCACAAACATTGCACTTGACTATAAATTTCCACAGGAAATGTGCAGCCACAGACGCCAAAAACTTGCATTTTGTGAACTTTAGGGACAATGAAATCAATCAGAGCTGCTGTCGAGACAGAGGCAGCAAATGGTAAAGAACTAGTCTGTATTGTATACCCTTTCTGAGAGTAGGCTTACTAGGTATGTAGATTACTTTCCCTATCTGTCTTTTATGTATTCCATTAGAACGATCGATAAAATCGATAAATATCGTCAATTTAGTAAGTTAATTTAGTAGAGAACTGAATGAGTTCAAATTTGGAAAACTTTTAAAAAAATAGCCTTTCCTAAGAGACATTTTTTTAATGCAAAATTTGCTATTGAAGCCTTCTTAAATTCTAATCGAAAATCTTATTTAAAAATGATTATAATAAGTTGACAGTTTATTTTTAATATTCTTTTAAAAAGTAAACATTTTTAATATCATTATAATATGCTCTGAGTTATTTTGACTTAAGCAAAGTTACCTTTTTAATAAGTCGGCAAAAGTTAGTGGAAAATGCATTTGAAAATTGTATGAAAATCTCAGCTGGAGCATATCCGTTGGCGCAGTATGCTACAAAATTTATTTACATCATAGAATAGGATTTGGTTGTTTTTTTTTAAGCGGGAGCGTAGCAAAGCGCGCTGGGAAATTAAACATTTTTTAAAATTTTATTATTTTCTTTTTAATCAGCATCCAATTTAACATATATATATATACATTAACTTTCAGATGTCCGAGATACAAAATGTTGTTGCATAATGTTATTAAAAAAATATTTTAATCAGCATCCAATTTAACATATATATATATACATTAACTTTCAGATGTCCGAGATACAAAATGTTGTTGCATAATGTTATTAAAAAAATATTTTGAATCTCCTGTCACAATAATATATTATTTTTAATAGTTTGCCTTAAAGAGTATTTTCTTAGTGTAACATTGAAAAAGGTTTTTTTTCTGCTACTTTTTATTTTTACTATTTAACTTAATGCTGTCACTGAAAGTTCATCACCCAAACCTTTCTATCGCCCCTCGTTTCACAAATGCCTGGCAAATATTGACAAAACATTTTAGCTGCTTTTGGCGTTGCTGGGCTCTCGTTTTGTGACTGCAATGCTCCATTTGGTTATCTTAAATTACAAATCAGTCAATATCAAATTGAATGCAAACAGAAACACAGCCAGACAGACAAGGCAACTCAACTGGGAAGCAATAGAATTGCACAGCAGTTGAAATTCGAATAAGAATTGAAAACGAAATACTTAGGGATGCAAAAGTGGCTCCTTTTAAATCGGAAGGGGAATTCACTTTGTACATTTTGTGCGCACAAACTAATGCAGCTGCTATTAAGAAATTTTGGTATTTGATAAAACGATAAAAGATATTACCAGATAAATCAAAGACCTTACTTACTAAACTTGAGCTGAAATGACCTTTGAATGTTGATTAAGTGATAAAGAAGAAATAAACAAAATATCAAATCGTGGGATGGTAGTTGAGAATCTACTCCCTTTATTACAATATATCATAATTGGAAATGAATGAAATACACCTGTTAAGGTGACCATATCTAGCAAGTTAAATACGTATATAAATCAAACAAGCTAATATTTCTCTTTAAGCTATCTTTAATTTAATCTCAAATGTCTTATTTATTGTGTAAATACAGCCTAACTGTGCACGGGTCGAAGAGTCCCTATAAATTATATATCTATACATGGGCGTAGGAATTCAGCACTCCCTCCGCTTGACTAAAAGCTGACTACGCCCTTGTATATATATTATTGGATGAATACACTTATGGTGTAGCCCATATAATTTTGTTGAATTTGACAACCTGATTTTTAAACAGAATAAAGCTCCCAAATTTGGCTTAATAAATTCAATAATTTTAGTAAATTTAGAATAATCTGATATCAACTCACAGCTAAGTAAATGTATAATATATAAATTGAGAAATTTCCTTAAATCATAAATGCGCGTATTAACAATTTAAATATTAAATTTATAAATTTTCCTTGAGAGCAACAAGAAAAATTGAATTACATTTCATTTGCATATCAAATGTAACTTCACGATTAATATTGTGAAATTTATCTGTAGCAAGAAACAACAGGGGCAAATCTTTTCACTTATATTTTCGGTTAAATTTGAGTTAAATTCTCTTAAATTCAATTAACATTAGCTGTCTGTTCGGCCCCCTCCTCATGGCAATAATTTAAATGCCTCTTACGATTTGAGCAACTCAACTGACATATGAAAAATATGTGCCCATCTACAGATAAGGATAAGTACATACATATATGTATATATCTGTGGGTATATACATTATAAGGAAAGAAAAAACCTTGCTGGCATACAAAATGTGTTTTGTAATAAAAGTAAAATGCCATGTATCTAAACATTTCTCTTGTCTGTCACTCTCTCTTTCTCTGTCTCTGTATATATCCAACTCTCTTTCTCTAACCGGCACGCTTCATTACATTACATGACATGCCAAACGGCGACAGGCCCCAAACAGGCCTAACTGCCTATATGGGCTGTTGCCACGCCCACGTCAGCCGTGTGACAATGACGCAGTATAACATTTCATTTTTTGGGCACTCGCAGCAAAGCAGCTTGGATGAGGCATGTGGCATGTGGCATCAGGATGACTAACTGCCAACGGCGACAGCCACGCAGCGAACGCACTTTTCCCAGCCACCCCCAAATAAACTACACACACACACACACACACGCGTGTGTGTTGTCGACTCATTTTTAATTCATGAAATGTTTGCTACCAACAAAAAATTACACTTAATGTCAACTTGAAAGCAACCAAGGTAAATATTTCAGCTCGCTTCCACATGCAAACATCGGCCGAGACACCTACCCCAAAATAATTGTCACTTACTGACGGAAAGCGTGGCTCATACGACAGGAATATACGATATATATTGTATACTATATGCCAGGATATAGGCACTAAACATGGCTAACTAAATACATGTATATAACAGGAATGAATTGAATAACGAAACTACTATATACCCTTGCAAAGGTCTTTTAAAAAATAATATTCAATATTCGACCGATCGTTTCTATGGCGGCTATATGATATTATAATCCTACGTTAATCAAACTTTATCAGATTGTACAAAAAACATTTTTAATATCGAGGTAGTGAGCTTGATTTTGATTCTAATATATTGATAAACAAAAAACATTTTTTATTAAAGAAATCATATTTCACTCGATTGTTCCTATGGCAGCTATATAATAGTGTGGGCCGATTTTGATCAAAATCTGTCAGATTATAGAAATTATTATCTGCCATTTGTCTGTTGAGCTTGATTTTTATATCTTGAAAAACTAAAAAAGTTTTTAACTCTAGCATTTTTTTCATATAATATATTTTTCACTCTGGCATATTTTACAACTAATTGTTCATTTGGGATTTATAGGATATAGTAGTTTGATTTAGATAAAACTTGCTCAGATTGTTCAGATCATAATACTACATTGACCTGCCAAGTTGAAAATGATTTTTTTCAACCGATTATTCCTATGGCAGCTATATGGTATAGGAGTCTGATCCGGCTGATTCTAATACTGTTTGCAACTGTTCCAAATTTCACTTCAGACAGACAGACTAACATGGCTAAATCGATCCTGCTCAAGAATATATATATATTTATAATCTTAATAAGATCAAAAAAGTTTCCTTTTAAGCGTTACACACGCCGTGTCAAAATTATAATATACCTTTCCTAAGGTATAACCATAAGTATGTACATATACAAGTATGTACTGTATAGTACATATGTGTATGCGGCAGGACCACAGTGGTATCAAATATTTATGAAATGATATCTATATAACAAAATATGCACGCAAATTGATTGACTGACTGACGGACTGACTGATGGACTGACTGCTGATTGACAGTTGCGTTGTGGCAAGTGATGTTCATTTCCCAGCGCCGCAATCAAGGTAAAAATTGTAGCAACAACCTGACCAGACCAGGCTGCTGCCTTTCCCAAGCCTGAACCATTTTTTAATTGACGCATTTGACTTAATTTTTAATATCTACGCCCTAAAGTTCTGAAAACTTTGCATATGAACAGATGTTTTGGGGTTTTTAAAAAGAAAAAGGACAGCTGAATATTAAAAATAGGTAAAAACAGGTTTTAAATTAAACAACGTATAAAATAGGCATATAAGTAGGTTAAAGTAATTTCTTCAACTATAATTATGTACATTAATATTTCATTCAATCCATAATGCACATGTTTATTTCTCAAAACTTTTAAGCAACTTTATAAAAGCCCTATAAAAATATGCCAGGTTGCAGTTTATGGTTTTGTAGTAAATTTCATAATTGCAATATAAACAAAAAAAAGTTAACAACTTGCAACATTTCTTAATTAAATTACTTTTATGCCAAACTATGCAAAAGTTGAATATATTCCATATTGATGTATTTATTTAAATTATAAGAATCATTTATATTTTTTAGGGTGAATAATAAAATGTGTTTAATTAAATTGAAATTTCTTGGAAAACAATTAAATTTCTTACTCAACTTATTTAAATTCGATTAATTTATAATATAAATTGAGATATTTTGGTAGAAATCTCTTTGTACAAGAGATCAATAAGTGACAATCTATAATATGATTTTTATTAGATATTTTAGTTCGAATTTAATTCTTAGCTCTGATTTAGGCGATTTTTCATATAGCTGAATACTGAATTTCTGATAAATTGCTCTTAGGGCAGCTGTATAATATATTATTATAACGCTCCAATCAGTATGACTTTGAAATATGTTAAATAATGCCTAATAAAATACATAAAAATCTGACAATTTTTAACAAGACTTAGGCTAAAAAGGTCGTCTTAAGGTTTAGAACACGATTTTTAAACACGTTTTGGGTTTCTTCGGATGACATCATATTTGCGTCTTGTGTACAGTAGAAAACGCACACGAATTATGCAGCAAAGAAATAAAAAAATAAAAATATAAAAAAAAAACTAAATGGAGCAGAAGGAAAAACGCGCAAAACTTTGAAAGTGGGCAACAAAAACAATTTGCATAAAATTGCGACTACGTGGAAATTACGTACACCCTCTAAGTGGCTAGAAAATGTTCGCAGCGCGTATCCTTGTGCGTTTCCCAAAGCGCATTTTTGCAGTCATTAGAAGGCACCTGAAAATACTATGTAGCATAAAAATAAGGACCGAAAAGGAGGACCCAAGGACCAAACGACTAAAGTGTTCTGGCCAAAACAAAAACCAGAACTAGAGAGCCAAAGGGCCAGAAGCCAGAAAGCCAATGCAGCTGCTGCTCGTAGCAGTTTTGCTAAGTCTCCTTTGGTCCTGCCGCAGGATAATGCCAGCCAGCGAGACAAGGAATTGGCAGCATGAAGTGCTGTAAATTTTTGATTTTGCACAAAATTGAAGCAGCTGCAGTTAGGCTTTAATAAGTGGCTCAGAGAGTAACCAAAGTAACCAAAACAATTTGTTGGCATTACGCAAAGATATTTAACGGCACAGTTATTGTGACTTTTGTTGTTGGGATTGTTGTTGTTGTTGTGCAGAGTTCTGTAAAAATTTCGCTGCTTTTCTTTGCCTTTAAAATTTTGTGCGTCTTTGCCTGCCAATGACAGTAAAAGTTGCGCTTGGGGTCGCCGTCAAATGCCAAACGCAGTAATTGAAAATTAAATGTAATTTTATTGCCAAAGTTAAACATTGTCACACACACGCGCACATGAAAACTCAACCAGTTGAAGCCTTTTGGCCCCCAGTTGTAGTCCTTGCTCCTAGTCCTGCTTCAACGCGTGTGAACTTGCACAATTGTTCCGGATTTTCGCAGGCGATAATCATAAAAATGAAAATTTTAATAGCCCACACGGCAATTCGCGTAGCCCATATATACCATAGTACCATTTCTCCCCATTTGAAACCACACCAGTATGCGCGTTTTTATACTCTGTGCCCAAAGGTGAATAGAGTATAAACGCTGGGGAAAAACGTTAGTAACAATCGATTTGTTTATAATATATTATATTTGTTCTTGATTTATACTAATCAAAATTGAAATAATTCATTAAAAGTTGCTTAAAATGTTGCTTAGCGCGCTGTACTTTTGCATTTTAGTATTTTTCAATTCCAAATCAGTTTTAGCATTCATTTTTTAAGGTCTGCGTTGTTTTTCTATATGAAAAATTGTTGCACCAAATAATTATTTGAAAATTAATAATAAATTATATAATATGACTTAAAAATAAGTTAAATATGATAAAAAAAAAAAACAATTCATCAAGAAAAGTCGTGGCTAGCATACCACTTTCTCCCGAGAAAAGTAATATTTTGAATCAGAAAAAGATAACTCGAAATAGAATTGAATGTGATCAGATAAAATGCTGGCTGGGTAGTAATAATAATAATAATTATAATAACAATAAACAATAATAATAAATAATAATAATGGTTGAATTAAAATCAAATTGTTTATAATTGCATCAATAATTAAGTCTAAAAAGTTCCTAATAAAAGAGAATGTTCTTAATAAATCTGTTAATAAAAAATTATCAACATTTTTGGTAGCTAGAAAAAGCTTACCTTATTATTTTTTTTTTTATCAAATTGTCATGAATTTTGTTTTTTTATTTAACTCGGTAATGTTTTAAAAAAAAATTTGGAACATATGTATTTTGTTATATTAAATTAATAGATGATATTTACTTGTAGCTTCATTGAATCATTACCGCTGACTGGAAACAGAGTGTATTGCAGCCGGGTACTTCTTTGTGACCGTTGCTTTCTTACTTGTTCTAGCTGTTTACCTACAACACACGCAGCAAACCCACAGCTCCTTAGACACGCACACACACACACACTCACACACACACACACATGCTGGCTTATTGATTTTTGTCCTTGTTTGCATACTCTTAGGCGTTCCACCCACAAAATTACCTTTCGGTACATTCATATGGCCATTATGATTAGAGAGTCCTGCGATTGGAATCAAACTGCAGCAAATGGTAATTTTAATTTTGATAATAATGGGTATTACTAAAATAAGTACAAGCTTTCATCGTAATTCTTGGGTTAAATATAACAAGAAGGTATAGCTAATTTCGATGAACACACTCTGCAGATAAATTTTTCATTCAGAAACTTTTTTTTAAACCAATATTGACACTTATGTACCTGTTGTTCCAATAGCAGCTAGAATTTAGAGTGATCTGCTTATAATAAAACAATTATTTGGTTGTTTTTTGTTAGAATATCTTGTAAAAAATATTGGGATTTAAAACAAAACAAAAATTTGACGACTTATTGTATATTTTCTATAAAAGCTACATGATTTAGTGATCCCAATTAAATATGTAATATATATATAGTAAATAAACTACACATATGTGCATAGTTTATTTTGATATTATCTTCCAAATTAAGGATGGATTCACTTAACAGCAAAACCTACAAATAGATTATAATTTTCTAAAACTGCCAAATAATTGTTTTCCGAATTAAAACAACCGTTTGGGTTGAATCAAACAAAGTCAAATTTTAGTTAAATTTTAATTATTATAAAAGTAAAATTCTATTAAAAATTAAACAAGGTAGCAATATATATATATCGCTGCTTTCCAAATGAAGATTCACCAAAGTCAGAAGATTTCTAAGTATTCGTTTCTGGTAAAAATTTAATTTGACAAGGTGATCAAGTGTTAATATAATGTTTATATATTGTTGGATCTATCTTATATTCGTGAAATTTTTGATTGATTCAAATCATTTCTTTTTTTCACATTTTTGTGAGTGAAAAAACTAAATTTGGTGTCTCTAACTTTTAATGTCTCTGAGATCTGTTCGTTTTTGTACAATAGATATATGGACAGACTAACTAGCAGGATCGATTCGTCTGTGTTGATGCTGACCAAGAATATAAATACAGACTTTATTTGGCCGGAAATGCATCATTCCGTCTGTCAAAACAGTTGCACTATTTTATGACGGCCTTTTTACCTATTTTTACTCAGTGCAGGGTGTAAAAAATAAAAAAAAAAGAATGAAACGGCTATCTTTGGCACGCCTAAGCTATATACCCTTGCAAAGGTCTTCTAAGAAAATTTTAAATACTTTTGCATAGAATAACTCAATTTTAACCCAATTGTTCCTATGGCAGCTATATGATATGATATTTACCTGAGTTAGATTGTACAAAACGTATTTCTTTATCGACGTGCCAACTTTGGTTATAATATCTTGAAAGACATTGAAGTTTTTCATACAATCACTTCTCGACCGATTGTTCCTATGGGAGCTTTAAGGTATAGTTGTCCGATTCTATTCAAAGAATATGTTATACAAATTGTTATTCCACATCGATAGGCCAACTTTGGTTCAATATCTTGAAAAACAAAAAAGTTTTTCAGACAAATACCTTTTATGAAAATGAAGTGTCTCCGATTGTTCCTATGGCAGCCTTATATTATAGAAGTTCAATCGGGCTGATACAAAATACATGCATAATCAAGCTTTATCTGTGCTGAGTTTCATCAAGAAAGCTCAAAGATAAAGCCAAAAAGTAAGCATAGAAATTGACGGATAGACAGGCAGATGGAAAGACCGACATGCCTATATTGACCCAGCTCGTCATTCTGATCACGAATATATATATATACTTTATGGGGTCGGAGACGTCACCTTCTATGCATTACACATTTCGAGACAAAATTAAATAACCCTTCTGCAAGGGTATAAAAACAGATATGTATTTCACAAAAAAAATACACATATACATATATATAGAAATTTTATCCTAACAAACTAAGGTCACCAAAAAATCATAAGTAGAAATATAGATATAAATATAAATTTTAGCAAATTACCTGTAAACAGAGATATAAAGCAATATTTCCTATTAAAATCATATTAAACTAGTAACTATTATTCTACTATTTTATTATGAATAATCTTACCTTTAACATTGATATTGATTCCTTTTGAATTTTATTATATTTGCTTGTCAGTTTCCGTATTTATTATTTGCTTGTCATATGAAATTTGTTGGTCCACGTGTTGGTTTTTTTTTTTATAAGGTAAACAACTCATTTGGTGTAATAAGTTTAGTTCTATGTTGATATGTACTTAAAAGTTAGCTGACTAACTTTAGTTGCGACGCGACGTCATTGATATGTTTTATGATAAGTTTTGTATATAATTTTTTTTCGCTTTTATGTAAAATTTCTAACAAAAACTGCTTGGCTCGATATGTGGCATCAGTTTAAAAGTTTAAACTTAGATTTTATATTGTATAATTGGTTATATTTATATATATATATTTATATTTATATTTAAATTGATAATAACGCTTCGTTTACTCTTTGCAAGAGTTTTGATATGTATGCGATATTAAGCACGATTTCTAACTTAGACTAGAGCATTAATATTAATTTGTTATCTTTTCTAATAATTATTTATGCAATTTGCAAAAGATTTAGCCCAAGCTTTAGGCTAATCTACATGATATGCTTAGTTAGGTTTGTATTTTAAAATTTGTAGTGTTTTCTTTGATATTTGTGTGATTTACATATTTCTTTTTAATGTTTTGTTTTCAAATTATGGCTTCCACTCAAGTTCCACAACGTTTACGGAGTTTTCTCTCTTTGCTGTGCGCTCTTCCTTTGCAGTAATGCTCCACCTTCGACCTTTCTTCTCCGCTTACTGCCCTCACTCTCTCTCTCTCTCTCTTCGTCGCTTTCTCTCTTCTTTTCTCTCTCTCTCTTGTTAACTTTTTATTCACATAAACACACACACACCGACTTTCAGGCGGCAACGGCAGCGGCAGCGATTTCTCGTTGTATTCCTTTTGTGCCTTAGTTTTTGCGTTTTCGTTTTGTGCTCACATTCGCTTTGAACAACGCAATTTAGCGAAAAAACCGAAAACACATAACAACAAGCTCACTTTAAAGTCTGCTTTTGGGCGCTTGGGCGCTTGCAGGTTTTCAATGCTTCCAATTCCCAATTAGCTTTGTTCACTATTAATTTATCAGAGTTTTTTTTCCTTGATTTCCTTGAAACTTGAATAATTTTGTGGTTTTGCGTGTTTATTGCGCTGCTTCTGCTCCTACTTTTGCTCCTGCTCCTGGCCGCTGCCGTTGGCCGCCCCCAGAAATTATACAATCGACGCAAGTTAATTGCGGCTTTTCGATTTCGATTTATTGTTTATATTTTTGGCAAAATGTCGCTCGCGAATTTCTCGAGATTTGCGAAAAGTTTCGTTGGCTGCGCCTTGCGGTATGCTGTAATTTATTGCACAATTAAGAAGCCAGTCGATTCTGAGTTTCGTATTCGCTTCTGTTCGCTCCGTGTGGCTAAGTCAAAGTGTTGTCGTTTACTCACGAGCTACTGGACGCTGCCTGTGATGCCAGGCCATGAATTTTTCATGAATCCTTATTAGAGATTTTCGCCCCCATCTCGTTGAGATTGCTGCGCGCACAGCATCCAAAAAATGAGAGAGAGCGAACGCTTTTATAGATGGCTTAGGGATGGGGCTGTAAATAAAAGCGTTTCTCATTCAGAAGAGAGCCCTTAAAAAAGACTTAATTATTTGTTGAGATTTTCAAAAAATATAAATTTAGTAAATTTCCCTTAAAAACAACATAATTTCGAAAATTTACTTCATATATATATTTTTTTTGTTTTTTTTGTTGGCAGGGCAGGGCGTTCATTTTGTTGTTTTGCTGGGGGTTTCATTAGGGGTTGCTTTGTATTTTTATCTTTTAACGCAACGTTTTCTTTGTTCACTGCTTCGTATCGCATTTGACATTTGTTTTTACTGTCGCTCTCTTTGCACTTTAAAACAGCGCAGGCGTATAACAGTCTGTTGTTTAACATTAACATTTTATGTTGTCGTTTGTTTCAGAGTAACTGTTTCCATAAGTGTTCACAATAAATTGTTCTCAAAACACAAAGTGAGAACAATTAGGTTCTTAACTAAAGTGAAACTTAGCTTAAAAAACGTTTCGCCAGAGGGCGCTTTATATGCTCTGGTTGCTGTGTTGGCTCACCCTTGGCTCACTTTCTATCGGCAGAAAAGAGCATTATTTATGCCAATAAATTAATAAATTTAGACGAGCAAGATCGAATAGCAGATATCCGCACTCTGTTCATTAAACATATATAAAATGAAAACCAAATTAATTTGATCTATGAAAAATAAAATATTCTAATGAATATTTATGGCAATCCCATTAAATATAACCTTAACCATTAAATATATAATCTTCCTAACCGAAGTGAAATTTAGCTTCAAAATGTTTAGCCAGAGGGCGCTTTATATGCACTGGTTGCTGTCTTGGCTCACACGATACTTTCAATCGACAGAAAAGAGCATTATTTATGCCAATATATTAAATTAATTTAAACATGTATGATCGAATAGCAGATATCCCCACTCTGATCACAAAACAATGAATATAAATTGAAAACAAAATTAATTAGATGTATAAATAATAAAACATTCTAATGGAAATTTATAACAACCCCATTAATTATATATTATTCATCATCCGTATGACAAGCTGTAACTAAGTCTCTTAAATTTTAAGCTGTTTTAATGATTCTTAATTATGGCAAAGCTTGTCAAATTTGGCCAGAGCCCTTGGTTTTGTCGAAAAATAAGATATTGTGAGGTAATATCTATGTTTATCAAGATAAACTATATAAATCCCACCAATTTAAAAAAATTCCTTATGTGCTTAATTAATATATATTATATATCAAGGGAAACAATTTTTTGAAAAGTGTGTTTTTCTATTAAACAATTTTTTGTCAAGTACATATATTTTCTTTTATGTATGTTGCCACAACTGCACACAATTTTAAATTTTTTTCTAATTTAAAATTAAAAATCGAATCGCAAAAGAACCCTTTTCATAAGTCTACTAAAAAACAAACATTCTATTCACACCATAAATTTATTAAACAATTCACTAAGAGCGTTCTCTATTAAAAGCTTAAAATACACTACTAAATGTAATATCATCAAACTTTCAAATTAATCTTTTAAAATACGAATTCCCCATTTTAATTATTATTTTCGAAATTTACTTGCACTAAAAATGTTAGGCCAGCTAACTGTTCCGATAATAAATAATTTATAAATTTGGGGTCGGGAATGTCGTTTCAATGCATAACACACGTTGTGACATTCTATAATACTCTTAGCAAGGGTATAAAAATAGATGCATATTGCACTGGATTTGAGAAAATTGAAATTCATCTAAAAGCATCAATTTTCTCAATTAATATAATATAATTTAATAAATTATCAAATTTGTTTTTACCCAAATTGTTAACCAAACTGTTTATTTGTTTTTATTTAAATACAATCAAATGAGATGCGATTTCTATCTACGATTCATATCTTTAGCTTCAGCTGCCTTCTGATACCCCCCTTCCCGCCTTCTCCTCCTGTAATTGCGCTTATTGTGGGGGCTGGCGCTGCTGACATCTGTTGGCCTCCCACTTTGGGGCAGCTGTCCTGCTGGTTGTCCTAGCACAAGCATTTTTCGGTAATATGAAAATCAATAAAAAGCTCAATGACGTCAGTCGCGTGTACACACATACAATGTAAAGCACACTCAAACCAACAAACACACACACACATACACACACACACAGCATAAACATACTCTGTGTGTGTTTAAGATGAACACAGTGGCCCGCTGGCAAAATGAGCTGCGTATACGAGGCGGACAGGACACCCGCAGGATCCGCAATCGGCTGTCAGCAACGAATTCGTTGTTCGGTCTTTCCGAAGATGTCGCACGTGAGCCGGCCAATACCATAAGTTCCAGCAGCAAATGTTTCGCCTTGCAACACAAATATCTAAGTGGGGCAAGGGGTAACAGTTGCTCTGCTGCTAACGCCGCATGACAATTTTCGCTAAATGATAGCTGGCGATAAGCAGGCTGATAAAACCGACAACGACAGCAACTAAATAATTTTTGAATATGCAGGGAGGTAAATTTGTCTTTTGTGGCCCAGCCCAAAAGTATGCACCAATATTTTCAAGAGCACGTGCTGAGATTTTGAAAGCCCAAATTAAAAAAAAAGAAAAATCTGCAAATTGTTGTCCAATTTTAGAATAAAACTCTATGCACTTTGATAAACGCTTATATTAATAATTATACCATTGAATGATTAAGTATTTAATGAAACAATTTGAGATTTCAGTAAACATTTGTATGAACATAAGTTGTGGCAGGGGTTGGCCTAGCTTGCTTGTGTTGTCCGCTCTCTAATAAATAAATATAGAAAATGTAGCTCCGTTTGAAGACGTAGCGTGGTTTTTCTTATATATTAAGTAAAAATGTCATGTTCTAGTCTATTATAAAGGCTGCTTCTTTACAATAAAAAAAATAAATTCAAGGATAAATAAATTAATTTCTAACTCAAAAAATATGCTTAGAAGATTGATTATGGCCTTATGATATATATTATTATTTTTATTTTAAAATTTACCATTTTATCGAATCTTAGGGATATCGATGATATATATATATATATATATACTCCATTAGAACAAATAACAATATAATCGGATAAATCAACAAAGTTAAATAAGACACTTAATGTTAAAGTGTTCAGTAAAAACTAGACTAGACTAAACCTAGACTTGGTTTATGCATAGAGCGAAGGTACCTGCTACGATATAAATATAATATACTAGTAGACCCGGCGAGCGTTGATACGCCACTGGTTTTTCTTACATAAAATATAATATTACATTTATACCCAAACCCAATTTTTTTTTGGATAAAAAGGAATACAACTAGACTTTTAAAGATAAAACCGCAAAATTCCTACATAATTTTATAACGATTACCAAATAAATTCCAAAAACTACTTCATACTTCGATGTGCTTTGTTTATTTATTTTTAGACTGTCGTTACTCAAAAAACACGATTTTTTAGTGAATAATACAGAAATATGTATTATATGATGATTTAAAATCCTATTTTATTTATCCCATTTTAAATATTCTATTTCAAATATCCTATTTATCCTATTTTAAATAGTATTCACGTTAGAGAAGAAAAAGTGATAATTCCTTTCTGTAAGTTGGACAGCATTTAAAGACTTTAAATGCTTTTCATGCAGCATAACTATGTAGGTAGTGTTCATAATTTAATTTTAATTAATTATTTAATAATCATTTAATAACTAATTTAAATTTATTTAAAATTTTATTTAATTTAATAATTTATTGCATGATGCTTTTTATTATGTTAAATATTATTATATATAATATAATACTAAATTATTACTGTTTAAAATTTTGTATTCTATTTACAAAAGTATTCTGCTTTCCAGTGTGATATTAAATTTTTGTGCAAAAAGTTTAAGTTTTTAAAATAATTACATTACTACATGTATCCATATATAAAAATATATATATATTTCAAATTTGTACTTTGTTCTTTATCAAACGGTAGTATGCAACCGCGAATTAATGAAGTAAAATAGAAAATGATTTTGAAAGCGAGTGAAATGAAACCACAAAAACATAACCAATAACAAACACAGGACAACGTGACAAACATACACTGCGGCAAAATAAAAACAGGCAACAACAAAAAACAACAAAAACAACATGGCTGAATATACACTTGAGTTTTATGAATATGCAACATCAACTTTAATGTTAATGTTTGGCAGCATGCGACAGAGAGAAATTCAGGAAAACATTCAAATGGAGATTTGAGTTGAGAGAGAGTAGCACACACACACACACACACACACACACATGTGCACATACATTTATTATGGCATTTAGTTTGTAGTAGGTGTTAAAATTGCACATGAAATATGAAAAGGCACTCATAACAGCGCCAATACCAGAACATGCCACACGAACTGTACTTGTAAGTAGGTGTACAATACCCCCCCCCCCATTCCCGGCCCATTGGGCTGGCTGACTGGTTAATAACTCCCGTTGGCCTATTCACCACAACGAGAGCACAACGCACAGCGCACAGTGGCTCGATTCGCTCAAGTTGCTGGCAAAATGTGTAACTTTTGAATTGGATAAGATATCGATCTGAAGTTAGGGATAAGTATCCTCTAAACTTCAAAGAAATGTTTGATATGAAAGTGGGAGTGGGCGTGGTACTAAAAAGGGCGAAATTTAAAGGTAAAACATAGATTTTCGTTATTTCGAATAAAAAAAGGGATCACTATAAAAAGCTGAAAATTACCTTTAAAAATCAAAATGCAATTTCTTATTTTTTTTTTAGTCTTAGAATCGTTTCTAAAAAACAATTGTATTTCCCAAAAAATTTTTTTTAACATTTTGGGAAACAAAATGTTTTTTTTACCTTGCACTTGTTTAACACTTTTTAAGTATCTAAATAGGTAAATAGTTTTAATTTTGGAGAATATATATTCATCCAGTGCAATATGCATCTATTATTATACCCTTGCTAAGAGTATTATAGATAGGACACAACGTGTGTTATGCATTGAAACGACATTCCCGACACCGAATTTATAAATTATTTACTATCAGAACAGTTAGCTGGCCTAACTTTTTTAGTGTTGGTAAATTTCGCAAAAAATAATTAAAATGGAGAATTTAAAAGATTGAGTTGAAAGTTTAATGATATTACATTTAGTAGTGTATTTTTAGCTTTTAATTGAGAACGCTCTCAGTGTATTGTTTAATAAATTTATTGAATGAATTGAACATAAACATGAACAAACTACCCTCACAATAATTTGGTTTGTTACTACAGTGGTGTATCTGTTCAAAATATAGCAATTTTTTCCACCTGGGTAGGTCCATTTTAAGATCTCTTATATCTGACAAAAGTTATTATTTTCCTTAGTAAGGGTTACTTTTTTAACTAAGGTATCTGTTAAGATAAGAAGTTTTTTAGTACAAGGGTAGATATTTATAAACAAAGCTAATTTGCATCATATTAAAATTTCGACCACCCACGCAACAATATCAAAATGGAATTGTCATTCTATCAATTCTTTGACGGCTTTTTAATGTGGCATAATTGCGAGATATTCTTAAAAGAGAAATTGAATTGTGCGAGCCTCTTAAAGTATGAATATGAAGTAGGTCGACGATTTTGGCAATTTAAAATAAAAATAAAAAATAAAATAATAAATAATAGCACCAGACTTAAAAGAAATTTCTTGCATAAAAAATACTTTATTTTTTATAAATTTGGCTTTAAAAATATTCCTTATAATAAGGAAGTTGGAGACCAAACCTTTGCCCGATTTAAAGATGCTGACCTTTAACTTTGCCCTTATAATGCGTTTATTTTCTCTTTCAGTTTTTTTTTTAATTTGTACTTTGACAAGCTGCACACGCTACAAAAAAATTCTGAAAAATAGAAAGCCTTCTGCATAAAATAATTTAATCAATTTCTAATTGAAAAATATTAACATTTAACGAAAATTGATTTTTGCCAGCTATTTCCGAAAAACAAGCCACAGTGCGACGTTGAAAATTGGGTGAACGTCAGGGAAAGAGAGAGAGAGAGAGAGTGTGTGTGTGTGTGCGAGAAATAGGAATAGAAGAGAGAAGAGCGTGGCACTGACGACAATCGCAGCACCACTCTCTTTACTCTATCTCTCTCTCTGTTCTTCCTGCAGTCGTTAGCTTGTGGGTGGACCTCTGTCGTCGTCGCCGTCGTTGTCGTCGCTGCCGTCGACTCGACACTTGAAAGCTCAGACGTTGTTGGCTTCAGTTTCAGTTTTAGTCGTTGTCGTGTCGTGATGTCGTTGCCGTCGTCGTCGTTGTTGTAGTCGCAGCAACAGCAGCAACAGCAACAGCAGCAGCAGCAGCTTTAGCAGCAGCAGCAGGAGCAGCAGTCACAACTAACGCAGTCGTCGCGCGCATTGTTCAACAACAACAACAACCACAACAACAACAACAACAATAATAATAATAATAATTGTAATAGTGGCAGCAGCAAAAAGACAAAAAAAAAAACAACAACACACACACAAATAAAAATAATGAAAATGCGAAATTTGAAGCAGTAAATTACGCATATGGAATGCACATAAGGGCGTCCAGCCTTATAGATATACATACACATACACATACATAAAAAAAAAATATACATTTATATATGTAGTTGTGTCTGTCCTAAAACGGACAGCCTTTATTTATGTATGTATATGAAATAGAAAATTAAACTAACTAATTTGAACTAATAAAAAAACAAAAAAAAAAATAACTAATTCTAACAACAAAAACAAAAATTTTACTTAAATGTAAGGCGAAATTAACTTTTCATTGCGTTGCCTGTTTTATTTTCATTATTTTTGCCTTTTTTTTCGTGTTTTTCTGTACACACAACGCCTCCTCTTCCCCCAAAAAATATAAGAAAAAAAAAATAAATTGAAAAAATATATATGAAACCCAACCCAAGCCAGCCAAAACTCTCTACATCGTTGTTGTCGTCGTTTTTGTGGCCGTGATCTCGTCGTGCCTCGTCGCACCGCACCTTCATACCACAACTAGGATAAACGCACAAAATATGCAAAAACGAAAACAAAGAAATATAAAAAAAATATATATATTGACATACTAAAGCTGCATAGAATGATTGAAACTATTAAATTAAAAATTTGTTGAAGAAAAATAACATATTTGCGCACATATTAAATAAACTTGGAAAAAAAAAAGATTGTGATGTTTGTGTTCGTGTGTGCGAGTGCGTGTATATATGTGTGTGTGTGTGTGTTTTTTTTTAGCAGTCACTCACTTTGCTTACTTACTCACTCGCTGTGATAAGTTCACCACACAGCAACAAAATCCCCATGAGCATAGATCCAAAAACAATGCGCAATGTCAAAGCAAAAATGTTCGCAACGCCACGCAAAGCGCACAAAGAAAGTTGGCAGCACTCTGCCACACACACACACACACACACACACACATACACAGCAGTGACGTTTAACGGCAAATTGTTTAACTACAGCGGACTACAACAAGTTGCAGTTGAACATTGGACAACAGTGCGTATGTGCAATGCAGAATGCATCAAAGTTAAACGAGTGTCACCAGAGTGTGTCCTGCTGGTTTTATTGTCCTGCTCTTGTGCACGCTTCCTTCCCATTGTTAACCTACAATGAACACAAACCAACAAAAAAAAAAAACCCCGTATATTCACAACAATTGAATATCCCAGTATTTCCTGCTGTTGCCTCTTCTGCAGTGCAATGCAACATAATTACAACCCTCAACTTTTGTGGCTCAGACGGCAATCGTAGCTCGTGAAGTTTGGCCATGCCTGCGACTCTTTCTAAGAAGTGAATTAATTTCGAAAGTATAAATAAAATATAATCATCTAAATTTTTATTTCCAGTTAAAACATTAAATTTCAAGTGCATTGTAAATAGCTAAGAAAAAATAATGAAAATATTGTGAGAAATATATTAATCAACTTACTTATGTACAGTTTCACATTTATATAAATTAACTAAAATAATAATATAAAAAGCTCTATAATATTTTCTAATGAAACTACTACAAAATCACATTAATTTTCTATTGCAAATTAAACAAATTAACAAACAACGAATGAACAAACAACGCCGTTTATACATAACAAAAATGATGAATACATGTAAGTAAAATATTTCAATTTGATATTATGATTGTATTTTTGTGCTGTTAATGAAAGTTTATTTTATTTTAATGGTGCTCAATTATTCATTCGAATATTGAAATAAATTTGAAAGATGTTTTATATTAAAATACTTATAAGATTAAATATTTCTGAATATTTTTCTAGGGAAAAAAATGTTTTTTTTTAAATATATATTAGAGCATTGAGAAAAAAAATTAAATTAGAAAATACAATTCGACTTAACCATAAACTGCACTCAAAGATAAATAATAATAATTAATTTCAATAAATTTATAAAATTTGTAATAAAATATACTCTGCCAAAATTTTCTCTATATTTTGAGATGAATTTATGATTTAAGTAGCTTTTATGTAATATTAGAATTATTAAAAATTAAATTTTTACTTGAAATGTGGCTTTACTTGGGCTGAGTATATATATGTATAAATATCTGAGTACAGATATGTGTGTGTAAATGTAAAACAGCTACAAGGTGCCCTGAGGTTGCGTATACTTGATAAATAATTTTTATTTGTTATCTTTGGGAATCAGAAATTAATAAAACAAATAATAAATATATCATAAATCGCTGTAATTAATTTATATAAATATAAATGCGAAATTGAACTGAACTATTTTCAAATAGGAATAAAAATGATTTGGAAATGAATTAATTACATTCGTCAAATAAATTCATAATTTTTAACTGCTTTAGATTGTTTTATAAAATTAAAAGTATCTTTTAACCCACTTAATAGAGCTTTTCTTATGGCTAACAAAGGGGCAAACAAAATCAAAGCAAAAATGAAACAGCAACAGCAACAATAACAACAACTATGCAATGACACAAAGCGAACAATGACCAAGAGATTGCCACAAAGTTGCTGTTGTTGTTGTAATTGTTGTTATTGTTGTTGTTACTGTGGCTGTTGCTATTTACTGGCCAATGATGAGGCAGGATGGTGTGCATCAAGGAGGTTGACACAGCCGTAGGGGTATGACGAGGCGCAGAAGCAAGTGCTGGGTTTGCATTGATGGGCGACAAATTTAATTAAAAGGTAAACTTGTTAAGCAACAGGGACGGGCAATAACAACAACAACGACAACAAAGACAACAACAAAGACAACAACAACGACAACAAAGACAACAACGACAGTAGCAACAGGCAGCCATTGAATCGATATTACTTTTAGTTTTTACTGGACAGTCAACTTAAAATGGAAAACGTCACGAGTCAGAACGACATCAAGAATTTAAGGTACAACATTCAGATACCCTTTTAAGCCATTACATTCGAGGTAATTGCGGTATTGGCTCATACTAGAGATGAAATCGGAATCGGAACAATCGGATTCGAGCGGAATCGGCCGGTAGCGGGCAGACAGCGCAGTCGAAATCGGAATAGTTTCTTTAAAGTTCTGGACTATAAAGATTTTTGCATTATTCCCAAATTTCTGTCTGTCCCGAAATTACGCAGTGGCCCAAAATTCTTTTTTGCCAATAAAAAAAAAAATACATATATTGTAAGTAAATATGTAAAAAGTTTAGTAATGTTTTTTGACAAAATTTGCAAATAATTTTCGTGCTTTTAATTTATATTTAAATTAAAAACAATTAACGTATGTATGTTAAGAAATTAATTTAAAAAATGGATTAATATCAATAATAATTTTTTAATTGAATAATAATGAAAACGATATTTTAACGGCTTAATTAAATTTATTTATTATTTAGCTAATTAAATTTATATTAGTTTTTTGGATGAGGTAAAAGTTTTTGGGTTTTTTCGGGACCAATGAGAAAATTATAGGACTGTGATACAAAAATATTTTGTATGGACTTTAGTTTGAAATTAATTTATTGACAACCAAAAATAACAAGAATAGAATTACATGTGACGAAGGCATAAATGCATGCAAATTCAAACATAGGTTATATAATAAATATATAAAATTGCAGTTTCAAGATTTTGAATTATCAATAGTTATATAAAATATAAATGCATGAGTATTTAGTACTGTGATTATTCGCTGTAAAATAAAAGAAAAGAAAAACTATCTTCAGAATAAACATGAATTAAAATTAGTTGCCTTAAATTATCAAGCATTAAGGCTAACT
Source organism: Hirtodrosophila alboralis (assembly GCA_035043045.1). Classification (NCBI taxonomy): domain Eukaryota; kingdom Metazoa; phylum Arthropoda; class Insecta; order Diptera; family Drosophilidae; genus Hirtodrosophila; species Hirtodrosophila alboralis. Next base: position 14,701 of record JAWNNH010000280.1, on the reverse strand, counting down.
AAATATACCCGACAAGACACTCATATTAACCTAAGAGGGGTGCAAGGTGCAAGGTGCAAGGGGTCAACAATTGAGTGAGAGCTATAGCTCTCGTTTGGCCTGACAAATGACAATGATGACGACACGCGACAGGGCCCTTGTAATGGGACACAGACGGCCACGAACGTCATAAATGTTTGACAATGCACACGCGGCGTATGAGTAATAGATAGAAGCTTACCAGAAACCCCAAGCCCCAAGACTACTATTGCTTTTACCCATCAGTGGACACTGCTGCTGCTGCTCTTTGTTTATGTGTGGGCGTAGCTTGTCAAAATTATTAAGCCATTGAGCAACTGCCCAACGCCCACATCTTTGTGTAGTTGTATATTGTAGTTTGTAGTTGTATTTGTTGGGTTCAATGGGTGCATAAAATTGCTTTCTGTGGCCCTATATCATTGCCTTTTTGCTTTTTGACATTCTCACTACATTTACAATGCCAGCTGCCAACTGGAGGAGGCCCTTCGCCTATGCTCTTGTTCATTTAGTTGGCCAACTTTCAGTTTTTCAGCTCGCCCCTTGCAATTGACAAGTTTTGTTTTTTTATTTTTTATGATTTTCTATTTTGGTTTTATTTCTCGTTCTCGTATTTGTTTTCTGTTAATTGCCTGGAAATTGTGCACGCAATTGTTAAACTTGTACAGGATGCAACTAGGCAACTTGCATTTGTCTACATTGTTGAATATATATTTGCCACAAGTTCTTTTTTAATTATATTATGCCAAGAGCATAATATTAATTTGCACAATATTAATTTGGTCATACTAAGAAATTGTGGCAAGATACAAATTTTTGCCCATTTTGTGGTTTCATATATGAGAAATTATAATACTTAACATGCACGCAAAGGACAAGAAAGTCAAAGACCAAAACTCTAGTCGAAATGGCCCATTAGCTTGGGGTTCAACAGAACTTCCATTGGCATAGGAGCGAGAACAACAACAACTACAACAAAAAGTGGCCAAGTCATTGGCTCTTTTATAGTTTTGGCTTTGGCTTTGAGCCGCAGCGGCAACAGCAACTTGGCCACGTTTTGCTTAAGCTGTGTGTGCCAATGCATAAAGTACAGTAACACACACACACACACACACACACACATAAGCTGGGTGCATTGCACCCGTCGACTATAAAATGACGCCATGAAAATAACTGCATAAATTTCTGATCACATCGGGCACTGACGCTACGTGACGTCATAAAAAAAAACTAATAAGAGTAGCAGAGTCGAGTATACACGACTACGATACACTCCGCTATCACATATATATATATATATATATATATATATATATATATATTTGTACATACACATATGCAACCAGGCGCTGCCAGCTGCATTTCCACGTAAACTTAATCGTCAATATCTTCAGGGTTTATTGTACGATCGAGTTCAAATTTGAACACCATATTCTTTTCAACATTATATTAAATTGTGTCAAAAATCATAAATTTAAAATTGTGCCTATAAATGAATTTTATCGTTTTCCGGGAGAGAGTAGTATCGTAAATTTAAAATAAACTTTTGTATACAGAAACCTACATCTGTGATATCTGTGCGTTCATACAGACAAACATGGTTTTATCGACTCGGTTGCACAAGCCGATAAATAATATATATAACCTGGTCTATGAAATACGTTCCTACGTATCAAAAAATCATATTCCACTCTTTGGCGATTCGGATATAAGTATTTTGAGACGCTATTTTACATATAAAAACCAGAAAGTCACATTTAAGTAATTTGTTGAAAAGTTTTATAAATGAAAGGAAAGGAGAATACAAATGCGAAAAAACTGTTTTTTTTTTTAACTGGAATAAGAATAATTAGAGACAGAGCTTAAATCATTAAATCGGATCAATACTTATACTTTATGGAGTCGGAAATACTCCCTTTTTTGTCTGTTACATATTTTTGCACAGTTTTATAAGACCCCTTTTACTCATTTTTAAAATATACAGGGTGCAACAAAAAAAAAAAAAGAAAGGAAATTTTAAATTAGCATTTGTACTGACAGCTGCACACAGTTGAGGCTGATAAATGATCCAGGGAGACCCAGTAACCAAGTGGGCAACTGAGCAATTGGCAACAGTTGCCTTTTGGAAAACTATTGTAATTTGGGTCAGGTATAAGAATGCACAAGTGCAGACTTACTACGGGTTACTCTGTATCCAGAACTGAGTCATATTAATGCACATTTGTACATAAAAAAGTACTAAAGAAATTCCTGAAACTGATTTTTTAAGATTATGCATTAATCAATCTATATTGGTATACAGTCCAAAAAAAATGATATAGGTATGGAGAACCACACATATATTTCAAATTTAAATCACGCAGCTTTTAATTAGATAATTTAAATAATTTAGAAATCTTACAGGCAAAAATTAGGCCTTACAAAATTTAATCTGAAACAAACGCATTTGAAATTTGAAGTATTTGCTTAACTCAAATATCCCAAACAATATAGCCAACTATTGCAAGGTTTGTGTTGCGTTTATTTAGCTTTAAATTGAGTTAGGAAAATCTTAACAAAATAAATACTTATGTTGCGAATTATGTGAGAGATTAAAAACTAATCATTCTGTGCACTCTATTTAAAAGGAGCAAAAGTCCTCGTAAAGCTCAAGTTAAGCTGCAAGTGGTGGGCAATATTTATATTGTTAAGTAGATTAACAACGTTGGTTCAGAACTGCAGCAAATTCACAAAGCTTTTAATCTGAAAATTCGAATGAAGAACATTTAAATACAAAGTGGTACAGAATATAAAACATGTGTATTTCAGTAGAATTGTTAATTAATGTGCTCAGCAAGTCTGTTATATCCCAGGTAATACGCAACCCGTTTGCAGAAGAGTATTGAAATAAGCTTTGCGGTTACAATAGAATATAAAAGAAAATAAAAGGCAAAACTGCGTTGGCGTTTTTTCTGGGAATGGGAAATGAGCTTATATCTGATTCTAGATTCTTAGCAATTGAACAGAAGCTGTGCATTTTGACCTTTGGTCTTTTGGTTTCTGTTGTTACTCATTCTTTTGCCAACTAATAGAGTCAAATGTTAGGCAATATTATATTTCTTGTTGCCACAAATGTTGTTCTTTCCATTGGCTTTTGCTGTTGCGATTGCTAATTGAAAGTGTCAATTTGGAAAATTCACAGAAAATGTGAACTTTCACATTTATTACACGGTGTTGACTATGTATGTGATTTGCTATTTCAATCACTGTGTGGCAACGTGGCGTATACTTATACGTATACGTTATGTGCAATAACCTTGATTAATAAAAGAAAGGCCAACATTGACCACGCAGCCTGCTGCTGCTGCTGCTGGTACAGTGCAGAGCCAACTTTTTCATTATTATTATAATTTATCCTTGTGCCTGTTAAGTTTTACTTGTTTGTTTGCCTTTTGCCTCTGGTGGTCGCTTATGGTTTTCATTTTTTTTTTATATATATATATTTCGCTTTATTCTCAGAATTTTGACTGCGTTTTTGCTCTGGTTAATAAAAAAAAGAAAGCACACACACACAGAAATATACAGGGAATTTTTGTAGAGAGTTTTGTTCCCCTTTCTATCTCTCTCACTCTCCCTCGTTCTCATTTCGCTCTTCTGCGCACTATGGTGAATTGTTAAAATAACTCTCAGCTCTCAGTAGCAGCAATATTCTCCATTCTCCCCAAACCACATCCCATAGACACTCTCTGTTAAGTTAACCCCGTGCATGTTAGAAATTTTATTTTATTTTTATTTAATTTTTTTGTTTTTTTTGCACTGCATATCTATGTCTGTTCTGAATTTCATTGCCATCATCAATAAGTTTCGTGTATTTTTGCGAAACAGAATGCAATTTAAACAATTGTTGTGTTCTGACAATTTTTAGTGTCCTTTGGCCATAGGACGAACCAGCAGCTGTCATGTCCATGGCACATAAAATAGTCACTTAAGCCCCACATAGCTCCCAGAAGAGCCATCAATTTTGCATGGATATATGTCGCTGTTGTTGTCATTTTGCTCCAGTTGTTGTTATTGTTGTTATTTCGCTGCATTTGCTGCATTATCAATTCATGAGCCCAAGGAGCTGAGCTACCAAGCAGGCCATAAACAATCTGGAAGCTGGATTTCATCTCGTTTCAACTGCAGAGTCAGGGGTTAAAGAAACCGGAACAGGACTAAAACCAGGCTACTGTGTACCTACAACTAAGCCTTGGGCTGCACTTGATGCCTTATGGCTAGTTAACATAGTTGCATAGATATTAAAAGGCATTTTGTGTGAGGTTTATGGGTTATTCACACATTCGTCCTGTAAGCTAGCTCAACGGAAGGATCTTCCCTCATCTTTGCCTTCATAGTTTCCACAATATAGAAGAGGACTTGTGGTCCTGTCTAGTCGACGTATATAAATTGAACTCATTTTTTGTTTTAATACACATTTTCACCTCTGCGGAAATAAAATAATTCTTCAGACTCTTATTTTTTTTAGTTTTCTTATGAAGACTGTCTCCTACCGACTACCTAAAAAGGTTTCTCTGTCCTTTCTCATGTAGCTTCTTCTTCAAGAATTGATTTTATTCCTATTATAATATTTCAATTAGATTATTGGTAAACCCAATGTTAAGTTAATGTTTTGTAATTCTTGGAGAAGCATCCATTTAAGAACAATATATGTATCTTAAAGTATAGATTAGATCAGGGACCATAAAATTATTTTAATTTTTTTTAATTCAATATATTAAATGCATTGAATTTTTTAAAGTTTTTAAAGTTTCTGCGTTTTTTATGTTTTATATAACGAGTTATTTTAGGTTTTTCAATAAAAATTATGAAATAAAAAATAAATAATGCTTATGTGATAGTAATTTTAAAAGAGCAAAAAAAATAAATGTAAAATAATTTTTATTTACTGATTTTTAGTATTTTAATCAAAATTAAAAATCAAATACTGCCGTGACATTTATATAGCTAAATATGGAAAGCTTGATAATTATTTTCAACAAGAAAAGCCAACTGAATGAGAATGTTATCTTCGACTTGCCGAAGCTTTATACCCTTGCAAAATCTAATAAAAATATATTTATAATAAATAATTTTTATATATAAACTGACAGTATAACAATTTATTTCAATTTTAGATAAATTTTATATGTACATATTACTATAAAAACCATTTTTGTAGCCTATTATCAGGCATTATATAATTTCTGTGAAATTCTAAAGAACAATTTTAACAGAGCCAGCTGCATAATATAATTCATAGCATATTTTCAGGCTAAGCAAAAATGCGCAGCTTCAAGCTTCTGAGCTTCCACTCAGACAAAAAGCTTCGATCGGCAAAAAAGCTCGCGCTGCTTATGCAAAGGGAGCTTAAGATACCGTACAATTTGAGTGAGACTCCAGCGGACAAATAAAATAATGCGCACATATATGAAGCAAGGAAATTATATCACTTACCACTTATTTAAGCCACTTTTCATATTTTGTAATTACACAATTATATTCACAGCCACTTTTCACTATTTCACACTTTCATATTTCACAATACACAACACTAGAAAAAAATTTCTTGAAAAAAATTTGCACACAATTGCGTATGTTTGTGTGAGTGCAGCTGCAATTTTTTAACGCTATACGAAACGAACACAAACACGAATCCCATATTGTGAACACGTCCGCAACAGGTGCACTTTTTATTAATTATTAATATTTAATATTTATTAATTATTAATGCAACTAACACAACGCGAGCCGCGACACGCACGAATTTGTCCATTTAATTCTAACAAATTTTGGCAAGCGCAAGGTGCCCAGCCCCACGATATAGAGAGCCGTCGTATTTTCGAAGTGACGTCACGCGTTCCCGACAAAATATAACGGAACATAACGATCGTACCGAAGCCCATTTCGCTTTGCGTTCATTTGTTTTTGTTATTATTCTTCGTATAGGCGGAGCAAGGCTTATATACATGCCACAGAGCAGATAGAATAAAAAGTGGAAGTTTCAACAACAAAAACAACCTTGTATGTATATTCTTTGTGCATTTTGTTTTTGTTTTTTTTTTTATGAGATCTCGCACGAATCCCTGTCTGTGTATGTATGCGTTGTATATTATTTGTGTGCGTGACCGAGCTGGAATTTTGTATGAACTATTATGAGAAGCCAAACTTCCACTCTTTATTCTATCTGCTCTGTGTATGCATGCATTGCTTCCAGCATAGGCCAATGCAAAATACAAGAACAATTTCGCACATTTCGTTTTCCATCTTCATTCTTTGTCGTCGAGTTTAGCAACAACACTTTTATATGCTTTGTTGTTGCACTACTAATCCCAATGCAATTTTGTTATTGTTATTCAGTATTGGTTTTAAGAAGTCAGCGAAAGGTTTAACATAGAATAACTCATTAAATTTCAGATATTTATTGTATAAATGTATCTGATTCAATTTATTCTCAGCTGCGCATATTGTGCGACATATCCATTTTTGTTAGTTGCATTGCATTGATGCTGTCATACATCTGTTGCCTGATATATGTAATATATACTCTCAGAGGTGCTTGAAATTGTCTGGCACAACAGACACGTGGGGTCGATATCCTTTTAATATATAAGTTCCTCATCTTACCAAACAAGCTCATTATGCAATGTGCTTAAAAGTACTTATTGCAGATTCATTTTCTCTTGCCATACAAAAATACTCGTATCCTTATGGATTTTCATACAGGCCATCTATTGAATAAGTTAATTTTGAAGTGCGAAAGTCGCACATAGAGAAACACCACACACACACACACATGTTCATGTCGGAAATGAGAAGCTCTTGTTGCAGTTTCCTTATCCTGCAGCTAGACTACATTCCCTTCTCCTGCTCCTTATTCATCACACTCTTGGTGAAGTGGCTGCTTCCGCTTGCATTTTTTAGTCCTGCGCCCCAACGAACAAGTTTGTCAACATTAATAGCTATCCTCCGCCCCGCCCCCGCTCTGGCATATACATAAGTGTAGGTGTAGGTGTGTGTGTAGGCGTGTGTGTGTGAGCATGTGTATAAATGTATATACTGACCTCGTATATATTATAACATTTGTACGTGCGTCACCGGGTCAACCGCCAGCAACAGACCGCAACACTTTGCCCCTGCACCAAACTCAAGCTGTTTTGCCATTCTGCTTCTAACCCCCCCGCAGGACACGCGTTGTGGAGCTGACCCTTCTTCTACCACAATATGTTGTTTGGTCTGGTGCGTTGATGGCCATAAATACAGTTTCACATGTTTGTCGCCTCCCCTCACTGCATACGCCTCCAAATGCAATCCAGACCCATCAGGTTAAAATTCTCATTTCCTCTTTTGGGCACAAAACTGTTTATATATGAATTATGAATTTGACAGAATCATTTTATTTTCAGTTTTAATTAAATGTCCCAATTTTCAAAGGTGTTGCAGCTGCAATCAAGTTATGTATTTCAACTCTAATATTAGATTATTAGAGTTGAAATATAAGAAACAAGCTTAAAGCTAAGTTTTATAATATGATTATGTAGTTTCGTTAGTTGATTAGATTTGCACAGTATGTACTGAATTTTAAATAAGAAATCCCTGTCGTTGTGTTTTAATTAGAAGAACAGCGAATTGGCTAGTCCAACTTTTGCTGTTTGTTCAACATTTTATAAATAATTATATAGCAATAATTACATACTATAAGCAATGCAAGTATTTAATAATTTTACAGTTTAAATATTAAATATTCAATAGCGTGTTATTGTGGCAGTAAAACTTTACTATCGGGTCTAATATTTTGCTAGTCAATGGTTCTATTTTTACACAATAATTAATTAATTATTTTAACTGAGCAAATATATGTAACAGGGAGAAGGAGGCATTTCCGATTTTTATTTTTAACAAACATTATTGTTATGCTTTTCTGAATATGGTGTGCAAATATCATTATAATCAGACAATAAACACCAAAGTTATTGAAGATTTACTTTACGTGGAAAACAGCTTGGCAGCAGCTCAGCCAGCAGCGCAGTCTGCAGCGCAGTCGGCTAGCCCGCTGTAGCGCGGCGGTCAGTCTGAAGTTATATGCATATAAGGATATAAATTTGAATATGTATATATGTTTACGATTTTGGACTGGGTACAGGGTGCAGCTTCGTCGGATATACTCGACTTTAACAATTTAAATTTAAATAATCAAGCTTTAAGATTTCTTCGAAATCATGCCAGAACTGATTGAAGGATTTTACCCATTTCTCGCCGGTGTGAAATTTTAATATAGTCAAATTCCAATTCCCTCAAACTACCAAACTCGATGTGGGTAATACTGGAGATCAACTTGAAAGATTAACCCGAAATAACTTTAGATAGTTAAATGAGCTAGAGGAATAGTGTTGACCTTCACTAAAGATTGTACCAAAACTTTCCACTTGCCTCTTCCACCTTCAACTAGACAGCCTGTTTCAACTGCAATTAAAAGTTAAAGTTATATTTAATTGAAGCACAAACTTACCTTTAACCAAAATCAAAGTTGACCAGAATGTTGAGACAAATTTTTTTAAATATAGTAGGTCATGAACACTTGAGGTTTTCTCAAAATTTATTAATTTCAGTCTACCTTTAGTTGCATTTAAGTGGAAAATATTCTCTCGGAAAAATAAAACAAAAATTTCTTTGTAAGTATAACAAATTTTCTTCAAATTCTTACAATAAGTTTTAATTTAATTGTTGTTAATTTTTTTCTAGACTCGCAATAAAATGTCTAGGGTTGTCAAAAAGGTAATCCCTCTGCTGGATCGTATTCTAGTTCAGCGATGTGAGGTGAACTTGACAACTGCAGGAGGCATATTGATGCCGCAGAAGTTTGCGCCGAAGGAAATGCAGGGCGTTGTGGTGGCAATTGGACCTGGGGCACGCAATCCCGCAGGCGCTGGACACTTGCCCATCGCTATAAAGGAAGGCGACCGAGTTCTGTTGCCAAAATACGGTGGCACCAAGGTGGACATGGATGACAAGCGCGAATATGAGCTATTTCACGAGAGTGACATCCTGGCCATTTTGGAATAATAAATGTGGTGCATCTTGTTTGCCAGAATGTGGCAACTGAACCCAAAATATATAGAGGAAGAAAATCGGAATTAAAAAACATCAGAAATATATGCACATCTTTGCATTCTAAACAAAATTAATGAAATGTTGTATTTTGGTATCTATACACCTACTCATACGAATTTATAAATATTACTTGCTTTATAAGGACCCTACAATAAAATATTGTTGTAAAGATCATAAAGAAAATGCATTTTTATTTAGCTGCCTTGTCCGTCTTCCCGCTTATCCCAATAAAAGTGTTGCCGGGAATAAAATGAACTTCCTGCCACACACGGTATTTGCAACGAGTTAACAAATCGCTTATATTCTTGCACAGTGGAAAGAGAATAGGAAATTACCTCAATGCCCATTTATAAAATTTTCAGGAATCCAAAGAAATTGTTGAGAGAATTTCTCGGCCTTCCTTGAGGTGTGGCATAAATAGCTTTGCTATTAAGATTACAGTTCTAAAAATTGAATTGGTAGATAGGCAGCAGCTAATACATTGCCAATGATATAATTGATAGCTTGATTGAATTAGTACTTATTCAACAAAAGTGCTTTCAACTAAAAATTGCTTCGACAGCTTCGATGTTGAAATTTGTAAATCCAGGATCAATAGCCGAGTCGCTCTAGCCGTGTCTACCTGTCTGTCTGTCCGCCTGTCTCTGCGCACAGAGACTATAAAAGCTCAAAGCACCAAATTTGGTATATATTTTCCTGTCTACAATACACAAACGGAATTAATTTCAGTTTTCCGATACCGATTTGGTGTCCCTAGTCTGAGATCTGTGCGTAGAGACAGGCAGGCAGACAAACAGGGCTAGATCGACTGTGCTATCGATCCTGATCAAGAATATATATATACATTATATTGTCGAAAAGGCCTCCGTATGCTTGTTGAACATTTTTAATTGTTTTTACAGAACGTAAAAATTAATTAAAATTAAATAACATTCTTAGAGCAACTTTGCCTGTTGCTCTTTGGGAGCTCGCATGCGTTGTGGACAATAATTATCAGCTCCTTCTGGTGTTTAATCCTCTGTTTCGGCCATTATCTGCTTCAGCTCGATATTTGGGCCGATTTGACAAGTGCGCCACGGTGGCAACAAGAGACCCATTGTAGGTTTAGGTGCGGAGAGGGGTTGCACAATGGATTTGGTCCGTTGCAATAGGCCCAACAGAAATTCATCTGTTTCATACATTTTGGCAAAATCCAAATCTCCCACAACTGTTGAATCGTGTCAATCCATTTGTTTCTGACCATAGCTATAAAATATATACTAACTATTGTAGATGCTTTGATTAGGAGTTAATTTTAATGTATAATTACTGTATGATATTTCCAATAGTTTGCGCTTTGCTTCTGAATCAATCTTAAATTTATGACGTTCCAACATATCGTCTATGAAACTCAACTCAGCTTTGGTTAATTTATTTTTGCTGTCCATGGCGAAGCAATAAATGCAAAAGTTTTTCTTTGCGACAAATTGTTTATTGAAATTATCGATAGGTGTGCACACACATTACACAACACTAATACACTATTTCCACCAAGGTCAAATTATGGTCTACGCCTAAAGTAAGTCTAAGACTAAGTCAAAAGGCAGGTCTAAGTTATAGTTTATCTGGTCTATATAGAGACAAAGCACCAACAGCTTTAATTTTGATCAAACGGCCAGAGAATAAGGTGGCAACCTTATCAAATCATCGTAAGGTATCGATAAAAACAGCCCAAAAACAGCTGACTTTTGCAAACAAGCAAAAATGAGCGTCAAATCAAGTAATTTACATTTTTATTTATAATTTAACTTTAAAGTAGTGTATACCTAAATGAAGAGTAAGTACAGGACTACGCAGTTTGATACAGCGTTTTTAGAGCTATTGGGAGATAGGAGCGATGTGTTGTGTGGTTTGCGGGAAAACATACATGTGTTTGCGCAAATCGCAAACGATCTGTAAACCAACTATAGATTTAATATAAACGTGTTGGATACTAAGATTCATACGGATCGTAAGTCTTCTTGTGTCGCAACAGTGTCAGCAGTACACGACGGCAATACAGCGTTTCTATCTGCAATTACAGTAATTCAAATTGGTAAAGTAAAACAAAAAAACAGCTGATTGCTTGCGAATATTTCAATTGCGACCTCGGTGGAAATTAGTTTTGGTCGCAGCCAGGGCTGTCTTAAGGATCTGCGGGACCACTGACTAATTTCACAACCGGAGCCACGCTACCCTAAGAACTAAGATATTTAAATGCGCGGGGCTCCTGGCAATTGCCCAGTGTGCCATATCTTTAAGACGGCCCTGGTCGCAGCTATTGACTTTTTCTTAGTAATCTCGGTGGAAATAGCCTATAAGTATTTGTATGCTGTTTCTTTTGAATTTAAATGTTTATGCAAAAACTCGTATTTACGATTTTCGTACAGGGAACAGGATACGAAATAGTCGGATATACGCGACCATAGCATTCTGACTTGTTATATTTTCGTTTTCAGTATATTCCTAAATATTTATTCGATCATTTATGATATTCATATTATTTATATATTACTTAGAGTAACGAGCGTGCGTTGACACGCCGTCCCTTCAAAAATACATAAAAACAAAAAAAAAACTAATCATATTCTAATTGACCCAGCAAACGCTGTTTTGCCATATAAATTATTTTTAGTACAGCTACGTCCGGTACAAATGATATAACTTAATTCGTATTCATTTCCAAAATACTCTGATTTTTGTATTTAATTCCAAAAATTCTGCCCACTGTAAACGTTAACAGTGAATACATAAGTTGAGGCGCTAGCGACCTTTCCGAAAAGATTTCTAGAAACCTCCTGGCAATTACGAACATGTACAATTTCAGCCAAGTCGGCCCAGCCGTTCTCAACCTATGTATAATTTTTCCACCATTTTTATATATATGTATAGATTTCACAGTCTTACTGCATATTGTTAATAATTATAAAATATATTTGTCTTCTTTTTTACAGTGCTGACTACTGAAACTCGTCTCCAAAAATAGCGCAAGCTTTAAAACGCTAATCAAAGATGGCTTTGCATTCGACATCGCAACAAGGACAACAGCAACAAGAGCAGCAGCAAACATTTAAACAAAGACAAATACAACAACAACAACATCAAGAGGAAACATTTCTAATTGAAATAACAACAAATGCAAGACAGCGTTTTAGAGCGCTGCAAAAATGAAACAAAAACCGAATCGAGGCGCATTAAAAATTGTTCTACAAATTTTGCTATTAATATGAAAGCGAACCAAATATACTGCAAGTGCATCTGACCTTGTCAGGGTCAAAGTGCAGCACACACACACAGACACACACACACACACATACACACATACACAAACACACACACAAACATCAACACTAGCACACACACATTTGAAAATCTTACACACACACAAACAAACATTCATAGAAGTGCTAAATAATAAAAAGGAAAAATCACAAATTGATCAGCGCCATTTTGAAAAGTTTCAACGAATTTCCAAAAGTCATTATAAAAAAAAAACAAACCAAAATCTAATAAATCTCTTGAAATAATAAAATAGAACAAAAAATACTAATAAAGTAAAGTAAAACTTAGAAATTTGCTCTGTGATTTTCTATCAGAATGGTTTAATAATCCAAATATTAATAATAATAATAATAACAAATTAAATATTATATTTATAAATATTGCCTAAATGCATTAACAACCAAAGTTATTCAAACAGAGAAGCTTTAAAATTCCCATTAAAAACCAAAAAAAAATAATGTTCTAAAAATCCAAAAAGTAATTTTAAAAATAATTATATACTCGTATACACTACAAAAAAAAGCAAAACTAATTAGTGCAACAAGCAAACCAAAAAAAAAAAAGAGAAGCTTTTATGTGCAAAGCCAACGAAACATAAATCACAATTCCAGTTGCAGTTGCACTTGCAGTTGCAGTTGCATTATTCTTGCGTTAGCTGAACTCCTTAGCCATGGATGAGATGCCAGATTTATCGCACCTGACGCCGCACGAGCGCATGCAAATTGAAAATGTGCTCATGCGGCAGAAGCAGGAGGAGGAGCAACAGAATGAGATAATGCGGTAAGTAGCAAATAACAGATAACTCTGATAGCTGATAACAGATAGCAGATAACAGATAACAGATAACAACTGACAAGTAGCTAAGTCTCTGATAACTGTGATAACAAATGCGAGTTTCTTATGCCACACTATATATAGACGCAAACAGGACGAAGTTGTCACCCTGGAACTGCAAATCCGGCAACGCTCGGAGCAGCAAAAGAAGGCTGGCGTTGAGCTAGATGCCACCTGTCACATATGCCTTAAGACCAAGTTTGCCGATGGTGTTGGCCACATTTGCCACTATTGCAACATTCGCTGCTGTGCCCGCTGCGGCGGCAAAGTAACGCTGCGCAGCAACAAGGTGAGTAAGACATTCGACCCATACCCAGAACCCAGTTCCCAGTGCCCATACCCTGGCCCATGTGTCTATGTGCATCCCAACTGACAGCCTGACAGGCTGACACATTTTACAGTCGCCAACTTTCAAGTGCCATTAGACGCGCCTGTCACTCGGCGACGCGTGGAGCCGGCAAAATGGCAATGGCACTTCAAGCTATGCTCATTTACCATAGACCATACACCATATACCATTTACCAGCCATTGATAAATTGGATGACACTCTGACGCCAGTTATTCTGGCATCTTGCTTGCTGCTTACTGTTCATTCATGCGTCACATCGCTCATACGCCCCGTTGGCCAGCGCTTGTTTCCAATTGCCCAAAGCAGCGTACAGTACGCATAAATAATCGACAATGTCGACTATAAAACCAGAAAATATTATTGTTAGAGCGTTCCGATTTAAGGCGTCTGTCAATTTGCCACTTCATTTTGGACATTGAAATGCCAATATGACAAAATATATATATTCATAGATAGCCTTGAAGTAGCGACTAAGTATATTTATTTATTATACCCTATACTCATTTAAAAAGAGTCAAGGGGGGTCTTAAAATAGAGCAAAAATATATTAACACACTTAAACGGGCATCGAATCGACCTATTCCTGTATATATGTCCTTCCCTTTGTATTTATGAACCCTGAGACTATAAGAGCTATAAAGCAGGCTTTCACAATGTGGAAAGGGGTGCTGCTTTCTACTTTTCGACCAAGGAAGAGCTGAATTCCACTTTTCTTTTAAAATTGCATTAATTAATATACCCTTGGCTTATATATATATATATTATATTTATCTTCCTTAGAAGCCAAGGGTAATTTGTAAGTCTAGTATATAATATCTTATATATTTCATATTTGCTATATTAATTAATGAAATTTTAATATGTATCCCACTTTTTTATATTATATATTGATTTGTTTAACTTAGAAATTGTTTGCATAGTTTGCAAATTTTTTGCATATGCTTTTGCATATTTTTTGCATATGGACATTTCTCTAATGTCGAATGCGACATTCGTACGCATTTAAACAAAAAAAAAACATATACGAAAACATTATTTTATTTTGACAAAAGGCGAATCTTATAGCTCTTGATTAG